>WFIW01000024.1:128770-188690 GCA_009756535.1 Metschnikowia sp. UFMG-CM-y6306 | reverse complement strand
ATGATTGGGTATGATTGGGTATGATTGGGTATGATTGGGTATGATTGGGTATGATTGGGTATGATTGGGTATGATTGGGTATGATTGGGTATGATTGGGTGTGTTTGGGGTATGGCATCTGGTCATTGCTTTTCGGACATTGCATTTCGAACATGACAATTTGGATATGACAATTTGACATGGCATTGAGTCCATGCCGCTGAAACCACGGCAATGAGGGTATGGCACGGGGCCCACGTCACTGAAACCATGGCATTCATGGCCAACTAGCCGCCAGGCATATGGGCCAGGCGTGCATTGCAACGGGTGGGCCGCCGTGCATTGCAACGGGTGGGCCGCCAGCGGACCTGCAGGACACGACCATTTCAACGGCACCGCAGCGCCACTAGGAAGGCCAGCCCTTGGAGGCGAACACACCCTGCTTTTTGCCGAGGCTTCATTCGTCGGCTCGCGGCCCAAAAGAACACGAGGGGGTGCGCCGTCGCACAACTAGGAGAGGCCGCGGGCCATGCGAGAGAAAGATGCCGAAGAGAGAGTGCAGCACGCGGCCTCAACCGATCCAGAATGTCCTGGAAACTGCACCACAACAATGGCACCTTCTGGCGTGTTGTTTGGTCACACTGCGGAGATGGCGGGCGGGCGCATTCGGGAGTGCACACTGCTCGCCGTTAGGCTCAAGTCGCCCGTTGGAGATTCCGCGCATGTCCAGAGCCACGAAACCACCGGTGCGTGCAGGGCGCCTGCAACTGGTGCAGGTCAATGGGGAAGAGTCCGACCGAAGGGAATGGACAATTCAATGGCCCAGTGGTTAATTTGCCGCTGCTAAATCACATGCCAGTGCCAAGAATATGCTGCCTGGGCCGGCGTACGCGCGGGTCCTTGTGGCTCACCGGACTTGCAGGGGGTGCTTCAAGTTCTGCAAGTGGATGGGAATTTATGGCGTGATTTGGATCCAGCGCTTGGCTGTTTCACGTGCTCACATCCACATTCTTTCCTTACTACCGGAGCAGCCAAAACAAAGGATTCAGAAAGAGTGTGCCACCTGTACATCTCTGCTGGAATGGAAGCATGTGGAAACGATTGCCGTCTGAATTTCGGAGTATTCGAAAACCCGCTGAGATCTGAAACCCACCAACTTGGATTACCCAGTGTGAACTGAGGGATCAACTGCAAAACATTAGGTCAGTCTTTCAGGGCGATCGAAAGGGTTAGGGCCGGGAGTTCCCAACATGGCTAGGAGCTAGGGGCTTTCCCAATATAACCAATGCCAGACCCACAATTTTTTTGGGTTGGGGCCGAGCCCGGGGTGCCCATGCCGGTTCAGCATATCTCTAGAGCTTGCCTGAGCTAGCAGGATTTTAATGCTTGCTGCCACAGTGTCTAGACTAAAGGATGGGCTGAAAACTTAATGACCCTGCAAATCTAGAAGGAAACTAGATACAACTCTAGAAGGAAGCTAGATGCAAATCTTGAAGGAAGCTAGATGCAAATCTAGAGGGTTGGGAGATGGCGATGGAAGCCAGGGGTTTCTTAAATGCCCAAAAACCCCAACCAGGCTTTCCGAAAAGGGGCGGCATTCATCTCCTTGAGCAGGGCTTGACAAAATCTGATTGGTTTCCAAAAACGCTGCTTCAAACACTGGCGAGAGTCGCCAACTGGGCAAAAGGCCGAGCACGAGTCAGAAGGCCGAGAAAAAGTCAAAAGCTCCAGAACATGCACGAATGAGAAGGGATAAATGGGAGATTCGTGGCCAGTAAAGGGCAGGGAGTTTCCAATGGTGGGGGTTTCAGAAAAAACCTGCAGGGGAGCTCGGGGGATGTGAGCGAGGGACTGTGAACTACCGGCCTGTCCATGCTCGTAACAGAATACGGAAAAAGAGCATTTCTGCACTTTCCAGATTCGCCACACTCAAAGAAAACACGTGTTTTTTCCTGGTGGGCCTCTTCGTCGTGTTCCCAGTACACCACATTGACTCAGTCTGGGAATATGATCCAAAGAGTCAAACTTGCTGAGTCCTCACCCACAATCAAATCAATCCTCAGAATGGCTTTGGTTTCCAGACTTTCATGTGGCTTTCTTGGAACGGCTTGTCGGTGCATTCTTCACAATCTTGAAAATCAAAGAGAACTTTGATCCGATCTAATTCCAAGGGACCATTGGGGATTGGACCATATCAGGTTTACCTCGAATGCCGATTCCCCTTGTAATCTAAATTGGACCTTTGTCACTGATGGAATCCAAAGACTTGACTCTTCAAACACCTGGCCAAAAAATACACTGCTGAAATCAACACCCAACTGTTGGCTGTTCCAAGACACTTGAAGCACCCCATTAGGTACGCCTGATGAGCATATCGTGGGAACATCCGTGAATGGCCAAAAAAGGAAAATGCCCGAAACTCGGAGCAGCTGGTCGAAATTGTTGACACTGCTTAATCTCGCTCAAAGATCCCTCAACTCTTCAAAGCGGGAAAAAACTTTCTTGTTTCGTTGGAAAGAGAAGCGACCATGAAGGGCCATGAAGGCAGGAAGGGTGATTCACCTAAACGCCACCACAACAATTGACGCCGCCCAAGATTTGAGCTGGGCCCAAACCTGCATCGCCACGTGATGGCCTCCGTCAATATTTGATCAAACATAATACCAAGTGAGCCAACGAGGATCCAACAATATGAAACGGATGAGAGCGGGCAGGTCCTTTGGAACAATACCAAAGTTGTCCTCAGAAAACGGAAAAAAGACGGCTTTTTCAAAACCCAAGATTGAAGTCTGGTTGTGCAGCTGACTAGTTTCATAGCTGGCGAAGTTTGGATGAGCCAGGAAACATGAAGCTTTTTCAAAGCACGAATGCTAGCCAATCTAGAAGATGCGGCCGAGAATGTCTCGGTATTCAATGGGTGTATGCCCAAATTCCGGGAACCTAGGAATTCCTAAGCACTGATGTCGCAAGGTCCGAGCTTTCCGGCTCGAGCTATGAGGTGAGTACCTCTGAAGTCCGATGGACGTCAACATCTAGTTTCCTTGGGTGGATGAAGTGCCAGCTGGAGGCGAATCAAAATACCCCACCAATCTACCGAAGACGTGAGAGTAACACTCATGACCTGCATCGAGAGGGGACGACCAGGGTAACTCCCAGCGACGGATCTCCAACAGCACCATTATTTAGGCAATCAACACCCGAGACCATCAGGGTACTATTTTTGCAGCTGTGTGGAAGTAAACTTCTCAAAGGGAAAACATGATTTTCTGGACTCGTCGCAGTTAACAGCTGCGTATGGCCAAAAGCCCCGGTGAAAACGTCAGGTCCGCTGAACGCCGGCTCGAAATAGCAGAACAGACACTGAGGAAAGACCGAAACTTGGCTGCTTGCTCGTTTGAAGATTGGAGAAAAATCCCCAGCGTCCCTGGGGCCTGCACACAAACCCGAGCCCACCATGGCATGTCACACTGCAAAGTGTATCCGACATCTTTCAATGCTGGATCAGCCGTGTGCCGCCCAGAACAGGCGGTTGATGAACCCCTATGAGACAAGCCGGTGTATTTGGTGAGTGCACATACCGATCTGTGCATACAACCGACTTCATTCAGGGATGTGCTGGTGCTTTCAAAGCTATTCCAGTTTGAGGAGCTGACAAGGCCCAGTCATGGTACCCCGCGTACTGAATATCCGCATCAATGTCATATATCTGTGGAATCTGTTAGTGCCAACAGTGATTCTGAGGAAGAAGGTTGGCGATGATCCCCGGGTCATAGGGAATCATCCGGCTTGTTATGAACGCGGCATTGTTGTTCGGCACCTTCCTGCAAGAAAAGGCCCAAAGGGGTAAGATTTGATTCACGGCGCCGATGGTCGGCAACTGGCGTGTCCAAGAAACGCCAAGAGGCTCCTTCTGGTATGGGGCTTCCCCACTGTGGCTGGTCGGATTCCACCGCGAGTAAGCGCACTTCGCAGCCATTTTGCACCCATGGGTAGTGCGCGACCAAGGCGGGCCTCAGAACACGGCTCGTTTGGGCTCTTCGCTTCTGATCAGCTTTGGGATGCGGTGGTATATCTTCGTTTGCTCGTGGCGCTTTATTTTGAAGCGTCCGTTTAGCAAATTCGTCCTTGTCACTTGTGATATCTTCCTGGCACTCATCATCAACAGAAAGTACGTAAGTACTAGCGAGTATTTAGTTCGCTCGAAGTGAATGCACGTGTCGAGCTTTTCTAAATCCTCCTGAGGTGAGTATTGATCAATTGAGCCACACAAGGCCCTCGATTCAAGCCATGGAATTATCAACTTATGCATTATTCCAGAACCATTTGGCCAAGAAGACAGCCAGGAACTTGGTCATGTATAAGCCTTCAACAGTCCGCTAAGAATGTCTATTTTCACGCCCATCTGATGATCACCATATCGTGGGAGTGGGACTGAGGAGGATAAGGATGCCCAAACTGGAATGAGATCACACGTGCAAAAGTATCTTGAGTGCCAATACCTCCAGGAAGAGCCCATAAATCCCTTGGACTCTGGTTGCCATAATGCTGAAAGCATCATGTCCCTCGAAAAGACTTGACTAAAAGTCTCAGGGTCCTCCGCTGTCCAATGAAAGAAACCCTAGTTGGCACTTTTCCTGTGCATAAAATACTCGTTCTGAGTTTTGGATTTGGCGTGGCAAGTCCTGAGGGAATAGCACCTAGGGTCTCTAGAATAGGTCAATTCTCATTGCAGTTTTCTTGACCGATGGGATCCGTTTCTTTTTCAGACCATCAACAGGACGTCCCTCGCGACAATTGCACCTAGACGTATCACGTATTCATTGTAGAAAATGCCAATCCGAGGGATTTATTTGACTAGGGGACTCGGGAAATATCCTTGGTGCAATAAGGTCATCCTCATTTAAGGAGAATGACACCAGGCCGGGTGTCACTCCGTGCGTGCGGAATATCATTCCAAGCATGGATCTGGCTGTTTGACTTCACACTAGAAAGAGAGAAGGAGGACTTCTAGCACCGACGATTTTTCTGAATGCATGCGAGAGACAAAGGAGCAAGAGCAAATTCACCTGAAGAATGTCCGCCCTCCACCAAGTATGTCAAGGAGGTCAATGTGTCAAGTCTGTCCTGATATGCCAAGTGTGCCAAGTCTGTCCAAAAATGTCAAGTGTGCCAAGTCTGTCCAAAAATGTCAAGTGTGCCAAGTCTGTCCAAAAATGTCAAGTGTGCCAAGTCTGTCCAAAAATGTCAAGTCTGTCTAATTCAATAGCACCTCAAACATGCGACCGCGCGAGTCCGCCACAACATGTCCCAAGACTGCGCACTGCTGAGCACGAGGTGCACTGGCCGGCGCGTCATGAATGATTCGGCACCCACAGTCCGTGCCAAGGAACCAAACCGAAGGACAGGGCTTGAGCCAACGAAAATATCTTTTGGGTCCTGCATGTGAAACAGTGGCCCATGTTCTTGCAATCAAGTCTATGGTGGAATTGAAGGCTTCATTGGTGGTGGCGTAGCTGGCAGGCAGGATTGGGGTGTACGGGTGTATGGAAGAAGGTGTATGCAGGTGATTTTGGGGCTTGAACCAACAGCATCTGAAGCCTTTTGATATGCACATCGGATCAAGCCAAGACTCCATTCACCGAGGTCCACCACAGCCAGACACTTGGCCCTCAAAATTGACACACTCATTGGAACTTCTCAAAACACCCCTGTCACCTTTAAGCGATGATCACCGTCATACGTTGCAGTCTGGACGGATTCGAATGTGGTGTCACGATTAGAGTTGGGCCAGCCATGATTAGACGGAAGCGTAGGAATTTCGCTCTCTCCAAATTCAAACCACGCATAAATCCAAGCCAGTAGGCCCAAGTTTGATGTTCTGTAGTGGCCACAAGACCATATGACTCCTGCGGATTGGGCCATGAGTAATAGGAAGGTCGTTGGCGGTGGATAACTTGTTTGGCCGGGCCATTTGGTAGACATGTTTAGTCTGCACGGGCGGGATGTCTTTAGAATGGGTAGTTCCATGCGTTTCCATGTAGATCCAGGATGATTTTGGATGGTTTGGCTTGATGGTTTTGACTCGATGGTTTTGACATTTGATGGTTTTGACATTGGATGATTTTGGGATTCTTTGACACATTTTCCCTTATACTGTCATTCTCATCACCTTTCACCAAATTGGGTAGTTCAGAGCAAACACCTTCTTCACACCCTTATTCACCTCTCTTCACCCTTCTTCACCTTCACTCAGTTGACCCTCTGGCCATCAGGATTGCCTTTTCAACCATTTTGCCGGCTCTTCATGCTCCGTGACTGGTCACCCGCTCTATAATGTCTATTGTAGCCCCAGATCCCCTCAATAGACCATACCGTATCAGATGAACCCACCTGCCCTCCTGTTTGTTTTCAGCCTGCCAATATGGAGGTGTGCATTCCCAGCGTCCCAGCGCCTCATTCCGCAGAAGAGCACCTTAATTTTCTCGACCGTCGGCGCACTCGCTGGAGCCCCGTAAATAGATGCTCATTCTTTGCCCTCAGCCTCCGCTGCTTTCCTCTTGCTTCACTGATACATGCACACGAGCGCCATTCCTTCTGGTCCCTCCCGCCGCCCTTTCCTAAACCGGCGTTCCACATATGGCCTGCACGGACCAGGTATCGGTGCCAGCAATCCTAACGTCGTACAAACCACAGAGCATTGCTTGACTTGGCTGCAACTAATGCGGGGCAAAACAAAGGGGGTGCGGTGGCGGGCCAGTGGAGGGCATTTGGCACGGCTCGGCTTCAGCGGACTGAGAAGGATGGAGCTTGGCTTCAGAGGATTGAAAAAGGAGGGAGCCTGGCCATGAGCAGCTGCTGGGCGGCACGACCTTCTGAACATAATCTGGAACAGTACCGTGCTTATTTTCCCCATGATCCTAAAGGAGCCTTGCTCATTTTCCCCATGATCCAAAAGGAGCCTTGCTCGTCAACTCGCTAACGCCGATTGCGCTCCGTGTCCTTTTACTATGGTCTTATTGAATGAGCCTTTCTGACTTTCAAACATGGGCGGGATCCCTGACTTATATACTCGTTACTGGAGCCCCCACGTCTGGCGCTGGCAGGCTGTAAGGAAACGTGCATAGCAGGTATGCCCGTTCTGCATACATCCTGGTTCTGGTGTTGCGCATGCACTTCTCTTGGCCTGCACATTGTGGATCTCTGACTTCAATGATGCTGGCACATGAGTATCATAGACATGCTGATATTTACGCCCAAGAATGGACATGGTAATATATTCCTCTCAATACTAAACTAGGGGTTCAGTGATTGGCCAATCAGAATCAATAAGGAGTCTTATCAAACCGCGCTCCCGCTTCTCTATTTACACCTGGCCGGGCAGAGTTGAGTCTCGGCTCCGTCTCGGCCCTGCACATATAAGTGCGTTCCAGTCCATACCAACCTGGGGGAGTAGATGGCATCTGCACTCTTGTTTTGCGTGTCGCACCCATGCATCAGCATCTCTGTACTGTGATGTACGGATGTATCTCACAGTGCGACACCGCCGCACTTGTCGTGAAATGGATGAATGTCGCTCACCATACTGCACACACGGCAGGCTCACATGCAGGCTCACGCTGCAACAACAGGAACGCGCGCTCCCAGTAAATGCACCTGTCCCTTCGGTTATTGATGTATCTTTTCGTGTTTTTGTTCTTCGCACTTGTTACTTTTTGCTAACGTTACCCGGATTCTACCGTTTCTGGTTTTTGGATTTTACCGTTTCTGGCTTCGGATTCTACCGTTTCTGGCTTCGGATTCTACCGTTTCTGGTCTTCTCCATTTAATTTGATTTGTATTCTCCTTCGCATCGTTGCCTAGTATTCGATATTTTCTTCTCTTCTCCTCTTCTCCTTATCGTCTTCAAACGGACTTGTATGGGATCTTGATGCATTGCCCCGTTCGATACCTACCCAAAAAGAATATCGTTGGTCTTGTAGAGAACGTTCCAAAACATCCCTTGCCGACGGGGATGAGCCTCAGCCTCGGCTAGCTCAATGGCCTCCTCTTCATCAATCTCTTCCTTGCCTGTGGTGATGTCAGCCTCCAGGGCTGTTCTCCAGTGGGTCTTCCTATAGAACTTCCAGCCCAAATAGAGAAATATACCGAACACGGGCGCAAAATACGACGTGAACAAGTTGGACGCATTCAAGTTGCCCGGGAAAAACACCCAGAACCCGTTGAAGAAGAGCACGATGATATTGAAAAACGCCGCCCAGTAGCACGCCCACGGCGTCAAGAATTTGGGAATCTTGTAGAACCTGTCGTCCACCTGGTCTGCGTTCTGCACCTGGACCGCCTTCTTGAACTTGAAGTAGCACATCCATATCACCACGTATGTAGACAACAATCCGGTAGTGGCGAGGTTAATGAACCAATTGAACGCCTTGTTGCCCTCTTCAGACACACTCAAGTATGAGAGACATGCAATGAGCATGGAAAAGCCCACGGCCACAATGGGGCACCCGTTTTTCAAGCATTTGGCAAATACCCGAGGCAAGTAGCCGGCCAATGCCGCGGAGTATGCGCTTCTGGCGGCCCCATAGGTGAAGCCGTTTCCACACGACCAAGCCGACGACATCACCACGGCGTTGACCAAGGAGTCCAAGCCGTGCACTCCCACCGACTTGATGCCAACGACCCACGGCGACGACGCGGCCCCGGATAACTTGGCTGACTCCAACAACACGGGGTTGTTGGATGCACACAAGCAGTTCATGAAGAAGATTCCGCCAATGTAGAAGAGGTACACCCGGATGTACGTTCTCTTGGCAGCCAACGGGATGTTCGTTCTTGGCTGTGAGACCTCGCCGGCGATCATGCCTAGCATATCTGCGCCGCCGCAGGCAAAGGCAGCGTAGATCAAAACGTTCCAGACCGCGAAGAACTTCCCGGTGTTGCCCTTGACCAAATACTCCTTGAAAAGGCCGCCTTCGGTCCAGTGCTGGAACCCATAGGCCCCGCCCTTCGGGGTTCCGCCGCACATGGACACGAGCGAGAAGAACATCAAGCCCACGATCAAAATCACCTTCAAGATGGACGAGAAAAACTCGATCTCTCCATACCAGTTGACGCCGAAGACGTTAAAAAAGAGAATGGACAAAATGCCAATGGTGATGAAAATAGCCGGCGGCGCGTCGGTCCAGTAACTGATAACGGAGGCAAACGCCACCACCTCCACGCAAATGAACATGAGCGACGTGTATAGGTAGATGATGGTCACGGCAAAGCCCATGGCAGGGTCGAGCCACCGCGCAGCGAAATGAAGGAACGAGCCTTTGATTGGCAAGTATGTGCACATCTCGCCCACCGCCAACATCAAGGGGTACACCATGGTCACGGCCCAAAGAACAAAGCCAATAAAAAGCGCGAGCGAGCCAGAGGTCATCAACGGCGTCTTCAAACCCACATAGAGGCCTGTGCCGATACTCTGGCCAATGATCATCAACGACACATGGCGCGTCAGCAATTTTCGCTTGGTGGTGCCGTACTTGTCTGCGTCATACAAGTCGTCAAAGTCATCTGCATTTGAGGCGATCAAATGGCGGTTGGGCAGAGCTAGCTGCTCAATATCCACTTTAAACAGCTGCTTCTCCTTGAGAGAACTAGTAGACATGCTGAGTGGAAGTGTGCTGGGATGAAAAGAATTGGCGTCCCCTCTGAGTGGGGGACCGAAGCATATATAGGCGATGCATCAAGAGTGCGCTAAGAGTTGGGCGTATGATGCAAGATAAGCGGGGTATGTGCAGACCCGCGGTAAGGAGGATTGTCTTATCAATCGAACGAGGTGCAGCGGCCGGGGGCAGGGGTCAGGCGGCTAATCAGACGTTGCATTAGCGGGAGTGGTTGTGCTTTGAAATTTCTTAGGAGGCTGTTTTGTCGGATGCTGAAGGATATCAGCCCAAAGATTTTGATGATTCTCGAGGAACTTCTGGGGGCTCATGAGGCTAATGGGAGATACGCCAGTGCGGGCCCATTGCGGGCCGCAAAAAAAGGTTGAGATCCAAACATGGGCCTGTACACAGAGTGGTGGTCGGTTGGGATAGATTAGAAGTTTTTTTCGGAACCACTGGGTTTGTCTCGTGCGCTTCATTCTGGGAAGCCGTATTGAGCACCGGCGAGGACAGCTCAAGACAATTCGGACATAAATGGGGACTGATGGGAGACAGATTGGAACGGATTGGAGCTCAAGGAACACATGACGCGCCAGTGGTACATAGTAAAGCCAGGCAGGCTAGCTGCAGGCCGAGGCAGGCCCAAAGAGGAGAATAGGTCACGACGTCGTGGGCTCAGAGGCCTGGCGCATGCAGGATTTTGTCGCCGAGTGTCGAGCACCGAAAAACCGCTACGCTGGGAGGGGACATGCGTAATGTCGGGTAACGGATGCCGTGATTTGCTCAACATATGCACAACCCTTCGCACTATATACAGTGCCTCTCAACTGGTGCGCAAGCGCCTTTTTTGGTTTCTATGGACAACCAAGAAAATTTCGGCGCACGGCTTTTGAGTATGGATTTCGGGGCGGCTTTTGGGAGGGGTAGGGTCTGCATTCAATGAAAGGGGCCTGGTCGAAGTGGGTGCACCAAGTTAGTGAGCCACTGGGTTATCACGTGGAGCAGAAGCGTGGATGGCGGAGGCGGCCGGGCGAGCGAAGATTTCACTGGCCACCAGCAGTGGTAACGCGAACAATGAGCAGTCCCCATAACTGGAGTCAAAAGGCCAACTGCAACCGCCATGATCGCCGTTCGTCCCATGTGCATGGAGTAAAGGGGCTGTAATTTGGCCTGCAATAATAGCATGTTTTGCCCGCCACCACAGACCTGGCCCGAGCGGCCTCTTTATATATCCACCGCCTCTGTTTGTGACACAACAGCTGTATGCAACTCTGTTTCATGTTCAATCTGCGCGACCAAGCAGCCAGGCTAGTCCCAAGAGGTCATGTGCACTGGGCGACATTTCTGGTGCAGCCGAGCACCACCTCAGATTTACTGCAACCTCTTGGATCACGACCCGATAAGCTCGCATCGGCAGTGCTTATACCTTATTGGTGCATACAATTGGTGAAACTGCCATTCACGCAAACTATGGTAGACATTATGGGCGGCGGCGTAGTGCATACAGTGCACATGGTGCAGGTAACAGAGGCAGCTGGGAGGTTATAGTGCATTCTGTTACCACTGCAGCATCACCACCTTCCCCAGCTAAAAAATATGATACAATCACTGGCAAGATGCTGCAATTACCAAGCCCATCATTACATACACATCATGTGACTACTTTGCCCATTGATGCCACCACTGTACTTCCATGCCTATTGGCCAGACCCATCACGGCTTGCGCAGGAACTTTCACTTACATGTGCGGTCAAAGCCGGATCTCCGAAGCGTCTCTCTCGTTAGAGCCGGATTCAGACGCGACAAATACCCGATTTACAACTTCTGCCGCCACAAGGTCCCCAATGCCTCGATTTGCCGGGCCACTTTGGTCTGTTTTTGTACAACTCAGAATGATTCCATTTGACTGGTTTTCATCACCAAATTCATGTGATTGAGCAGCGGGCGGACTTGGTGTTATGGTAGATAGTGTTGTTTCTGTTCTTTCTTAGTATATCAATCTATGGCTGTGAATGCAAATCTTACAAATTCACAAATGAAGTGCGGGGGTGGGTGCCTTTTATATCTTTCCCGGACCTGCACATGGTCATGCGCCCCCTGGCGTTACTGCTTGCCCCAACACATCCATATATAAATAGCTACCGTCTGAGTATTCGATAAAATTGATAGGGTATGAAGGAGGGGAAGGTGACAGGGGAAGGTGATAAAGATGTATTACATTTTCACCAGATTCTGGTGTTTATGGAGAACCCCCCCGGACGGATGACTCAGGTGGGGTACTAGAACATCCTCCTTGCCGCTGGTCTCTCTAGTGTGGTCATTTCTACAACATGAGTGACGGCGGATTATCTCCTCACCGTCGTGCCCTCGCCGCATGGTCAAAACAGGTGGCGTGTTCTGAAATGAGACCCAGAATAATGGGACGGAGCGGACCCTAAGTGATCAGGATGACCAGAGCCAAGCAGTTGATACCCGCAAAATCCACACATCTTTCTAAGCAGCAGAATTTCTTTAAAGTCTAACAGATATTGCTATAGAAGGATACTGACTTCAGTCAGGGTACAGCACAGGAGTGCAGACAGTGACAGTGACAAATTTCAGGCCAGGAATCATACCAGTCACACCATTATGCGCTTAGCCACCATTCAGAACCGGAATGTGTTTTTCTCGAGGGCAAATGGACCGAAAGGCACAGTGCCTCACATGCATTATCTTACTCCACATTATACACCACATAGTGCACATTATGACACCGAATATGTGGCCACTCGCCCTAATTCAGACCCCATTTCAGACCCCAGACCCCAGACCCCATTTCAGACCCCATTTGAAGCCTCCATTCCAGACCACTACCCCTAGCTGACCCAATTCAGACCATTCTAGACCTACACGCGATCAAGATGCTGACCCTAACACAATTGTGAAACCTCCTACTGCTGCCGACCCTCAGCCTGACGATGCTGGTGATCAGGAGGCCGACCCTAACACAATTGTGAAACCGCACTCCCTTATCTAGGCGGGAACTCCCTCATAGATAAAAGCCACCTGGTATCTGATAAGTGATACAAGCCCAGACTTTGCACCGAGAAGATTTCACGGCAAGGACGCAGAAAGCTTCCCGCTAGTCCTAATGAGGAAATTTCTCCGCAGAGACTATGGCACTAGGTTCTTGCCCCAGCCTCTGGACATGCGTACGGTTGGTGCGCCAGATGCGTGCAGTTTTGGCGCGGATTTGGAATATAGAGACGTGAACTGCATACAACGGGGTGTGCATATAAGGGCTTGTACACGAAGTGTCTATTACAACGCTTGGAGTCTGTAGTGTATACAGTGATTTTTGCTAGTGGATGCATACAGGCAGAGGGAAAGATAAGAGATGTACCAACATAGAGGCGCAAAAGGTCCTGCATACGCTTTTAGACCGGAAGGCCTAGCCAAACGAGCGTTATCTTTGGGGCTCGCCGGATGAGGCAAGAGCTTTCTTGGCATTTTGAGCAAGAAGCAGGACACAATGCGAAATGCCTTGAAGGGCGCGCCAAGCTTTTTTCTTTCCGCGCGAGATAAAGCACTTGTTCGAGGATCCATGCATGTGCAGGACTGCCCCATCGAGCAAGCAGTTACAACTTGCGCGATTGGCCGCTTCGACGCTGCGTGGAAGCCAAGTGTAGCATGCACCGGGATGCGTGGGAACGTCTAGGGCAGAGTTTTCTCGGCAGCATGAGTCTCGGCAGCCTGAGTCTCGGCAGATAACCTCCCTGCAGCAGTCTCGGGTAGCATAAATTTTGGGTATCATAGGTTACAACATATGTCTCGTAACATAGGTCTTGGACAGTGCAGAGTCTTGGCAGCCTCCAGATTTGAGCCTCGTAAATCTCGGGCGGCGCCACGCGCGTCCGCCGGTCACTTCCGATATCTGTCCGTGCTAAAAGTGGCGAGTATGCGGGCCTTTGCTTGCAATTTCTTGCGGCAATTCCGAGGCGCGAGCGTGACCGCCACGAGGTCCGGGTGTGACCGCGGGGTGGACATTTTGTACGAAACCCGCCCACATACACCCGTACATCCCCGGGCTTATCTTCCATTTTCACCGCAATTGCACGCCGAATTCTTCCTCCGAACTGGCTTCGCGGGAAATGTATCTGCCAAGTATACATACCGCTATCTGTAGCGAGTACCGTACATGGCCGGCGGTGGCCCAAGCAAAACCGGGGTAGGGCCCGTATAGGAGCCGTGTCCCACTATATGCAGGCCAGACACCGCCCCACACCAAGATCCCCAAGTGCTGGGCCCCGCACGGCAAAGCACCAGGTCAGCGACCCAAGCGCGGTGATACGGTATGCGGCTCAAAATGTGCGCCTTAAAGTCGTATATACACACCTCATCTCGAGGGCCCTCCGCGTGCATATACGCATACACCCGCACCGCGTGCATTGCATGACTTAGCGACTCTTATCTACGCCAGGCCATCGTCAAAACGCCGTGGCCAGTAAGAAGCTCCGAAAAGGGTAGAGGCCGACGTCGGGGAAGTCACTGGAAGGAGCCCATCCCCGGAGAAGCCTGAAGAGAAGTAAAGTGTCCGTCGCACCTGGCGAGCCTAGCCCCGCCCCGCCCCGCGGCCGCCTCCCCGGGACCGCCTCTTGGCGCGGTGGGGACCTTGACATACATGGCATTCAGGCAAGCGGAGATGCATGCGATCCTGCATAGAAATGCAGCGTGCCAGCGTCCCCATGCACGCACATGCAAGCGCTCAGCTCCAGGACTTTACCCTCCCACACTAGTTGGCAGGATATATTGACAGCATTCCCGGCGCCTGGCGCGAAAGCCCATAGTTTTGTTCTTCTCCCGCTTCTTTTTTCCCCCTTCTTTTCTCCACACATTCAGTCTTCTCTACCATGGCTGACCTAGAGAAAAATCTAGACTACGACGATGTGCTCTCGCGCCATACTGCAGAGTACAACCTCTCGGTGCAAATGTCCAACCCCCAGCTCCACTCGCAGGTGGAAAAGGGCCAGGAGTTGAAGAAGGCCTTGGAGGCCCGCCACTTGTCCATGATTGCCATTGGCGGTGCCTTGGGTACAGGATTGTTGATCGGAACCGGCTCGGCGTTGAAGTCCGCCGGCCCGGGCGGTGTGTTCGTGTCCTACTCCATGATTGGCTTTGTTGTGTTTATGGTGCTTAGCGCGTTGGGCGAGGTGGCCACGTTTGTTCCCTTGGCCGATGGGTTTGCCGGCTACCTCACGCGGTACGTGGACGAGGCGCTCGGCTTTGCGTGCGGCTACATCTACTTGATCAAATACTTGTTGCTTCCTGCCAACCAGTTGGTGGCCGGGTCGTTGGTGATGTCGTACTGGGTGCTGACGGAGCGCGTCAACCCCGGGGCGTGGATCGCCATCTTCTTGGTTGTGATTGTGTTGGTCAACATTTTGGGCGTCCGGTTCTTTGGCGAAATTGAGTTTTGGTTGTCGTGCTTGAAGGTGCTTACATGTATCGGGCTCATTATTCTCTTGCTCGTGATTGCGTTGGGCGGCGGGCCCACTAAGCACCGGTACGGGTTCCAGTTCTGGCGCAACCCGGGCGCGTTCAACACCTACAAGGAGGCGGCCCGTGACATTGACATTGGCGGGTCCAAGGGCCGATTCGTGGCGTTCCTCTCGGTGCTTGTGACGTCCATATTTGCCTACACGGGGTCGGAGTTGGTGGGCATCACCTTCGCCGAGTGCGCGCGCCCGCGCCAGGCCATTCCCAAGGCCATCAAGTTGACCTTCTACCGGATCTTGGTGTTCTACGTGTTGTCGGTGTTGCTCTTGGGAATGTGCGTGTCGTCACGCGACCCGTTGCTTTTGAGCAGTTCGGGCACGTCGGCCTCGGCGTCGCCCTTCGTCATTGCCATTGCCAATGCGCGCATCGGCGGCTTGAACCACGTGATCAACGCGTGCATCTTGATTTTCGTCATGTCGGCGGCCAACTCCGACCTCTACATCTGCTCCAGAACCATTTACGGGCTTGCGGTGGCGGGTTACGCGCCCAAGTTCTTTGCCAAGACGAACCGCATGGGTGTGCCGTACTACGGCATCTTGCTCGGCTTCCTCTTCTGCTGCTTGGCCTTCATGACCGTGGACTCGTCGTCGGGTGAGATCTTCACCTACTTTGTCAACATGGTGTCGTTGACGGGCTTGATCACCTGGGCCTGCATTCTCTTGCTCCACATGCGCTTCATGAAGGCCTTGAAGGCACAAGGCTTTGACCGCAAGCGCGACCTTGCCTACCGCTCGCCTCTTCAGCCCTACGGCACCTACGTGGCCTTTGGCGTGACAGTGTTCATCATCCTTATCAAGAACTACACGGTGTTTTTGTCGGGCCTGGGCGGCTTTCCTTACAAGACGTTCATCACGGGCTACATTGTGCTCCCAGTGTTTTTCATTGCGTACATTGGCTACAAGGTGGTGCACAAGACCAAGTTCCTCCGCGCGCACGAGATTGACTTGAACACATACAGAGACGTGGTGGATGCCGAGGAGGAGAAGTTCCAGGCTCGTGACGAGGAGGAGCGTGCCATCAGAGATGCGCAGGGTAACCCCAAGGATGTCAAGTGGTTTTACGAGAAGGCGTTTGGCTGGATCTTCTAGGACTTTTCTCAATAATAATAATAATAGACTACCAGAACTGCGGGCATCTCCACAAGGAGGCCATTTAGCCTATTGGCCCTCAGCCAAGGATGTGTTACCCGAGACAAATGACAAGTACCAAGTATGCCTGGAGGTGAGTCATGGGCTCCTACTTGATGTCTGCTATCAATGTGCCACCCGACTTGATGCGTGACCAGGCACAGCACTGCACTGATGCCTCCCTTGGGTGTTCCTGGGTGGCGCACTACCCAGGGTGGCGCACTACCCAGGGTGGCGCACTACCCAGGGTGGGTCTGACAATCACTAGGAGCACTGCTGGTCCAAGTCTTTGTTCCTGCCAAGTCCTTGTTCCTGCCATGCTCAAACACGCCGCTGCGGTTTTTGGTCCATAACACCAGTCTCCTTCGACTCAATTCTCCTCCGCCTTAGCTTGAGGGCCAGCCGCTTTTTCTGGTATTGTGGTTGCACGCCAAAACCCGGATACATCCTCAAGAGTTCCTGTGTCCGTACTGTGTCAGCAATTTTGACCTTTGCAACGTTATCCCTTGGCGCATCAATTGTACCAACCGGGTTTAGCAAGTCAGAAAGACAACCTTGTGACGTGCGGTCCGAGAGACTGGCGGAGGTGTTGAGTACGAGCTCTATTTTGAGCGAGTCATTCTCAACCGATTCCCCGAGTCTCCGATTCAACGCAACGAGCTTCTTGGCAAGAGGCAACTTGAAAAGACTTGCCGATCGGACAACACCAAAAGCGGCCCGGAAACGGCCGTCGAGGTGTATGACTCGGTAGGCTCGAGGGTGTGCAGGCGTTGGTCCACTAGTGGAAGGTGATGAAGTGGGTGAAGGGCGAACCTGATCTGTGGCTGCCCTGGATCCAGAGCTTGAGTGACTAATGGAGGATGCATGAAACATGGAGAGCGCCATTCACACATTTCACGACTTGTGCAATTGGAACAACGCTAGACGCAGGCATGTGGTCTACGTGCTATGCAAGTTCCCTTACGAGCTGCCGTGGGCCACATGGGAGTTGCGGGAAAAGATATACAAGTTCGGAAAGCCCCTCAGGCTTGAGGGGTATCGATTGTCAAAGGTCATATTCTATAGATGCAGACACGAATAGATATGGCCAGATGATGACACAAGTTCAAACACTACTAGAACCACTATCTAATGATAGATCATGTGCAGGTGAGCTTAGAGCCAGATGGTGTATAAAGGGGAGATAGCCCACGATTTCTGTTTCAACGAATCCCTGCAACCCACTTGAGCGTGGGAAACACCGAGACCTTCCGCTCCAAAAGTAAGTCCATGTGTGGATTCGCACCGAGACTTTACGATTCATCATGGAGTGGCGGAAACCACGCAGGAAAGTCTTGAGGTCATAGTCAAAAAGGCCGGGAGACCCCGGGAATCTGACTGTGGACAGACATTGACACGAAGCCTTGAACACCACAGAGACGCTTTCCAAGCCATCGGCGACTCCTTCAGTCATACGCCCGCATCGTTCACACCACGAACTCATAAAGGCCACCACGCAAGATGGAATTGCATTGAACGGGGGTGGCTATGGGAATTCGTCCCATAGATAAAGAGGATATGTTGTAAAGAGATGTAGTATGTTCCTTTGTAGTTGTTTACCGTCAAGTACTTGAGAGAAGTCTTCGTTGATGCCCTATAGCAAGGGGACCCTTCATAGATAGAACTGGGGCCGGCGTGGCGAGGCGGGGCCTGATTGCACCACTTCCAGCCCCCACTTCCAGCCCCCCATTCTGAACAATTCCAATCTGGCTTATCCGGAGGCCAAGTGGCGCCTGAGGCGGCCTCGGTCCTGCATCTGAGACCACGGCGTTAGTTTGGGTAAAACCACGGCGCTGGCGCCATTTCGTCTAAACTTCGGAAGGACGGATTGGTCACGCCTCTCCAGGGGTATCGGTATCCGTTGTACGCACGTCGCAGGTTAATTGTGTATCGGCAGCGCTACCCGTTATGGATCGGACAGTTGTTGTTTCATGAATCAGGATTAAATTGGGCGTAGAAACCAAGCATATGAAGGTTCTCATTCCCTGGAACTTGGAACCAATTGTTGTATAGCAGACTTCGAGGTCAGTAATTTCCAGTCCTCCATGACTCGCTCGAAGAGCGTTTGCTCTACTGACAATCAATCAACGTGTTCAATCAGTTTAGTCAAGCTGTGGTCAGAAGAAGATATCAATCGATGCGGTGTGTCCACCAACAAAGAGGATCTCTATTTATTTTTGTACTCTAAGTTTAAAATCCTTGATGTAAGATTTTCCTCTACTGTTTAGTCAAATTTTCAATTTCTCTCACTTAGTTAGTTCTTTACTTCTACTTTTCCTGTTCCTTACTTGCCCTACTTTTCCTACTTGATCCGTTTTATCTTGTTGCAGATTTATTTCACCTTTTATACATTTTATTTCACCTTTTATACATTTTATCTCACCTTTTAAGTAAAATAAAGCATCTTGTTCATTATCTATTCCTTGATAATAGAAACAAAGGCTTTACCATCGATACCTGGAGTTTTTGGTCCATTTGATTTTACTATCTTATCTACAGCCAATACCGTAAGAATAGGTGATTCAAAACATTTAGAGGCTATTTCTAAGATTCCTGATCAATCATCTATATTATAAAGTTTACTTCTATTATTAGCATCATCATATGTTTCAAAGTCTACTCTATTTCTAGGTGCAAAAGGTCATATTAAATCGTATGGGATTAAATTAACTGATCATCCTATCCCGAAAAATTTTATGTTCATCAGAAATTGATTTAAATTGAAAGATATTGTTGTATTAAAATTGCGATTAAATATTGTTGAAGATATTAAACCTAATTGTAGTTTCTTTAACTGATAATAATCTTTTATTCCGTTATTTAGACTAGGGGCTAAACTCGGTCAATTATTATAGATTCATTTATTATATCAACGCTGCTCTCTAAGCATTACGTTGATATCACGTTCAACAGCTCAAGTATTGAACTCTTTAGGTCCGTTTTTCGGACGGCAAAGCTAGTATCTGAATCTCCCGGATATATTGACCTGAATCTACTGCAATAAGGAAAGCAGATCATATAGAATCAAGTGACTGGAGCATTGACAGCATATGCATGGGGAGTACAGAAGATGATACGAATTTGGCGGCGATTAAAGGTTCGTTGATTCAACGATTGAAAACCTATTACGGACTTGTACTTGGCTAGTGACTTGGCCACCTTCACCGCTGGAACCGACATTCGCGTCGATGGTGGTACTGCGCTGTCTAGAAAGCAGAGCGAGTGTTGACGTTAATTTATAGATGTTAGATATAGAGTTATAGAGGCTTTTAATCCGTACTGCAATTGTGCCGAGCCACCCCTATCGAGGCGACAGCTTGGTCAAGGTTCAGCTTCAACGGTTCCAGCTTGACGAGTGAGATTACCAGAACGGGCTTTTTCAAACACTTTAGAAACCAGTTTCCGAGCCCTTCTGCGCCCATTTTCAATCGGCTTCCCACTTTCAGGTACTTGAGACTTTTGAGCGAGCTTTCCAGCGGTCTTTTCAGGAGACTCAGGTAGAGAAGACTCTTCCACAGGCTTGTTAGACAATTTGGGTTTTTCTCTCTCGCCTCGCTTCTGGGAAGTTCTACGTTTTTTTGTTTGGGCACTTCCAAAGGCTCTTCACTGCTCTTCCACGTGTTTTACCGCGGTAATTTCTTGTGTTCCTACGGGGCTTCCACTTGTCGCCTTCCCCGGTGTTTCACTGGTTTCAGGAGATACCAAAGTGTCAAGAAGCAGAGTAGCCAGGGTCCTTTTGAAGACGTCCAGTGACTCAAACCGGGAAGGCTTCTTGTCAAGGATTCGTCAATTTTCGGACGGTACTCGATCCGGGAATGTTGAAATTCGGCACTAGTGGTATGTTTTCCATTTCGATTCAACCGGTATGAGTGAGGCACGCGACCCAGCAGAGTTGGGCGACCAGAAGGAGCACTAGCTTGGTCTTGCACGGACACGGGGCCTTATCTAATATCAACACGAGAATCAGTCGAGGGGTTGGACTTGTTACTGTCATGTTAGTTGAGCCAATCCATTGAGCACAATGCCCGAATGTTGAGAGGTAATCTATTAACACCAGAGTGTTAGAACCACCAGGTAGCGCGCTACCCATGGATACCAAATTTACCTGCGACGTACACTACAAGGGGAAACCACCGTTACCCCCACCTGGAAAGGCGTGTCAAATCCCGACCGACCATCTCCGAGACTCAGACGAGATGGCACCAGCTGCACCTTATCCGATGCAGCGGCGTGGTTTTACCCAAATGCAGCGCCGTGCTTTTCTTAGATGCAGGACAAACACCCGCCTCAAGGCGCCATTTGGTCTAGATAAGCCAGATTGGGACTTTTCGGGACGCATAAGGCGGCCCGAACGTGTATAGCACGCCACCCCGACCAACTATGGCGCCATCGTGCCCCCACGCCGGCTGAAAGTGGTGCAAACAGGCCCCCACCTCGCCACGCCGGCCCCAGTTTTATATATGGAGGGTCCCCTTGCTATAGGGCATCAACGAATACACCTTTCTTAAGTAATTGACGTTAAAACAACTACAAAAGAACATAACACAGAGCTAGTAAATGTATCAAGCATATTGATTGATTAATGAGAGCTGGTGCAGGAACCTGTCAAGGATGGAAAAAGGTATAAAGCAAAATGGAAAAATAAAATTAACAATTTCGTAAATGAGATGGGACTCCTAAAATTTATAAATGATATGATATTCAAGGACTTTTCCTTATATTGATGATTTTAGATAAGAATAGCTTCTCTAACTATTTTTCTATATCCTTGTAGGTTCTTTGGTAACGTCTAGTACTCAAATGTATCGTTGATCGCTAAACAAGGGTCGTCCAACTTACATAGAAAAGACTGGTCTGGGCCTTGTGGGGCCTCATGGCGAGGTGGGGCCTGAATGTACCACCTTCAGTCGGCATGAGGCGCCATCTTGGTTCGAAATGGAGTGTCGGGACAAGCCGACGCCTTAATCCAACACTTCCCAATCTGAGCGATTCATCTAAGATTTATCTAAAAATGGTTATATCCTTTGTAGTTGTTTTAACGTCAAGTACTTAAGAGAAGATGTATTCGTTGATGATCCCTAAAACAAGGGGGATCACCACTACTTATGTAGAAAACTGTCCAGCCGGTCGCGCAGGCTTCGGGCTGTTTTAAGGAACAAGCCAGTCAACTTTAGCTGGCTGGCAAACTGTATACGGGAGAGTGACCAGCCAGCTGGGTGGCTGGTGCCGTTAAGAGATCCAAAGGGGTTGGTATGACCCGGAAAGGGTACCTGCGGCGAGACTGCGTCGAGGAAAGCACAACGTTTTAAAGAAGGTGGGCGGTCGGAGTTGGACACGCCCCTATCGACGTGGGTGTTGAAGGTTTTCCCTTGCAACCACACGTCGCAGGTCAATAGTGTATCCATGGGTAGTGCGCTACCCATGTTGGAACATGTAATTCATCTAAATTCATCTGAAATTCCCAAACGGCTTATTTTGGCCGAAGTGGTTTCGAATTGTTCCTGTATCAGACCACATTGCATTTCGAGTGGAAACCACCGCTACACCTGATAGCGTGCAACTGGTGCCGTCTCGTCCAAGACTCGGAGATGGGAGGTGGTCTCCTCTTGTATCCGCACGTCGCATATTGTGGTTCCATGGGTGGCACACTACCCATGGTGGAACACATCTCTTTCAAACCCTTTCAACAATGAATGTGAATACTCATTTTAGATTTGGTTGTCGCCGATGTATTGACCACTGCCAATGCATCATGGATCATGGATCATGGATCATGGATCATGGACCATGGACCTTCACCGAAAGTCGTGGATTCACCTATCCGAGGTGAGCAAGCCCTGCCTTCGTTCCTTCGCCATCGGAACAACTTCACCGTTTGAATGCCCCAGCATGCTTAAACATCGGTTTGTCCAAGTCAGGACTCTCGGTTGCCGTGCCCCAAAGCTTCCCAAGTCCTTGCTGCCCGACAATCGTGTTCCGGTGCCGTACCTTGGTGGCCTCTGCAGATATTGAGATGGTGGGCAGCATGCGTGGGGCTTGATATGGCGAGCTTCAACGTTAAGCCACCTGTCCAAATTTGGCCAACAGCCATTCTCGCAAGCAGCTGGTCTGTTTGGAGGCTGAAGAGCCACCCCAGCATATGTCGCTGACGCACAAACTTGACAAGAGCACTGGCACGGTCGAAACTGCATGGTTCGGGATGTCGGGATGCCAGTCGCCATTGATGGGATATGTGCACACTCCAGCATCTGGGCAGGGAAGCACACCTTTGACAAACAGCTTCGGCACCAAAAGCGGCGGCACAGGAGCGGTAAGAATGTCCTTAAGCAGGCCCAACGGAGGTTCCCCAACTCCAGGGTGGTGGGCTCCGATTCAGGGTGCAGGTGCTTTGGAAGACAATCTTCTGATACTTGGAAGCTCACACGAAGAAGCATAAGGCATTTGCGGCGGAGATGTAGGCGATTTGGGTCTGCCATAGACGCCCCTCCTTGGACACCCCATTCTATAGGTGTCGGCACACGACCATTGAAGCACGTAATACAATCACCTTTGAAAACGAGCCCGAAGACAGGGAAGATCAACATGGGTGGGAGTCAACGGCAATCCGGCTTCTAAAATTGGCCAATCGGCTTGTTTCAGCCTCGAAGCGTGGCACTGACAAGTGTTTGGCCTTGGACTATGGACATTAATGTCCTTGATATTCGACCTGAAATCCGGCATGATATCTTGGCATAGTCTTTGGCGAGTGAAATTGAGTGCAAAGTTATCAAATCACCCAAACATGTCCTGGGTGACTTTCCACATCACTTGATCGTTGTTCTCTTCAGGTTATCCGTAACCACCGATAGTATTCAGACGGCACTTTGTATGTTTCCTGGTGGTCACACTTTGAACCAGAGCCCTTTGAACCAGGGCCATGGAGAATGCAGAGCCATGAAGGTTGAATAGATTCCTCACCCAGTGCGACAGATTGATAGCTTGGGGACACTGGTCTCGGGCCGGAACATGGGCCGAAAGAAGGGCGATTGCCAAGGCATCGATGTCATCACCGAAGAGGGCGTCCGCAAGAAACGCCAATGAGTGACTTATTACCATGTTTGAGATGGGGAGAGGTGTATCAGGGTCTGGTGGATTCGGCCTCTACACTCCTCAAAGAGCATATCACTTGCGTGGTGTCATTATTCAGCACAGCCCCACTGATTTGTTCACAGGATACTCACTGCATAGCACCACCCCATTTTTGGGGCGGTTGTTACCTCGGCTTTGACGATTGCAGACTCTGATGATTAGGGTATTTCTGCCGGTGGATCTGGAAACGAAATCGGACTCTGGTATTGATCAGACCGGGTAAACCGGGTCATCAGACCGGGTCATCAGACCGGGTCATCAGAGGCGATGGTCTGGCATTTTAATGACTTGCTGGCATTGTCTGAGGGGCCACCAGTGGCTTGGTCAATGATCTCCTGGTAGCGGCTCCATCTTTGGCTCATTATGGAGCCTGGTTCGCTTACTGCTCCTGTATGGCAGAAGGTTTCAACTGCGACCCGCTCAATGCCGGGTTCGATCTGGGGAATATCGGTTCTTCTCATGCTATTTGCCCACCTCTTTTAGGTCTCATGCATGGTGATCTTTGCACAACATGAGTGACGGCCCAATGAAGGGTTTCGAATTTTCAGTTGTACATTTGGATGTACGACAACTGGAACAATGAAATAAGCGGCGGACCCCTAAGAACATGGGCTTGGCGGTGGGAAATGTTCCAGAGCTTTCCAGTAGCCCTCAAGCTCCGGAACGCCCAGACTGAATCTCTATGTGGGCAGCCATCTGAGCAGTCACGCGCATTCCGGTCATTTCAGGCGTTCCGGTCAACAGGCGTTCCGGTCAACAGGCGTTCCGGTCAACAGGCGTTCCGGTCAACAGGCGTTCCGGTCTCTTTTGTCTATTATGGGCCAGAGCATGTTGACGGAGATGTTCCTTAGCTCTTCGAAATCCATTGCTGACAACCCCAACAATATCCAAGGGTTGTCATGTAGATCTTGAAGACAAATGCATTCTCCGCGGTATTAGACTCGGGAAACTTGGTGGGGGCCGTAGCTCTTCTGGTCTAGTAACGCATACCTTTACACGATCCATGCATCAATTGGGACCACATCAATGATGGTAAATTTGAACTTGATCTCGATGCCCCGATACCATTTCGTGCTTGGTTTCACAAATCTTCGGTCAATTCGTGCAACACTTTCTGCTAAGTGGAAAGGGAAGTTCGAGTAGTGATGGTTGGCGAAAGTGAGCCACACCACACGACGTCAAGTTGAAGTTTCTGGCCAAGCTTAGTGAGTCAACGACAGCGGTATTATGGGCATGGGCGACGCGAGGCTGGTGACCGTGTCAGTGGCCAGTTTCCCTCGTTTTCCACACCCTAAATCAGATTCACACTCTTGGAGCAAGGACGGGCCAGGCCAGTCTAACCAGTCATGTGGAATCGAGTCACGGAGGCTGGGACTAGGTTCAGACAGCACGTACTTTGACGCAAGCGGATGTTCAATTAATTCCGTCATTAGTCATTGGTCATTTGCATTTGCATTTGCATTTGCATTTGCATTGGCATTGGCATTGGCATTGGCATTGGCATTGGCATTGGTCATTAGTAATCTCGTCTTTTCGTCATTCACCAACCAATCATTCATCAATCTTCCATCAATCTTCATTCATCATTCCGTCAAAGACCGGCCGGCTCATCACCAACAGTCACACCGTTCCCAGCCTCGAACCGCTGAATCGTGTTATTGCTTCATCCGTGTTTCAAGTCAGTCACACCCAGTCAAACACTTGCCAGCGCCAAATCCGCATATTATCACACGATATCCCAACTGGTGGCCAAGGTGCAGGTCCAATATGCACTGGAGGGGTATTTGAATGACTTGGGTCTAGCGTGGATCAGTCCATGCGGTCCGTTTCCATGCTGCCCCCACTGTCCGTTTCCATGCTGCCCCCGCTGTCCCTATCCATGCTGCGCTAGCCACGCACCCCATGGCGCCGTAGTGGAGCTCATCTCGGTGCGGCGCCACGTGACACGCGACGCACTTGAAACCTCTCCCCTCACCGCCCACCACCGCCATGAACCCAACCGCCATCCAGACAGCGCCGCTCGTCGGGTCCCCGCTAGAACCATTGGACGCTCTCCGTGCGCTGGCCGGCTCTTCACCGCGCGGCGATCCCGCCTCGGCCGACCCGTCCTTGGCCCCAGGGCCCACCAACCTGGCGCTCGCCCTGCATCTTCCGCCCAACCCGTCCCACCGCCAGCTCCACCGCATGTCGCCGCTAGAGCATGAAACGGGCCTGTTTCCGCAACAAAACCCCCTGCTAAACTCGCAGCAAAACCCGCTGCTAAACCTGCTGCTCTCCGCGTCCATGCTCCCGTTCCAAGAATCTCAGCTCAAGATCTCGGAATCCGTGCACAAGATCGAGCACGACGTGTCGTCCATGGGCCAGGACTTGGCGTACTTTCGCCATATGCTTGATTTCCAGAACCTGAAGATCGAGAAGCTCACGCTGCTCCTAATAGACCTCCTCCACAATAAGGATGTGTCCGCGATCGTGACCCTGCTCCAGGAGATCCAGACCTCCGGCCCGTTTGGCGTGGACGACCCGCCCGAAGGTGTCAGCGACTCGCTTCTGGACCCCGTGCATGACTCTGCGATGGCCCTGCTCCAGCCGCAGGGCGTCTTGCTGGGCGACATGGACCGCCAGATCCACCAGGTGGCCCAGGCCGCCGTGCGTGCTCAGGCCAAGCCCGACTCCAAGCGGAAGTCCCGCTACAAGGAGAACAATCTGCTTCGCAACCACCTCCTGACCCTGCTCCAAAGCCAATTACAAAGTCTCCAGGGCCTGAGCCTCCTGAACCAGGCCCTTTCTCAGAGGCTACCCAAAACGCTACAGAACCAAGGCATCCAGGAGGGCATGCAGGAGGGCATACTGAACCAAAGCCTTCGAAACCAAAGTATTCAAAACCAAGGCATTCAACAAGGCATTCAACAAGGCATTCAACAAGGCATTCAACAAGGCATTCAACAAGGCATTCAACAAGGCATTCAAAACCAAGGCATCCAAAACCAAGGCATCCAAAACCGAAACATCCAAAACCAAGGCATAAACCGAGGCATCCAAAACCAAAGCATCCAAAACCAAAGCATTCAAAACCAGACCCAAAACCAACCGTTGCGCAACTCCCCCCTTCAACATCAACAGCTCCAAAGCCATCGCAACCACCAGAACAAGCTGAATGAACTCGACCAGTCACCACCACCGCTTCTGCACCATCACATCCAATCGCATCCCGACAACCTGCCCCGAATGCTAGACCAGCAACTACAGGAGCAGCTGATTCAAGACGAGCTTGGCCATTCGTCCGGCCCCCAGCAGGCTCAGGTGAAGCCGGACGACGACCAGGACCTCAGTACAGACGAAAAGGACATGTCTGTGGTGTCCATGCCGGGGCTCGAGGTGGTGAACATCAACGACATTGGTGGCCGCAAGCGCCCGAAGGTGGAGATCGACTTCCTCCACAACCCCATGACCGTCAAGGAAATCTACGATGAGTTCACCAAGGGCTTCCGCGGCCAGCCGCCTTTGCGCGAGATGGATGAACGCTTTGGGAAGCACCAGTGGAGAGGCGACTCCCGCTCGAAAGAGTCCAAGCGCTTTCAGAGAAGAAAAAAGTTGTGCGACGCCATCGAGAGAGGCATGGAAAAGTATGGCAAGTCGCAGGAAGAGATCATGAACTACATTGAGGAGTTCAGAGGCGACAAGTCGCTCACCTGGGTCATGAACGGCCACTTGCCCAATGACTTGTTGGAGTAGCCAGAGGGCGGCACGTGGCTCGGGGTTTTGCTCGATCACACCTCTAATGACCATTATGATTTTTTTTACCATGGATTCTTTTTATCATGAATTCTTTTTATCATGAAGTCTTTTCACCATGAATTTTTTTCTACCAGCGGAAATCAAACAACCACCGCCGACACGCAAGCGCGACATTGCTGAGACATTTTCGCAACCAGCGGGCCGTCACGTGGCGCAACCATGGGCATTCACGTGCCGCAACCAAGCGTGTCATCACGTGCCGCAACCACGGGCCGTCGGGTGTCGCAAGCAACGGCCGTCGCCTCCCCTATATGTGGGATTCGCTATAGACTGGGTAACGGGCTGCCCAGCGGAGTATGTAGATGAGGTCAGGAGCGCATACTAAAAATCACTGATTTGGTGGTCCGCCCTCGGCCGAACCGGTGGAACGTTCCAGAAAGTTCCACGGGCCGGTCGGGTAACCCGCGAAAAATTTCCCACGGACTAGTTATACCGCGAGATCGCCTGCCAAAACTTCTCTCATTTCACTACACATCCACAATATAATGTTGGCTGCCAAGAAAAACTGCCTGAATGCCGCTAAGCGGTTCGTGCGTTTCCAATCATCTGCCCCAAGTGGACCTGTCATCGGTATCGATTTGGGTACCACCAACTCTGCTGTTGCCATCATGGAGGGCAAAGTCCCCAAGATCATTGAGAACTCGGAAGGTGGCAGAACCACTCCCTCCATTGTTGCTTTCACCAAGGAGGGCGAGCGGTTGGTTGGTATTCCAGCTAAGCGTCAAGCTGTCGTGAATCCAGAAAACACCCTTTTCGCCACCAAGAGATTGATCGGTAGAAGATTCGAGGATAAAGAGGTTCAGAGAGACTTGAGCCAGGTCCCATACAAGATCGTCAAGCACGAGAATGGTGACGCTTGGATTGAAGCTAGGGGCAAGTCTTACTCTCCTCCCCAAATCGGAGGCTTTGTTTTAAACAAGATGAAGGAGACCGCCGAGTCTTACCTCAACAAGCCTGTGAACAACGCCGTTGTTACCTGCCCTGCGTACTTTAACGACGCCCAGAGACAGGCCACCAAGGATGCAGGTAAGATTGTTGGCTTGAACGTCATGAGAGTGGTGAATGAGCCAACCGCCGCTGCTTTGGCATACGGTTTGGAGAAGAATGACGGTGAGGTTGTTGCTGTGTTCGACTTAGGTGGAGGTACCTTTGATATCTCTGTTTTGGACATTGGCGCAGGTGTTTTCGAGGTCAAGTCCACCAACGGTGACACTCACTTGGGTGGTGAGGACTTCGACATTGCCGTTGTCAGAAACATCGTTGAGACCTTCAAGAAGGACTCTGGAATTGACTTGGAGAAAGACAGAATGGCTATTCAAAGAATCAGAGAGGCTGCTGAGAAGGCCAAGATTGAGTTGTCTTCCACCGTTTCCACCGAGATCAACTTGCCATTTATTACTGCTGACGCCTCCGGTCCTAAGCACATTAACCAGAAAATCACCAGAGCTCAGTTTGAGTCTTTGGTCGAGCCCTTGGTCAAGAAAACCGTCGAACCTTGTAAGAAGGCATTGAAGGATGCCGGCTTGAACACCTCTGACATCTCGGAGGTTATCTTGGTTGGTGGTATGTCTAGAATGCCCAAGGTTGTTGAGACTGTGAAGTCGATCTTCGGCAAGGAGCCCTCGAAGGCTGTCAATCCAGATGAGGCAGTGGCCATGGGAGCTGCCATTCAAGGTGGTATCTTGGCCGGTGAAGTCAAGGATGTGGTCCTTTTGGACGTGACACCTTTGTCTTTGGGTATTGAGACTATGGGAGGAGTGTTTGCCAGATTGATCTCCAGAAACACCACCATCCCAGCCAAGAAGTCGCAAATTTTCTCCACGGCCTCTGCAGGACAAACTTCCGTCGAGATCAGAGTGTTCCAGGGAGAGAGAGAGTTGACGAGAGACAACAAGTTGATTGGTAACTTTACCTTGTCCGGCATCCCACCTGCACCAAAGGGTGTGCCACAGATTGAGGTGTCCTTTGACATCGACACCGATGGTATCATCAAGGTTTCAGCTCGTGACAAGGCCTCTAACAAAGACGCATCCATCACAGTTGCCGGCTCTTCAGGACTTTCCGACGCCGAGATTGAAAAGATGGTGCAGGACGCTGAGAAGTTTGCTGAATCTGACAAGGCTAGAAGAGAAGCAATTGAAAACGCAAACAGGGCCGACCAATTGTGCAACGACACCGAGAACTCTTTGAACGAGTTCAAGGAGAAGATCGACCAGGCCGATGCAGACAAGCTCAAGGAGCAAATCGCATCCTTGAGAGAAATCGCCGTCAAGGCACAGGCCGGTGAGGAGGTTGACGCCACCGAGTTGAAGACCAAGACCGAGGAGTTGCAGAACGAGTCGTTGAAGGCATTCGAGAAGTTGTACAAGAACAACGAGAGCAATTCCGAGGACTCGTCCGAGCCTAAGAATTAGAAGAGGCCGACCCTAGGCCGAGAGGCAAAGAAGCAGATTAGGGGCTTGATCTTCCTGTATATATATCTCTAATCATGATGAATGTGTTTAAGCATGCAGATTGGCCCAGTAGTGGAGAGTTAAAGCCGTCCAGGCTCGTGCTCCTTTGTAGGAGAATCATTGATCTTGTATGAACGTAGCCAGAAGGGCTTCTTTCTACACGTGCGCTGCACCACGTGATGTAGCCACGTGGAGGTATAAAGGGAGGCGAACTGCGCGGCAACACAATTAAATTAAACAAACCAATGATTCTAATGAACGCCTTGCGTGGCATTTAGAACAATGGGGTGGTGTACTGTTGCCTCAGAATGGCAGCTGATTCTTCACTCTCAAGTCTTGCCTCATTTATTGGGCCTCATTTACTGCATTGGGAGTTGCATTTGCAGCCAAGGCTCAACGGGGGTCAACGGCGGTCACCCAACGGATTTGGATCGGGCTCCTTGACATTCTGAGTGGAACCCCTTGTTAATGTTTTTTCAATGTATGTGAATTTGGTTCATTTGGTTCATTTTGGTATTTACCTTGTCCAAAAGTATCAAAACCAGCGCGCCAAGAGGGCACCACACTAACGGATTCAACAAACCATCACTCCAAGGGCTTCCCCCTTCGCATCCCCTTCAACAAATGACGAAGTATTCAATCCCAATTTTACCAGTTGAACTTTTCAAAGCTTAATCTGGAAGGGAGATTCGCCTGTACTCGGTTGGGCGTTGGGCGTTTCAGTCCCAATCAAGAGCCAAATGACAAGTACGAACTGGCAAGTATGTCGCCCTGCATACAACGAGGGTGGATTGCAGCGCTTAAAAAAGCAAGTGTGGCTTGAGTCGGCTTGTTCGTGGCTTGACCAATCAGTCTTGGAACTTCGTGGTGCGCTGGTCAGAAAAGGTTTGAAATCGCTAGACGTTGGGTGTTCCAGCTTTTGATTTTGGCGTGCCCCGCTCCCTGATCCTTTCGATATGCCTGTGTTTAGCAGTGCTTGGCAAATGCACTTTTTGATTCCTCCAACTGTTTAGAAAGCACGGGTGATCCAGATTTTTGATAACCATCATCATTAACTGCAGGAAACCGTGCTAAATATCTGCGCCTTTGATGAGGTGATGCAGTCACTTCATTATTCAAGAACTAGACTAGGATTATAATGTAATGTCATGTCCACGCGTGAGAAGCTCCGGCATCCGCCCCGCAGCCCTCAGAGATTTTGCACCCATTGGTCGTGCGCTACCCACATTAGGTGTAATTTAAAGGTTGTCGGTATATCATCACGAATTTGACCCAGTCGCCGGTGCTGCGAGATTTTCTTCAAACCTCATTTGTAGGAAAATGGATGGGGAAACCTTGATGATCGAACATAGCAAATGAGAGCGAGGCTGGATTTAGGAACGGCAAAGAATGAATGCAGTCGTGAAGATAGGTAATTCCATCTCTTACCTTCTAACAATCAAGATTCTTGCCTTCTGAACATTCCAGCGATTCAACCAAGAGAAGTCACCGTCAAACAAATTTATCAAGTCAAGAACATTAGTATGAGAGCCTGGTCAGACTTTAAACTCTCCAATCTCAGGTGTTCCTGCAGAATGAAAAGCGCACCAAACGGTGCTTAAGGGCTCTTATAGCTTAATTGACAATAGGCCCTTTTTCATAAACGTGGATTTAGCGAGGAAAGGAAAAAATTGGAAGTCAATGGGCCACCACATTGCGAAGGGAATTCGTGAAGCCGGTAGCGAAAGCTCTCTTGACACGTTGAACTAGGCCATGTTCATGAGAAAAGGCCATGTCAAGGCTTAAAGACTTATAACCTGGGAAGCTATTGGGTAAGACCGCGCGAGCTCACAAAGATACCTTAGATGTGTCATATGGTTCCGAGTAGTCTTTGATAACCATCCTGAACATCCATAGCAATCTGATGATAGCATACTTTTCTAGCCTTGGTAGAAGAAACCAACGGAGATGTCGCGGCTTCTGATGGGACTTTCACAGGCGATAAGACGCTGCAAAGTATCTTTTCAAGATTTATGTCACCGATATTCTTGATTATTTGGATTTCCACCTGGGTAGTACCAGAAGCCCAAACAGCTAACTCGTTGTGTTATGAGGGTTCATTGCGGTGATCTTTCCTGGAGGGTAGTGGGATTTCAACATTCAAGTTTAGCTGCTTCTAGCCTTTGTGTTCGATTCATTGCTCCACGGAATTCATGAAAGTCCATGGTGGCTGCAAACCGCTGATGCTAGGTAGGGCCATGATATCTTGTGCGCCGAAGCACAAATAAGTCCGATGAAATCCAGCGGGAGCATGCCACTGCACTTTTCCCAACGGACGCTTTTACATCCTGATTCATCAAGACACGTTTTGAACAAAAAGACGAGGACCTGGCGGCGGAATCCAAGGGCGAAGGCTCGCGGTTATATATACCCCGAGCTCATGCGGTTCTGCATGAACATGAAACACATGCACGCCATGTCTAGGCGTTACCCGCTTGTGACACCTTGCACCTTAATCTTCAACATAAATACTGACTTGCCCTGCTCCCTTTTCTTTTCGGTTGCGGACATGACGAGTGGAGACCCGCTGTTTCTTCACCATCGGCGTTAGCCAAACCACTTAGGGCCTCCGTGGGTATGCAGTGGGAGACCAAGTGTGAAAGTGGTGCTGCAAACTTGTTGACAAAGGCGGTCTCTGGACAGAAGCTTCGGGAGTGGCGGTGAAAAGCAATTGGCTGGAAAAATTCACCACTCTGAACAGAATTTGAGAGCACCATTGTTGATGCCTCTCTAATACTCAAAATGCATGAGTTTACTGCTCCAGTTGTGGCTTAGCACCAGCTGCGTTTATAAGGGGCAGTCATTGTTCATTCTCAAACCGTTTCTAACAGCGTCACGATCAAAACCTAATAATGCAGCCACTTTTCAGGTCTTGCATCTAACTTGTGATTAGTGGGTCAATTCTTTGTGCAGACGTAGCTTCTTAGAGGAGCATGCATTTTATTGAGCCATGGAACAGATTTGGCCGTGAATACCCGGAAAAGTTTCAGAAGGCTTTACTCATTCAGCAGGTAAGCTTGGATCCAAAGAGCCATCTGAACTCTAAACACTTTCAAAAAGTGAAGATATTCAAAGCACCTTTTTACGACAACCAAAATTCTTTTTGATCTAAATGTGCTTTTCGTTTTCTATGGAAGATAGTGTATGCCCTGGTAACCCACCCGGAGGCTAGAACTTGGCAATATTCAATCTCAAAAGATAAGGCATTCAAGATTTTCCACTGCATAAGATTTTCGAAACTAGGGGGCTCATCGAGTCGGTCTACAGAAGCCGACCAGGTGACCTAGCGGGAACGCTATTGACACTCTTGACAGCTCCGAGAAGTGCATTAATCATGATGGAACCCATGAACACTGTTTTTGCCAGGCTTTGGAAGACCCGAAATGCTTTCGGAACTGCTAAACGCTTTTAATTGCATGGGCAAGCGATTCCGCCCAACAGATTGGCCTTCGACTCAGCGATGCAACGGTTTGATCGGATCCACCCAGACTCGGTAAATCTCGGACCGGGAAAATAAGAAGACGCAATTTCACAAACATAGGTACAACGAACAAATTTTAACGAATTTGTTATAGCGTGGAGCTACCTTACACTTTGTCTGCGCTCCTAATGTCATGCTGAATTTGAAAAGGGAGATTCCTAGTGTGTTTTTTACGGTCTCAAGGTCCGAGGTTTCGGTAGTGAGCGGGGCATCAGATGTACCGTTTCGAGAGAAGGTGATTTCTAGAGTTACCTGAAAGAAATTTCACTTACTATACACTCACATGGGAACTATACAAAGGGCTCACGAGCTCTGCGGCTTTTTCGAAGCTCGCTGTGAGCCTTGGAGATACATTGACAATGAGCGAGACTGCCAGAGGTTCACCACATCATAATCTCTTGATCGTGACTTGATGTAAGCATGACTTGAAAGAGACCACAACCATGGCTTGGAAGATTGATACATGCTGCATACATGACCATGTCGCAAATTAGTGCTCATTATAGGGCCACGAGTATGCGACGAACTCGCACCATGCAATCATGCACCCTCAAGTTTGCCCGCAGAGGTTGCTGGATATTCCGGGTGACCTGGTTATGAGATACGTGGAACCCTGGATGCTGGAGCTGTACATGGAGCTCTTGTCGGTGTTCGTGCGTTTTGGCACGGCCGCACGCCGGCACACTGTTCCGTACCGCTCCAACACTGTATGGTGTGGATCAACAAGGATATTGCAAGAAGCTGCAGGATTGGAACTGGTGTACATGGAATGCAGCGCCGCGGTGCTAGACTCGGGCTCGGACTCGGTCTTGGATAAGGTATCGTCCGACAAAAACTCCTCGGAATCATAGCTGAGCATGTCACCTAGCATTGAACGGCGATTAAGGACCTTTTGGAATTCCAGCACATTGTCGTCGTCGAATCTGGAGGAGATGGAGCTTGTTTCAGACGACCCAATGGACGTTGCATACTCAGGCCTCTCGACGACTTGTTCGGTGCCATCCATCATGCCCTCGGCCTTGCTTGACATGGCGCTAGGTAAGCGAGGCATACTAGGCACCAAGGAGGTGAGGCTGGAGAGCTGGTTTCGTGCCACGGCCAGTTTGCTACCAAGCGTGGAGTGTCTCAGCAAAATCTCCGAAACAATGTCGTCTGAATGGCGGGCGAAAAACTCCGGCACCGGCTCGTTGGCAAGAAGCGTTTGGAAGAGAAAGATTTCTTGCCTCAAGCGAATCCGCTGCAGCAACACATTGGCGAGGTATGACTTCCATGCGCCCTTTAATTGCTCTTCGGAACCACTTGCAGCCGGGAAATGTGAAGAAGCCGGGACATGTGCAGAAGCGGGGACATGTGAAGAAGCCAAGCCCTGTGATTGCGGGTTTTCCCTTGAGGTCGTCCAGTCGCTTGGGTTTTGCAACATTTCAGCCGGGGTAATGCACCTATGGGGAGGTGGAGGCGGAGCTGAGCTTACTTCGGAATGCTCGATCAGCGATGGATGGGCCACGGGTTGCGACAACTGTTGCTGTTCTTCGAGATATGTGGACAAGTGGTTATACTTGCCGAGCCGCTCGTTGCAAAGGTCTGATACCCGAGGGTCGCCGGCAGCCCCGGCCGATCTTTTCAAGTCCTCAGTCAAGCGATCCACTGGCTGTGCACCCGTGAATGTGGGGTTTTCTAGAGGACCCAGAATGAGGGCCAAGTTGCGCCGCACAGACGGATTCTTGGGGTTGGACCGCTTCTTGCGGACCAACGTACGTCGCTTCATCTTTACCGTTGACGTGGCCCGTTTGGGAGCGGCCGAAAACGTGAAGGCGGCGGCAAGCCTTCGTTTAAGCCGCTGGTACAACTGACGCATATACATGCGGATCTGGCGCGTTTTGCCGGTGTATCGGATTGCCTTTGCCCGCTTCAAGGACGACGCGGTTTCTTCACAGCTGCCTGGATTCACGGACGAGCTGTTGTTCCGAGATGACACTCTTGCTCGAGAGGTCAATCTCCGCCTGAGAGATCGGCCGGCCCACCCAGGACCCGAGCCTGCCCGGTTTGCCCTAGGCTTCGTGGAGAAAATAGTGGCCTGCGAGTCCATCAGATTGGAGATGTCCCTGGTCAAAGCCAGGGGCTTTTGCTTTTCTCTGGGTTCTGCCTCGCCGTTCCCCGGATTTGGGGCGTGTTGACGACCGCCACTTTGGGAAGGATCCAGCGGAACAAGATGGTTCGCAGGGCTTTTCGGGTGGAGGGTGGCCTGGTCTGTGATGAATTGGGAAAACCGTGGAGGCACTTGGTTGAGAGAGGTGCGCTTGACGGAATGGCCGGTGGCCGATCCTTTCCCGGCCAGCGATACGCCCAGCGTGCCCAGCCTGAGGGTGTGGCCGGTCCTGCTCTCCAGTCTTGCGAGCATGCCCGAGGTGTTGACCAGTTGGCTATAGTTGGAGATGTTATAATAGGGGAGCGAGATTTCAACCAGCTCCGGCAGCTCGGTGTGGTCAGTCTGGATGAGCAGGTCGGACCTCTTGTCGTGGTATTGCATGTCTGACTCTTGATCATCCGGCTTGTCTGAAAATCCCATGGCGCCTGGGTTTCCCAAAGTGTCTCGCATCATCACAGGAGAGGTTTCTGATGGACTCGGAGGGACCTGCGAGCTCCGATAACCAGAAGGGATTTTGTTACCGGAGCCATCGCCAAAACCTCTTGCAGAGCCATCTGAGCGACCCGCGCCACAATTCATCGTCTGAATGCGGTGGTCAAAACTCAGAGAATGACTGACGTTTTGGTTCTGTTTGTGAAAGTGATACCTTGAGATGTGCGTTTCAGACTCCAAAGAGTGGCTTTCGGAATTGGAGCTCTTGACGGAATTTTCCTCAGGCGATACATCATCGGCCATATAATGCCGCCAAACTATCGACAGTTGGCTCATGGTCAATGTGATTGGGCCTGGCTTCAATGAGATTGGGCCTGGCTTCAATGAGACTGGGCCTGGCTTCAATACTCAACGCTTGTTCGCTGGCGTGGCTTTCAGCACTGAGATGCTTTGTGGGCGGCTATTCGATGGAGCTTCAGCACGGTTTCAGGTGGGCGTTATGTTTGGTTCAGCTTCAGACGGTTTCGGCGGGCAGGCTCTTTTAGGATATGGCAGCTCTGCGCAGTCGTTTCAGCGTGGTATCTGATGTTTGTTTCAGACTTCAATTGTTGGAAATAAATTGGGATTAAGGGAGGGGCATTTTTTATAAGCGTCTGCAAAATAGATGGCTGGCTGTGCGGCTCGGCCGTGTGCAGGATACATGTGGCTACTGCGCACAAGAGGCCGGGTTTCGCGGCCATACAGTTGGTGTACGAGACATGTGGCGAGATTTCTGGAAAACATATATTCATCAGCCGACATTTACTTGGCAGGGGCCAAGCCCACGGCATTCTTCTTCAAGTCATAGACTGAGTAGTAGCGCCTCAAGAACGCGTCGCCGATAATGGCCAAGTCGCCGATTGGCTCGGGGAAGTCCATGGGCGTGAATGCCGAGATGCACGAGCCCGAAACCTCCAACGTGTAGTCGTAGGCAGTCAAGGTGAAATTCTTGCCACCGAAATTCAAGGTCAAGTCGGGCAAATTGGCGCGGCTGTCGCACTCCACCTGGTACTGGCCTGACCAGCTTTTGGTGGCGCCGATCTTGGCATTGATGATCTCGGCCAACGACGATGGCAAGGTGATCAACGAGGTTCCAGTGTCAATAGCAGCACCCGTGCTGGTCAATTCGGCGTACTCGTCCCCCAAACCAATGCCCTCGAAGCTGACTTCCCAGTACGCCTTTCTTCTGACTGGCAACCAGGTGAGCTCACCCTTGAACAACGACTTGTCGTAGCCCCCGAAAGTGGCCACTCCTCCATTGTTTTCATCCTTTTGGGTGTCGCCCAAGTAGAACCCAAATTGGGGGCTGTCCCAGAGGCCTTGGTTGATAGCATTGTAGATAGGAGGAACGATTTTGTTCACTGAAATGGTGTCGTAGGCTAAACCCAAGATCCCGTCGAACTTTCCAAAGGCAAAAGCGAGTCCTGGCTCCGCTGTGGCCTCAGCAAAATCTTGGTTTGGAATCACCAAGTCGCCGATGGTCAAGAGATCCTGCGACACAAAGCCCTCCATAGCCCCTGAACCGTACTGGATTTTGAACTCGGTGCCGTTCTTCTTGTAGGTGGAAGAAGTGCTGTGGTCGTACTTTGCATGCAAGAAGCAGGCCAATGAGCCACACTCCTGCGAAGGCACCCACAAATTTGACAGCCCAGTGTCCAAAATCACCTTGAAAGCCTGGCCTGGCGTACCAATCTGGATCTCGGTGAAGTACTGAGCATTCAAGTAGTTGGTCAAGGGCGCCTCGTGGTTCGAGCTCACCTCCACAAATGGAATCTGCGCCACCTGCTGTCCGTCACGGCCGTTGGCCTGCGAGAAAGCACTTGCGTACTTTTCGGCCAAAGAGGAGGTGTACTGATCGAACCGGGCGGCGTCAAGGGACTCCTCCACAGGGATTTTGTTCAAGTTGGTAGAGAATGTCTTGGCGTCGGCACCGAAAAGGGCCAAGGCGATTGCCAAGAGGCTTGAGTATTGCATAATGGGAAAGATTTCGAATGTGATTTGACGCTGGATAATTGATGCGCTGAGAGAGTTTTATGACCCGTAGATAATAATACTAGCAGATAAGATAAAGGTGGCGGCCGCGAGTTTATATAGGGGTGACGCATGTGGAGGTGCGAGGCCGGAACATTGCACGCACAGGAACGCTCATGCTCGTTTTGGTCTGCTGCAAGTAAAGAAGGGCCACCACCCCCCCTGAAACATCGAGCCATCTGCACTTCTGAAACGGCAGCATGTGTTCACAAAGCCCCCGGCGGCGCTGGGGTATAAAGGGGGCAGTTTCCCCAATAAAATGGGAAAAATCGCTTCGATGTAGCACCCCAGCCAGGAAATTACGGCCTCCATCGGAGTACCCCCAGAGACTAATAGCCAACCGGTTTGGGTGCTAGAGAGGCAAGACATTGCCCCAGAGTGAGGCAAGAGCAACACCAAGCGTGTGTCGGGCTTTTGAGCTACATGTTTCTTCGGGGGCGAAGCATTGGAGCAGACTAGGGGTTATGCAGGAGAAGTGCCCGGGGAGTTGCTACACTGTGTACAGGAGGTGCGAGTTTTGGTCATCTTTATTCTGTTTTGAGAAGTCGCTCGCAACTCACGAGACTGCATCTCAGGCTGCTTGAGCAAACACCCGTGCCCCTAGCATCAATGGCCACCAGCACCAGGTGACAGCACCAGGTGACGCCATAGGCACATCGCTTGGCAAATGACACCACACACCTCGTGGAACTAAATACTCTTGGCAAATTGTTCAACTGCCTTGTCGTAACCCTGCTCCCACTCCCAAATAAAGTCCAGTTTGGCATACTTCTTGCTGCATTGCAGCTTTCTGGCAATTTTCACCGCCTGTGTGCGCCCAATAAAGGCATTAGCCTTGGCAAATGCAACCGAATCGTTCCAGGCAGTTGTGAAGCCATCTTTGAACTTGTCATGGTCGAATTTTCCGTTGGGTTCAGTCTTTGTCCAGTAGTCAACGTGACTCTTGAACTCGTGGTCGAGGACTTCCTTGAACTTGTTCTCATCAGGAACAGAGACGCGCGGAATATCGAAAGTATCATGTTGCTGCTTAAAGTCCCACTCGCCGCCATTTCCAGACTCAAATTTATAAGTCCAGAAGTAGGATCCAAAGCTGGCCCTTTCCCGGAACAACTGAGTTTGCTTTTTGCAAAACTTTGAGACCAAATCCATCCGCTTTTGATTCTGATTGTCCCCGGGATCCAAGCCGCTCTTTTCCCAAGTGTTTCCGTCAAGAACATTGGACCACTCACCTACCATGAAGTCCACACCGGAGCCTCCGTTCTCGAGGTTTGTGAGAAGATCATCATTCAAGTCGTGAATGATGGTGTCGGCGTCTTTATTTCTATCCTCATCCGAAAACGTCCGGTATGCATGATGGTCAATAACGATACCGGCACAGTTCAGACCCTGCTCCTTTTGCACCCATTGGGCAAACTGATTGGGCCACCATCCATCAGAAATGATCACGGGAATAGAGCCGTCGTGCTGGCGAATTGCCTTCAAGGCCAGCGTATAGTACAGCTTCTGGTCCTTGGCAGAATCCGAGAATTCAGCTTCGTTGATGACTTGTATTCCCGCAATGTTATCGTAGCTCTTCAAGTCTTTAGCAATGAATTGCAATGCGTCAACAGCCAATTTTTGGTAAGAAGAAGACAGCCAGAACTCGGCCTTTCCTCCCGCTTCCTCACCCGAATGGTCACTACTATTTGCTCCTCCGGGTAATCCGTGCAAGTCAACCACCACGGAAATGTCGTGTTTTCCCGCAGGCTCAATGAAATGAGACTTGAAGATCTTCCACGAGTTGTCGTACACGCCTGCCACGTCTGCGAATTTCGTGCCTTTGGTAAATTTTCCTCCGTCGACATTCCAATAGCCAATGGGGATACGAACGGAATTGACACCGTGTTCTTGCAACCATTTCCAGTCATCTTCGGACACAAAAGTCTTCCAGAAATCCTCCAATTTGTTCTTTGTTTCCTGCTTGTTGGCTTCATAGTCTTTTTTTGTTGCCTGCAATTCTGTTTCAGCGCCCTCTGGGAAAAGAGAGGGAAAAATCCACTTTTCCCGAATAAAACAGCCACCCAAATTGACCCCGAAATTCAACCGGGATTGGATGATCTGCCTTGGGGTAATCTTCTCAGACACCGCATCATCAGCTTTGAATGATGATCCGGAAATCGTGTGATTTTCCAACAGGTGTACTAAATTGGAGAGCTTTCCCATGATTGAAATTTGGTGGATTGATCAATTGGGTTCAATGGATGTTAAAGACTATAAAAGTTTGTCTTAATGTTGATTGCTAAAAAGGCTGAGGTGCTAAAAAAGCTGAGTTGCTAAAAAAGCTGAGTTGCTGAAAAAGCCGAGTTGCTGAAATAGCCGAGTTCCTGGAAAAGACGAGTTGTTGAAAAAGCCGAGTTGCTAAAAAAGCCGAGTTGCTAAGAAATTGCTCGGTTCCAAAAGTTGGCGTTTCTGATGGTGGGCGATTGGCGTGGGAATTGTTGCGGTTTATATGCTAGAGAGGCAAGCAATTGCCGCAACTCTGGTGCGAATCACGTGCTGCTTAGCCCGGTTTTAAGGGGTCACGCATAACCCCTATCAGTCATGCCTGGGATTGAGCGTCTTGAACAAGAGTCCGTCTGAATAGTCAGGAATCCCACGGGCCGAGAATCGCCCGAGCTTGCGCAACTGTACGCACGTGCCGCGTCACGTGAGAGGCGGCAGCCCCCACGTGACTGGCCATCCCACACGAGCGTCTAAGGACCCTACGTTCCCCGTTGCAACGAGAGCCCAGTGAAGAGTCTCTTTCCGTTAGTGCTCCTGGTGTACTGGTGGCTTCTTAGGCACTCTAATGGAGCCTCTTTGGTGTCTCATATCATGCCGTGGCCGCCCTTTTTCACCGAGTTGTACCAGAAGTTCACCCAGATCAGCACTCATGTGACATTTCTCAAGGCGTTTTCTCCACAGACTATCCCCACGGCGGACCATCTCTTAAAGCTTGTTCCCGGGCTCACCCTTCTCGAACTCCAGATGATCAAGTATTTGTCACCACCAGGAGACGTGACGTTTGATTATTTTGACGAAAATCAACTTCTTCTAGAGCACGTGGAAAAAGTGAAGTACTCATGGCTGAAAGGCTACGAGCAGAACCAGCCCAAAACTCTCGACGATGCTTACGTCGCGGCTTCACAGGGATCTGCAAGCGAAGGACCAGAAAAGCAGTTGCTTGTGTTCGAGTTTTGTGATGTGCGGACTCAGGGGATTGGTTCCAAGTTGAAAAGCGGCAAGAGTGGGGCCAAACGGGCCCGAACCGAGAAAGATCCTCTGCCTTTTTTTTCCGCCTCCAGCAAAATGTCCTTGGATAGCCTCTCCCAGCAGCAACTCTTGGCAATCATACAAGCAAGAAATGGGGCGTTTCGGCAGAGTATCGATACTTTTTTGGCGCTGTTTGGGGAAGATTCCGATGGCACCGCTCCCATGAAAACGTTAGTGGAAAATTGCCTGTCTCAAATTCCTTCTCCGCCTAAATTAGCAGATCCCTCGTCCCTCTTGAGTACGCGTACGAGTGCCATCACTGGCGAGAAACCTGAGCTTGATGAGATGGTCCAGATGCTCAAACACGAGCTGCTATTCAAGGGCCAGATCAAGCTGATGTACACTCTTACAAAGCCACGTGCTGCCCGTATGGCTCCGATGGCCCCAGGCATCATACATCGGGACTTGTCCGATGCGTTGTGGCATTATAAAGGCGTGGATACTGAAAGTACTGGCCTTTATCTTCATCAAACGCAGGCTCTTTCTGCAATCATGAATGAACAGAAGCATGTGATTGCGCTGACGTCCACCAGCTCCGGAAAGTCATTAATCTACCAAATCCCTATTTTGAATGATATACTTGTCGACACGGACGCAGGTAGCAATGCCAAGAAAAGGACCACCACTGCTTTGCTCATCTTCCCAACAAAAGCATTGGCGCAGGATCAGATGAGGCACCTCCGAGAGCTCATATCTTATCTTCCCCAGAAGCGCCGCATCTACGTCGACACTTATGACGGAGACACTCCCCTGAAAGACCGGGCGTTTATCCGAAATACCGCTGATATCATTTTCACTAACCCCGACGCAATTCACGCGTCTATTCTTCCAAACTGTACCGGTGATTACGGTGACGGGAAAGGATGGTCGGAGTTCTTGCACAGCCTCCGGTACGTGATATTGGACGAGTTGCACGTGTACAAGGGCACGTTTGGCGTGCACGTGTCGTACGTTATGGCCCGTCTTAATCGACTCAGATCGATCTTGACCCTCAACGAGTCGATACCCATCTATATCTCATGCTCTGCCACAATAGAAGGTCCAGAAAAGAGTTTCCGCAAGCTCTGCGCAATACCGCAGGAGAGCCCTATCCTACATGTTCATGACGACGGAAGCCCGAGTACCGAAAAGAAGATGGTCATCTGGGAACCGCCCATTCTCATGAATAAGAATGGACAGCGAGTATTGCCTCAGAAAGTGATCAAGATTAAGCGAAAGAGGAGGGCAGAGAAAGATGAAGTTGAGGCTGGCGGGGAGGAGGGCGGTATCCATGCAGACGAGAGCGAAAACTATGGAGATGACGTGCGTCTTGGTCTCCAGTCGCCCATTCAGTCAGCTTTTCTTCCTCGTGAAAGCGTTATTGGCGAGCTGGCCAAAATCCTTGTTCACCTTCTTGCATCATCGCCTACCATCAAGGCCATTGTGTTCTGCCCAATCCGAGCTGTGTGCGAATTACTTATCAAGGAGGTGAAGCTCCTCATTAAAAAAGCAGAACAACTGGGTTTCTCTGTGAGCGAACACGACGTTATGGCGTACAGAGGAGGCTATGCCAAAAGTGACCGCCGGGCAATCGAACGCAAGATGTTCAGTGGCCACCTTCGGGCCATAGTGGCCACGAACGCTCTTGAGTTGGGCATCGATCTCTCCGATTTGGACGTCGTGATATCTTGCGGGTTTCCGATGCTGAAGCTGAACTTGCACCAGCAATTTGGTCGGGCAGGAAGAGGAAAGACATCCAAGGGCAGCTTGGCAATCTTGGTGTGTGGGAACTCGCCCGTGGACCGCTACTATCTCCGAAATCTGGAGGAGTTATGCGAGAAGTCATATGAGGATCTCATGATTGAAGGGTTTTTAGACGGCACGCCCAACCAAATGGTGCTTTCGATGCACTTGCAGTGCGCGGCGTTTGAATGGCCGCTTAGCTTGGCTTCCGACCGTAAGTGGTTCTCATCTAATGATGTCATGGCCGCCAAAGTCCTGAGCATAGCAGAGGAGAAGCTCTGCCCCGATGATAACGGCGCGTTTCGGACGCACCCAGCGTACATGCCGTGGCCGGCGGAGAAAGTGTCATTGCGAGCCATCGAACAGACCATGTATGCGGTGGTGGATATCACGCATAACAAAAACACGATCATCGAGGAGGTCGAAGAGCTGAGAACAAGCTTCACGCTCTACGAAGGGGGCATTTTTCTCCACCAGGGGTTCCCGTACTTGGTGAAAGAGTTCAATCCAGAAGGGCGATATGCCAAGGTCGTTCGTGTTCAGGTGTCCTGGACTACGCAGCAGCGAGACTTTTCCGATGTGGACCCCCAGGAGATTGAACTAGTCAAGCAGCTCCACGTCCAGGGCCAGTGCACAGACTTGCCTGTTTTTTACGGAAAAATCCAAACTACCATCATTGTGTTTGGGTACTTCAAAGTCAACCGGAAGGGCGAGATTTTGGAGGCAGTGGAGGTCAAGAACCCGCCGGTGGTGCTCCGGTCCAAGGGATTCTGGATAGACATTCCGAACCAGGCCCTCGATATCATCCGGGAGAAGAAGCTCAATGCAGCAGGCGGCATCCACGCGGCGCAGCACGGCGTCATGAACATTTTGCCGTTATTCATCACCGGCGGCGCGACCACCAACCCCAACGCCAAGTTTGTTCCGAGTGGAGCAGGGTGTGAGTTGTCCACCGAGTGCAAGGCGCCCCAAAAGGAGTTTGCCCAAAGACAGAGCCTCCGGCGAAGACCACCAAGGCTTATCTTCCATGACTCGAAGGGCGGCGAGGCCGGCTCGGGGATGGCCAGCAAAACGTTCGAGTACATCGACGAAATCCTTGTCACCGCCTTTGAACGCATCGTGGACTGCGAGTGCTTATGGGGATGCCCGTTGTGCGTAGCAGGCACGTTTTGCACAGAGAACATGCTAGTGATGTCGAAACCAGCGGCACTTGTGATTCTCGCAGTCATTCTAGGCCGGGCCTCCGACGAGTTTGTGGAGGGGGTGATGGAGGGGCCGGAACCCAACATGCCCGAAATCCCAACCGAGTCTGTTGCTACAAAGGCTGGTGCAGTGAAGTTCGCAAAGAACGTGCAGATTGTGAGAGAGACGAGAGAGGAAAAGAAACGTTTGACGAGAGGCGCAGGGACGGCTACGAGTGACGCAGGGACGGCTACGATCGAGCGGTCAGATGTGATCACGGTCCCGGACGTATGAGTGCTACAGACCTTCACTTACCGGACCTCTAATAAAACGCAAATGTGGTCGAGTGTGCCATGGGTGATGCCACCCTGATTCAGCCTTTACTAGTTCGTGAAGCGTGTCTCTCAATCCCATGTATTGAGTTTGGCTTGGTATTTTCCCGAGGATACATGCATTCTTGAGTCCAGTTCTACGCCCTTCTGGTCTCACCAGGTTAGAGGCCTGTTTCAAGCAACTTGAATACAAGAGAACACCAAAAGATTCATGTGCAAGTTTCAAGTATCAATAAGTACCAAACCTTGATATGGAGACCTTAAAACATGACAAACCCCGCATGTAGCATTGGGCAGCCGCTTCCCCATAGTGTCATGGTGTGATATAAATGCAAGAAATAGCCAAAGCGCTTTCAGATTCTTAGATCCGAGTATAGATAGCTCTCTAATTGGCACTGAGCGTGGTGGTAGTGTACGGTACTTGTGGGTTGTTGATTTTGGATCTTACCTATTAATAGATAGGCAAGATAAAAAGACCATCATAAGAACGGCATCGCGGTCTAAAGCCACTCGTAGTTTAGCATGTGCTTCCTATACAATTCACACCAGGTCGAAGAAACTTGCCATAAAATTGGAACCGAGCCAATTAACATTTAACTATCAGACGAGGTGTAGCACCGAAGAATGGACAAATGAAAGAATGGACAAATGAAAGAATGGACAAATGAAAGAATGGACAAATGAAAGAATGGACCGTATCTTCCTAAAATTGAAAATTCAGACATTTGCCCGTTTCATACCTATGTGAAGACGCACTTCTGAGACACCCAAAATATACATGTCGGACCACAAAGTCTACATATACAATTTATTCATGATGTTGTACCTGGTACTCTAGAATCCACCCTTTGAGAAATCGTGGTCAGAATTCGAGGATGGCTGGACGTGAGGCCCCAATAGTTGCCGGCGCTCTTTCAGCTGGCCTTTCTATTTTTTTGATGAGACAAAGCGCATCTCTTTGCGGACCCATGGGCCCGTGACGATGTGGTTCCCCGTCTACTGGGTGCGGCCGTTTGCGTATATGCTTACTGCTGGCCACATGCGCGCTTCTTATAGCATTGTTAGTGTTGAGAATTGTAGTAACACGCCATAATCTGGAATAGTTATCTCTTCTTCTAGCAACTTCTTCAGTCTTGGAACTTCTGTGATCATAACTTTGTCTTATATTCTTGAGGTAATACTAAGTGATTCTCGTATTCTATTTCCTTCGATTTCTGATGCCTCTCCAATACTTGCGGGAATCACCTTCTTAAGTATTCGGGGTCTGTTCGCTTCTCGGCTAACACGCCATCCCATTAAGTGCATAACTTATCGGTACTTAAGCGTCTTGCCTCGTGTAAACCCTCCAGTCCGTAAACTTGGGACCGTAAGTGCATATATTTCTTCCGGGCCTTTTCCTCGTACCACTAATGCGTTACTCGTCTGATTTCATCTGCAACCTGTGTATTGAACTATCTCTCGTCTCTTGACTCCGATGCGTACACCTGCATGTTTGCTTGTCATAGTTCAACAGTTAGAGAGGTTGAGGTTATGGTATGCTGGAATGTAACGTGCGCTGATGGTTGCATGAAATCGTACAAGGTGTGTCGAACGGACTTTTAAATAATTCATGTCATATGAACGTTAACTCTTGTAAACTGGGTGAGAGTTGCAATCTCGCTTCATTTTCCTGTAAGGGAACTGTTTCATGGATGCTTTATGCAATTAGTTATACAATTCGGTTTATGCAATTGCGTTTTGCAATTGCGTTTTGCAATTCCGCTTTACACAATTCGGCTGTTCCTGCTTCTGTGATAAATCCTTCTTCCCAGAAATCCTTTGCCATCTCACTCGCATTATGCAGTCTGCCACCTAACATTAACCAGCTAAACTACCCCGTGCCACGCCTCCGGGATCATTATTGAGATTCTCACCGTGCCTCAATCAAGCTCATTGAGGAAATTGCGATTGTTGTTGACCTTCATGCGGAACTTGTCCCACCAGTTGTCAAACACCTGAAATCGATACAACAACGAGGCAGACCACTAGAGATGGCTCCTTGAACCAGACCCACTAAAATGATACTAGTGTAGTTGAACCTGATGAGGAAGTCCATACTTACCTCTTTGATAACATAAACTTAGTTGCTGATTCATTTGACACACCACTGGAAACATGTCCATGGTTGATTAAAGGTGCTCTGCAAACACCTAGCTACAATGCAGATACGGAATTATCCACTTTACAGATTATGTTTGCTCCTGTTAAATCTTGTTTGAGCTTGACAGTATTATTAGCCTTTGCCACACATCACAAAAGATATACCAGGCTATCCCTGGAAAATATTTATATGAAACAAATACCAGGCTATCCCTGGAAAATATTTATATGAAACAAATACCAGGCTACCCCTTGAAGAAGGATAAGTACTCCAAAGAAAGATATGTCTTTAAACTCAACGAATCCCTATATGGCTTGAAGCAAGCTCCACTTGTCTGGAACCAAGTGATAAATGAAACCATTAAGAAAATGAAGTTTCAACGGCTTATCAATGAGAGTTGCATCTATTGCAAAAAAAGTGGATCTTTAACAACTTTGATAGCACTTTATGTGGGCGATCTACTAGTGTTTGGGAATAGTGTCGAAGATGTGTCTAGAACTAAGGAAATGTTGGGCAGGACCTTCGAAATGAAGGATTTGGGAGAAGCCAAGAAGTTTCTTGGAATTAATATTAAGTGGGATATGGTTTTACAAAACTAATTGCCCGAAGAATCTATGAACCCGCCCAGGTAATTATACGCGTGCTTGACAATTTGGTTCGCCAATTGAGCAATCGCCAGCAGTGACGTGGGTGCTGGTTGCCGCTCCGAAGTTTGTGATGGCAAAATGGCCTTCTGCGAAGCCTTGGCCTGTTGTAGCAGCGCCTCTGCTTGGGGCGTGGGCGCAATGGAAATACCAATATTCAAGACCACCTGTTTGGACCACCAATTCATGATGTCATCCTCGTCCAAAGCATGTGAGTTTCTCCCTGCAGCCATGCCAGTATTGAGCTTGAAGATGGTGGAAGGCTTGGCCGGGTTCAAGCCTCCAAAAAACTTGAATTCCGGCAGCTTTGGGACTTGGAAATAAACCAACGCTGCCAACGCCGGGCCCACGATTTCGGTTTGGGGAAGCAAGAAAATCGCTATGTGGTTGATGTTGCCAGCATTGGGGATACTGAACACGAACTTGGCGGGCTCTACTTGTTGAGCCAAGTGCATTGGTCTTTCTGAACAAACGGTGCCGAACGTGTTGACGAGGCCGTGCAATGATTCTAGTTTGGTTGAAGGGAGTGTTGATACCCGCAGAAAGCAAGCTTCCATAATCACACCAAATCTCACAATCTCAAATCTTATGAATCTCACAAATCTCATACTTGGCACAAGGTGTCAGTATTTCCAGATTGACATAAGACACAGATTGTGCACTTGGCCCATCATTTCTTGGCTAATGCATCTATTGCACTTTCCATAGCTTTGAATAAAGTGTTATATTCTTTTGTAGTTGTTTAACGTCAGTACTTCGAGAAGGTGTATTCGTTGATGGCCTAAACAAGGGGGATCATCCACACTTTTATAGATGAAAACGGGCCGGGCCGCATGAGGCGGCACTTGGCTTGTGAAAACCCCGACGTTGCTTTTGGGTAAAACAACGGCGCTGAGCCTAGTAGGATACAGCTAAGCCTCGGGATAGCCGGTCGGTTTCTTTCCAGGTGGGGTGTTGGAATTATTTTTTGCGACCTGGGACGTAAAGCCTGTATTTGTTAGCGCGTGAGTAGGACGTGAGTTACATGCGTCAGCCCCAATGTCCCACGTGACATTGGCGTGACTTTTGGTGACTTCGAGCATGTGCAGGATTGGGAAGGAGTGACATATAAAAGCACTCCCGCCGCGGAAAACCTTGCTCGGTGGTCTTGTATGATACAAAGTTACATGTCCCTGTATATCTAATATACTGAAACATAAGCTGAAAATTAACAGTATTCGCAATAGGATCTAAGCATCTAACTGCTTGTCAATGGTTCTGGAACGTTTCAGGAACGTTACCCATGATTATCAATGGACCCGGGACGTTCTGATGGCTACTATTGATAGTAGAACTCAGCCAATCAGATGTAGCAAGGGATAGACTGTTAAAGGTGATTGTTTCGAACTCAATGGTACTGAGTCAATGTAGTAACTGATATTCTTCCCGGCAGATATCTCACTAACAGCCTCTTCAGACCTGTCCTCCGCTAACTTGTTAACATGAGCTTGGAGTACTGCGGAGTCTCAGTAGTGCTAGGGACTTTTTGGAATGCAAATCTCCTAGAGTGAAGATACAAAGATCTCTTTCCCATTGGGTGTCGGTCAGAGGGATTTGTGTGGGGTAATACTTCACACGGTATGACCAAAAATCCAATGAGCGTTGGGCAGTGTGTTTGGGGACCTTGCGCAATTCAAATGCAGGCTAATTGTGTGCCCATGTGCAGTTGGTGGATCTAACAGAGGGACTCGATTTAGATTGGGGTTTCAGGAGCACCACATATTCCAGGCGAACTAGACAGTAAAAGCAATCCTAGCTCCACTGTAATGGATTCACTCAAACTTTGATATGTCCATGGTCCATGTCCCCTTTAATACTACCCTATGCACCCACGGAAAAAAATTTCTTGAGTACAATCTTACCGGAGGAGTTTAGCCATGATTTATGCTTTTCTTGTTCCTTTCCGAGTAAGAATGAAAAATCAAGTCTTGACCCGGTCAACTCTTTCACCTGATCCCTCCTCTTTTCCAGTCTATGCAGGTGACTATCTCTTTGACTTTCAATTATTTAAACAAACCATAAACGACTCCTTCTAAGTATACAGATCCTTGGATTATTCTTTAAGATAAAGAAAGAATACTGCAACTATATCACCTGTGCAATACTGATGGTATAAATATACCCTTTTGTGCAAAATACATATAGACCTAGAAGACTATTGGTCAAAGCGGTCTGCGAAGTATTCAGGAAAAGGGCGGTATTATAAAAGTCCATGTTATATGCATCCGGTTCCGCTAGACTCTTGATTCTCCCTGTCAATGATAGCGAAATGACGTCTTTTTGCGGGTAGACGGCCGCAATTGAACACGCATCTCTTCAGGCGCATTACAGACGCTCGCCGTTGTAACCGCGCCTTAAGGCTGATTGTGGATGAGTCTGACATTACTGTGGCTGATGTTGTCCGACCCACGAGTGCGCTACCCACGGGTGCAAAATTTGGGTGCGAAATGCGGCGGCGATCTGGATTTGGATAAACACCTTCGAGACTGGACTTGAAGCCACGGAACTATCCTATTGAAAGCAGCGCTGCCTTAGTTGCTCATGATTAGTCTGGGGAGCTTGTCGGCTGATGCGTTCCCAAAGCAGTGGCACGGTTTGGTTATACAACTCCTCATGGCCCCTCCGTCACAACGCATCAACGTTTGTCCTTCACAAAGCAACAACGTGTTCGTCCTTCACTTAACACGAGTCCACTCTTCATTGGAAATGCTCAAGTGTAGAAAAATATTGATTTTGAACCGTATACAGAGCCCTCGATTCTTAGTCTGTCAAGTGCCAAAGAACGGTGTTGTGATTGACGAGTGCTCGAAAGAGCGGATGCCTCCCTTTATATAGAAAAAAGCTACAATTGCAGCCTTTGGCTCAGGGGTAATGCACAGTCTAGATCATACATTGCACCAAGAGACTTAGTTTTAAACGATACTCTAAATATGAACTGTGATTTTGATCGGCACCCTGCATACCACAAACGTCCTCATTACAAAATTGACATTCATGCAGACTGTGCTCGGTCACCATTGAAACTCAGCCATGTAGTCAGATGCTTTGCCAGGCTGGATGCAGGCCAAGGATGAGAGCACAGTAGCTGCGTACCAAAACGCTTCCAAGCACACTGGCATATTTATATGCCAATGCCGCCCAGGATCTGCATCAATAGCAACGTCACTATCAAGCTTTTCTTAACACCCGCAAGCAGACCACACCGCCTTCTTTGAATCCAGAGAAGCAAATGCGGCACCATTCAAAAACATTTTCAAAGCATCACAATTTCAAAGCATCACAAGGCTCGGGATTGCCTATGTTCAAGTACTTGAATCATTCACCCCGTGCTTCGAAAACTCTTTTTCCGGCTGAGCTTCGACGCTGTACGCGACAACTTTTGCGAAAACTTATTTTCTGTTGAGAGCAGCAGGAATTTGGGCTCGTTGATTGCAGGAAGCGGTTTATGGCTGGGCGGTTTGGCTGGCACCTCCGGGCGCGTGATGACGCGGTCAGGAACCTCTGCCATTTCTCCAGTTGCCCGGTTGAGTTCTTCGGCACTATGATCCCGAACCCGCGGTTGGAGTGCCGGAGAAGGTTGCAAGTGCCGCCTTTTGGCCAACCGAAACACGTGCTTGACCGACTTCAAGTAGATGGACGCCAACGACCCGATGTTCAACTCCAACTCTTCGATTATGGCCGGGTCAATGTTGTCGTTGTCCGCGGTGATGGCGGAATCAGCGTCGATGACAATTTCCTTCGTTTTGCTCTGGAAATCTGCATCTGTCCCATTGTTATCGGGGTGCGTGATAAGCCTCCAGTAAAAGAACCCGTGGTCTCTCAAGTCGGGATTATTGCACTCTTCGGTGGCCGACTTCAACACCGTCAAGAGGAACTGCTCACCCCGTTTGGGATACTTGACATAGAACTTTACCACGGTATTCAAGAGTGCATACTGCACCTCCAACGGATCCTCCTCAAACGTCTTCACAAAGTGGCCCAACACTTCATCCACATTGGGGATTTTGTCAGGGTATTGACCCACCATCCATACGATGGCCGCCTTAGCGTCCGGCTCCTCAACCATGCGATAGTGGCGCGAGAGAGACTCGATGGCAAAGTCGTATCTACCGGGGTACTTACGCAAGATGTTCTTCAACACCACTGCAGCCTCATGTACAACGTAAGATATGCCATTGGAGAGCAAGTCCAAGAGAATGTCCACGCAACGCGTGGCGGCCGCGTTCAACTTGATGGAGAGATTTCCAAACGCCCTTATGGCTTTGCGAGCCATATTGACATCCACTTCGGTGGCATACTCCTCCAACTCGCGGAAAACGACATCGATGTTGTTTTCGTCCGCCAAGAGGTAGATGATTTCGAGCTTGGTGTCCTTGATGTAGATGGGATCATCAAAGTTCCAGAAGAACAGCAGCACGTCCACCGAGATCAAGTATTTGCGGCCGAGGAGAAGCAAGATAACGTTGCGCAACACCAAGAACTGGATCTCCGGCGGTTTGGAAAGAAGCGCCACGACCACGGAGCCAAGCCGTTTGGAGAGACCCTGCGCCACGAGGTCCGGCGTCTCGATGTAATTGGCAAGGTACATCACCACCTTGACGGCATTGAGCACCACGGCCAGGTTCTCGTGCTGCAAGCACGGCAAAACCGTCTGAAGCACTTCAAGAGCATCGGAACACTTTTCCGGCACATACAGCATCACGGCATTGAGCAAGTACACCTGGTGCCACTCATTGGCCAATGAAACGTTGCGCACTAATGCCAACGAATGATCCTTGTTGATTTTGAGATTGAGCGTGGAAGAAGTCTCTGTGATCAGGTTCAAAGCGGCCAAGGCGTTACACACCACGGTCTGGTTTTCGTCGTAGAGCAAGTCGTTGAGTGCCTCTATGTACAGGAGCAGAAGGGTCTGTTTCGGATCATGCTGGTAGATTCGGCCCACGGCAAACGCCGCAGCTGTCCTGACATGCGGGTTGACATCCTGAAGGGCATGTTTGATGGCGGTCATGGCCAAGTCAACGAACGGAGGAAGTGGAATAGACGACACAGTGCGCACCGCAAGCGCTCGGAGCATGGCGTCCAGATCCTGGAGAAAGCGCTTCAAGAAGTCTAGCGCCTCCACGCTTTCGGCGTTGAGCTCGGCATAGTGGACAATGTAGTGGCAGCAAAGGCGCCTGATCTCATAGTCGTCGATCACCATCAAGCGCACCACATCGCTCATTAGCCCCGCCAACTCTTGGCGGTTCAAGATGATATTGGAAACGAATTTTTTGAGCACCATCTTGACGCGTTGCTGCGGCCTCAGTTTCTTGCGGGCCAGGTCCAACTCTGCTCGGAGGTCGGCAGCCTTGGCCTTGCCAAAGTACTTCTGGTCCATGGGATGAAAGGGTTGGAGATTTGAGAATGAGTGTGCTGGGAGCGGTGAGAACGGGCGGACGGGGACGTTGGGATGGCGACACTTTACTTGGCGGTTAGAGAGTAGCAAGGTGATGCATTCAGTGAGGCGGTTGGTAGTATGGTAGAGTGGCTACCAAGGTGGTTTGGGCGCGGATCCCCCGGCGCGGATGCAGGACCTGCATGCTGCCCCGACCGAAGAAGCGACAAAGCTTCAGTGAGTTGACCGACGCGACAGCACCGTAAAGTACCTGGACAGCATTCAACCTGGAAGCATTCAACCTGGAAGCATTCAACCTGGACAGCATTCAAACTGGACAGTATTCAACCTGGACAGCATTCAAAGTGCCGGTCGCTCAGCACCAGGCCAGCACCCGGACAAGGCCAAGCACATCTCCAGCCTGGCGGCACCCATGAAACTCACAGCACCAGCGGCAATTGCACAATGCCAGCGGCATAAGACACACTGGAATCTGACGGATGGACTACCCGGGAGCTCTGCGAGTAGCCAAGCCAATGGAATGTGGCGCGCGCGGTAGACGCCTCCAACATGGCTAGGACAATGGAAATAGGTTTTTGCCCGCAAATGGTATTTCCTGTTTCGGCAATGTAAGCATCCCAGCGGGCGAGCGAGCCCGCGGAGGCAATCGCCATGGCCGTGCGGTCCAAGTACTCGATGGACTGGTAGATGGGCACCTTTGCGGAGGCCGCCGAATAAGGCGCGAGCGCCGTCATCTCGTGGTCCGGCACATACGCCGTGTAGCCGAAGCGCCTGCCCCAGTGACAGAAATCCGACAGAACAACGATGGTGGTACACGGGTCCGCCAAGTAGCGCCCGAGGCGCTCAGCCACGTTGGCCCGCGTGGCTTCGCCCAAAGAGGAGACCATCACCGGCACGATTTTCGGCACGGCCACGCCCTCGAGCATGCACTTGGCCACTAGAAAAGGCAAATGCATTTCGAACAGGTGTTCATCTTGGTCGGCCTCCTCGTCCATGAACTGCACAGGGCCCCCCGCCAAGTTCTTGTTTGCGTCGACATCAACATGCACGGGCCCGAGCGGCGTGGCGTAGGCGTCGTAGCGGGAAAGCCAGACCTGGTCCTTGAAATACACATGGTGTGAAGGGCCGAGCATGATCACCCGCCTGACCCCTCGGGCGTCCCAGGCCCCGTAAGCCTGGGCCAACTGCTCCCCACAGTAGGAGTATCCTGCATGCGGCCCCAAGAGCACCCGAGCGCCCGGGATGGAGGGCCCAGCAGCGGCGAGAAGCTCGTTGATCTGGCTGGAAAGCGTTGCAGCGTGAGAGGAGTACCATGAGCCTGCATGCGAGGCAGGCCGAATCATTGGTAGAGTGGCGGGGGAGGCGGCGGAGGCGGGCGGGCTGAGGATCACGGCGGGTGCGCGAGTCACGTGGGGGCCCGCAAAGGAGTAGGTGCCACGTGATGTGCTCCTTGCTCCACGGCGCTCCGTCGCGTTCCACTGCCTGCAAATGGCGGGTGAACTCAACCTCTTGCGACCCCTATTTAGCCGGTCCGGCGCAACGTGGCCTCCATTCCAAGCGAGTGTGTAACTATCAATCTCGCAGGGCACGCCACCTGCGATGTACGCCACCTCGTGTCTTGGAGTGAACAGACGCGGGTCCGACCCGAAGCATGGGGCACCCCCCAGGCTGACACTCCCAAGACGGCCCCAAGGTGAATCCAAGGTGAATCCAAGGTGAATCCAAGGTGAATCCAAGGTGAATCCAAGGTGAATCCAAGGTGGCCCCAAGGCTGAAAGCTCCATTGCACTACTGCCAGTGAACTTGAGCACCTCCGTCTCTAAGGTGCTGCAAAAAAAGCCATCCTTCCATAGCCACTATGAAATGCCGGACTGCGCCAGAACTAACCAGTTGAAGCTTAGTGTTGCCATCGGATAAATGCTCGGCTAAGATGCCTTTTCGTGGAATTCGTTGCAACCAAACAGGGTAGGGCAGCTAGGACTCAAGCAAACAGTTTTGTCCTATAACGCACGAGACATCTTGGATGGTGTGGATCATGTGGTAGATTCGACTTCAGTGAATACAGTTTATTGGCAACTTGGCTAGTGGTGGTAGTGTTTGGAAGTGGATGGGTGGAGTGGAGTTAGGTGACTCACACCAATCATAGACTGAAGTTGGTCTGACTCCCAGAAGCGAAGGCCGTGGAACTTACCCCGAACGTGCCTTCTTTACGTGAACGAGTCAGCCAGATCACCTCCGGGAAGCAGCCAGACCCTTGAAACCCAGCGCCTGGATTAGCATCCAATTGAAGTTGTGCCGACTTCAGGCCCTGTACATTGCAACTCGAAACGTCCGGGCGCAGCACGTGGGTGGTGGCACGTGTGCAACATGGAGAACCTTTCCCGAGATCCTTTTTGGACTGAATAAAGGCCTCCAAACATCAGGGCCTGCCCGAAAGGACACTATGGTGTGTATACTGGATTACTTGCTTCCTTTCCATATAAAAAATAGTTTTTTTGAAACACTATATAAATTTAAGCTGTTGTATTCTTAATATCGCCTAGTGCTAAAAAGATGTATTCGTTGATGTGAAAAATAATGGGGGTTAACAATGTTATGGACAAAAGACCAAGGCCATGTCGCAGCCTTGGGTACCTTAGCATGTAAGAAGGTCCCTGTCGCGCACGTCTTGACCAAGGTGGCATCAGGGAAACTCCAAGGTTGCATCCGAGGACCCGGAGGCTACCGGGTAACGCACTACCACCGGTTATGGCAACTTTGTCAAGTATCAATGCTTAGGAGTATAGTTCAAAGGCTTTAGACCATTCACCTCCATACAACTCTTGGTCTCTGCCTGGATGTAGTCCAGGTACGGAATTAGACCAAGATTTGTCCAACGAATGTAGCAGGAAGGAGTGATCAATAGTGGTCCTCAAAGTGGCCGAATCCATAAGACTTCATTGGCATCTTAATATAGCAAAAGGTCGTGTAAGTTCCCCGATGCTCCCGGGTCTCATTCCAGGGCAGCTCCTGCTGGACTCTGAGTGTGGATATGCAATCTTTCAAGTTCGGGTAAGCATCTGCTCTAGAGACAGTCAATTATGTGATGTGTCAGTTGAAACACGAGGAGCAAATCCTGTTTGACCAGATTTAAAAGACATTTCGGTATGCGCCACCGTGAAACACTTGCTTTTTTGCTCTAAGCTTTCAGGCGGGGACCACTTTCATACACTCTTTGCGGAGATTAATAAGAATATTGAGGTCGCTCTTAACCAACTACGATTAACACTTGTTTAGGTTCCACAGATCCGTTTAGGGCCGTCATGGTCTCTTGTGGTATTGTCGTATAGGAGTAGTTTCATAGTGTAACCGAACAGCGAGCTTGGTCGCACCGCGCATGGGTGCAAAAATCCTGCATGTGTGATCCCACGACAGATTCGCCGCACACCCACACACCTCAACGATGCAGCCTCACCTGCAAATGCATCTCTCTCTCTCCCCGCGTCCCCTCGCGAGCTCGTTTCTGAAGGGCGAGGACACCCATGCATAACGGATTTACAGCCACGGTGATCCGGTTATGCCTACGAGTACTCGTTCGGTACGGAGTCAGGTCACTTTGAAGAGACAGTCTGCAATGTAGCCCTTGACGCGAGTGGACTGTTGGGTGATTGGACGAGGTGCAAGGTGTTCATGAAGCTGGGGAATTTGGAAGTTGGGGAATTTGGAAGTTGGGGAATTTGGGATGTTAGGGAGTTTGGAAAGGGATGAAATGAGTGGTGAGTACCGAAATAACTCCCCACGATTCTCCGTGGCGCCTTAATAGTATGGACCCATTTCAAGACTTTGATATTCCTCAGTAATTTAATTAACCGTTTTTTAGGAGCGGCAAAAATGACCAGATTTAGCGGGTCTGGGATAGGTGCAAGTTTATCGGAGCCGTTCGTGGCTTCACTGAGTGCTCACATATAGCTCTTCAGCCGGCCGTGCGCCTTTTATATGTGAGGGCGGGTCACCCCTAGAATCTCATGGAAGCTTCCACTGGGTACTTTGGCTGATTCTGGAAGCCGGGACAGCAACTAAAGGCGATGCACCACCGCGACTTCTTAGTCCTTGGCCTCCAGCGGGCGAGAATATATAAAGGTCCCCGATCGCGCTCAAACTCCTTTGATCTCGCGAGGCAACCATGAAGCCCCTGGAAAATGAAATCTTCAAGAATGCGGTTGACTGATCGGACTGCTCGCCAGCCAATTGCCCGTTTGGGCCCAATTTTTCCATAGACGTGGGTCTGGGTTTCGTTATGGCCATCGGTTCCGCTGTTCAAGAGTCAAAGAATGCTTTTCTTAGGCTAGACTTTTCACAAGACCCGACTATGTTTAGTGTCTATTTGAACGGGTTGGAATGACCTTTCGGGGTACGGTGACAAGAAGAGGCTCGCTGGATTCTCTCCGGCACTCGCTTCTGCGGCCTTTGCTTGGACCAAGTATTCGTCATCTGTTGATTCAGGTACACCAGACTCCAGACACTCCAGAAATTTCTTACTCTAAACTGCAGAAGCTTCTGACTCCAATCACCTGAAATTCCAGATACTTTCTGAATCCACCACTCGATACTACGCACCGATCCGTTCCCTACTAATCAATGCAAAGCCTACTGCTGACCATGTACAAAAAGTCCTTATGTGAATGCATTATCACTTATTATCGTCCCATTGTCACCTCCTTGACCATTTTACCCAGTTCTTTTATGATACCCTTAGGTCTCGAGCAGGAAATAGGTTCAAAGAGAGACCAAGTACCAAACATGGAAAAAAGACCCCGAGATCTCAACCTAAAAAGACCAAAATTGTTTGCTTGCCCTTCTGTGAAAGACCATAATTGTTTGCTTGCGCTTCTGCGAAAGACCAAAATGGTTTGCTTGCCCTTCCGGTGATACTTGTTTGGAGCATATACAGGACACACTTTTGGCATCATTCCATGGGGCATCTGCACTGGCTGTCGTGACCTGGTCCTCTTCCACAACAAGACTTTTTAGGCCACCAGCCGTGGGCAAGGTGCCATGGAGAAATGTTGAGTTAGCCAAAATCGCTTTATCTTGGTTAATAAGCCCAGACAGGATTCTCCATGACCGAAATACTATCTTTATTGTTCTCCCGGAGCTTACGAGGAATGACTGCTCGGAGTGTAACTTGCCAGGGCAATACCAAGTGTTTCGAAAGGTTTGAACTTGGAAAATAATCGCTTTTTTGGCATGGATAGGCAAATTGAACTAAAGGCACGAACGGCGATTTATCTTGGAGAATGTGATCCTAAAGATTATCCGAAAACAGGATCAAGTCAAAAGACAAAAGACCGGATTGACCGGACAGAGTCTATTTCTCCATTAGGGTGTGCTAAGTATTGGCTCTTACGGCTAAATCCCTAGTACTCTCCCAGGGCGCTACAGTGGTACTTTTCAGTATCACACTACAGTGAAGTGCTTCAAGGTATCACTACTATCGTTCAATGCAGTACCCTGGCTGTTCAATAGGTGCTTGTGTAAATACAGTGTGTTGCAGTAGTGTCAAATTTGTAAGAAACTGTTTTCACAGACAAATGTCCGAATTAGGAAACAGCAAGCATGGCTCGGGCTTGGCGGGCTTCTCAGAGGCCTCAGCAGGTACTTAACTCGTTTAGCCTGTTTCGGTTGAAATGCATGGCTAGGCCGGGCGGGGCAACGAACCTGCCATTTATATCTCCCGGCGTCCCGTGACTTGCATGCATCCAAGATTCGAGATCCGCCGGTCAGCCATGGTTACTGCCAGAATACCATCACGTGCATCCATTTTATCTACCAGAGATTGGAATGCATAGCAGGACTGACTGACCGGCCCGTCGCTTCGGGCCACTACCTTTCTCGTGCCTTCCCGTCTTTTGTCTTGCGGTCACTTCTTGGTTACGCTCAACTTCCATGGCACCTGGAACAAGGTCTCGCCATCGGCGTAGTAGGTCGACACACAGTCGTAGTCGCCACGGAGCATCATGCCCAGCGGAGTGGTGTCCTTTTCAAACGACACCGTGTATGGCGTCTCCAGCACGACAAACTCGTCGCCAATGTCAACCGTGCGCGTTCGCACCACCATGCTGTACTTCCGGACTTCCTGCTTGTAGCTGAGCTTGGTCAAGGTTTTCTCCTTGACCAAGAAGTGGATGGTCATCTGGTACGTGGTACCCTCGGGGATCTTGAAGTGGATATTGTCATTGTCCTTGACGTCCACTTCATACGAGGTGCCGTCGTCGTACTTGACGACGAACTTGAGCACCTCAAGGTTGGGATGTTGCACGCCCATATTGACTGTAGGTTGACTGGAAGGGTGACGAGGTGGTGAGGTGATGAGGTGGTGAGGTGGTGAGGTGGTGTGGTTGTGAGGGTGGCGTGGCGGAGAAGTCGTGGGCGCTCGGAGACTCTTATAGTGCGCTGCCGGCTGGGGATGTGGGGAAGAGACCGAGGATGGAAGTGCGTGCATATGGCCGCGGCGCCGTCCGCTCGTACGCCAGTCGCTTTCATCGTGGCTGCAAAGGCCAGCCGCGAAAGCACCCGGACCCGCGGTGTCGTTGCTGCCCGCACCTGCCACTACGCCACTGACATGTGAAGGCGCAGTGCCAGTGCCGGAGGCACGCGGTGCGCAAGCGGGGCACGTGCCGTGGTCACGTGGGCGCCCCTTTAGTTATGCACTTCTCCAGAACTGCAGAAGCCAGCACCTGGCAAAGACCACAAGTTCGTTTCCAAGCACGTCAGATCTTCATGCTAAGTTCACTTGTCCCGAAACCACCTCTCACTTTTGGAAAACTGTCGGTCTGCGGGTCTCGTATTAACTCACATTCTTGCACGCTCGCCTTCTCGCATCAGGAAATGCGGGAGCATGACCGAGAAAATATCCGCATTTGGAAAAGCGTTGCTGGTGTAATAATGTACCAGATATTCACCAGAACTCACCCATGTTCGAAGCCCCCTGGTCAGGGTCAGTTGTCTTGGTGCGTCCAACAGCTTTTTTGCTTGGTGTAAATGTACCCCGCCCACTTCTGGACTAGCTCTAAGAATGAAACTCCTATTAGACACGACATGGTCTTTATAAGGAAACAAGTGTCGCACAAGATGTTGGACGTCTTTCTGCCCCGCAATATTTCCAAAATCGGCAAACACTCATTAATTTCTTGACTAGACTTACTGGACTAGATCATGATCCATGGCACATGTTAATCCGAGACGTAGGCATATTTTTTCTTGTGAATTTGCACTTGCCCCTTAACCGTGGGTAAGTCCCTTTAATTGAACCATTCAAG
>WFIW01000024.1:0-128760 GCA_009756535.1 Metschnikowia sp. UFMG-CM-y6306 | reverse complement strand
TGTACTACCCATAGACACTCCATTAAACTGCGATGCACGGCTAGACGCGGTATGACGTCGGACCTCGCCTCCATGCTCGGTCCAGACCCCTATGGCCCCCTTCTCCCGAGATCTAGACTGATGAGCCCTTATCTCATTAAGGCTTATCCGGTCAGCCAATCGGCACGACTCGCCCGATGAAGGCCTTATCTCCCGATAACGGCCCGAATACGTGGCGCAGTCGCTGCCGGCTTTCTATATAAACTCGGATGTGTCCCCTTTGTTTCACGGATCATCAACAATATACTTCCTTCTCTTAGTCTTACATCTATCGAACCTGACACAAGTAGTATTATATTAATGACATGGTAGATGCTTGAATTCTCAACTTCGAACACAAGGTATTTCAGATCCCTGGGACTTTAAGTAGACGTTTTTGGCGATGGTTCGAAAACAACGGAACCGCTCTGGAAATTATGGAGTGAGGCTGGGTGTAGGCCATATGCTTCGGCCACAAAGACCCAGAAAATCCTTTGAGCCTCGAGGTGCTTCCATTCCGCTGCATGCGACTCAAATTCAGATCACAGGGTGTGAAGGCGGGGGTCTGCCCCTGTACAAGTGTATCAGCTGGAAGAGCCAGCACAATCATTTCTATGCTCGAGACTGCTTTGCGTGCACACTTGACCCAACACTTTTTCGTAGTCTTCACTGGGTGGTTGTCTTAGCTTGAACTGTTGGAGATCACCCCTTTATTGCAGGTGTCACAAGATTCACCCTTGTCAGCTGTTGTCGGCCAAAATTAGTAGAGGCCTGAAGCAGCACGCAGAAGCAGCGAGAAGAATCTTTGCATTTCGGAATCAGCACTTTAATGCGGCGTCAAGGGGGGTCCAGTCCCGAATGAGTGGCTTTGGAAATGAAACACAAGTTAACTTCAAGATTCACTAAACTCCTGGAAACAAGAACCTTTTTGCAAATAGCAAAAACATCTTCCATCATTCGATTGGCAAGATTTCTCCCGCCGTTCACATAACGGCTTATCGGGCCGCTATTACATGTGCTGAATTTTCACTGTCATATTCCGTATGTGAGAGCTCTAAAGCCGCTGACATGATAATATGGTTTAGGGACATAAGAAGCCCGCAGTTGAAACCGTGAGTAATTTGGAAGTCACTCGAGTGCCATTTTTGTACCAATTTGGCGGAATTGAGTGAAAGTCTCAGCTGCGCTCATGGAGTTCCAACTTGTATTCAGATCCACTCTTAATTTTGCCTCTGATTTTCTGATGAATTTCCCGGGGACCGTCCGAAGCAACCTTCGAAATTAACTGACCAGATATTAGTGACAAGGGAACACGGTAAACTTACACGTAATTGGACCCAAAGTTGCGGAGAATCATGTTGCAGGACGACATGTAGCAGGGCATCATGTGATAGAAGCAAAGTAGCAACAGATCATGTAAGCCTTTTTGATTCATCAGGGACCATGTGGTGAAAATGCATAAGGCTTTGAAGGAAGCTCTGTTGAACCCATCCGTCTTGTAGAACAAGAAGCACCTTGCTATACTAAAGGATTCAAACCAGTGCTGTCAAAATCAAAGTAGCAAATTTCGAAGAGGCAAGACTCCAAAGGATTCCAGCTATCCAGACCTAGTAGCGTGGTTTTCCATTGACATCAGAAATCCTTGTTTCTGTATTCCTGACTCTGGAGAGTCACCGCATATGTACTAACTTTAGGAGTCTTGCATCACCAATCAAGGGTCAAAACGAACGGAAAGTGTTTCCATGCCACTCATAAAACAGTTTTTGGTTGGATGTTCATTTTGCTAGTGTGGTTTCAATTGCTATGCCCCTGATAAAAACCTTCTGCCCTCTTGGTTTGAACAAATATGGCGCGCTACCAATACGAGGCCACCATTCCGGCCTCTGCAATTCCCCAGACCGTGGTTGCGAATTCGAGCCATGGGACTAGATGTGTGGGAAACGCTGCTTTTATATACCCGTCACCCTAAGAGAGAGAAATTCTGAAATGAAACCCCCTTGAACACAAAGATGGAGCTGAAACATCCCTTGGTTTCAAATCTGCGGAGCTAACGCACCTACACGCACCTTTGGCTGCAATGCTCTACGATATAAGAGCGCGGTTCCTCCAAAGAAATATCTATTCACGAAAATTCACCCGTCTGGCTTCAAGAAGAGTATCGGTTTCGAAGACCGTTCAAATTGGGTGTAGCGCTTAATAGTTGCACATATATCAGAATCGAAACCGCACGTGCCTGCCAGCTGCTGCTTAACCTGCCCACACAGACTGCGGCCTCCGACCATACCATACCCATGTACATGTTTATCTGTTGGTATCAGAAGATTGGGGCGTCATGGTACGAAAATTATACGATCACGACAAGAACGATATTCCAGCACGGATCTCGAGAATACCTTAGCTCCGTGTTTGAGGCTATCAATTTACGGCTTTAAGAGACTCTGGGTTTGAATGTGAGAGAAGTTCACCTGAACGCATGTGGGCAAACGGAGGTAGACAGAGATCATTCACAGTTTGATGATAGGGGATTGCAAACCATGTTTACAATACCTCACAAAAGTTTGGCTATACCGAATGTCGTTAAAAGGCTAAAAAGGGCCAGTTTCCAAGTCATTAACAAGTCTTGAGTGCTTTCTAATGACACGAATCGTCACCTTGACCAAGCTCATTGGCCTCAGTAACTTTTTTGAAAATATTTGCTTCTGGAAGAGTCTGTGGCATGGATTGGTCAGGTTTTTAAGCCTTCCACCATGCATCAGCAGGTCTTCCGATGTTTACCTTTTGGGCGGTACTGAATACTCAGTACATGCAATGGCACTACTTTTGTTAAATCCATTACGTTTGCTTGCTCAGATACTACGTCCATCAGACGGAGACTCAAATGTCAAATTAAAAGGAGCGGTCTGGGAACAGCGCAGTGCTACTTTTAATGGACAGATTAATGGCTCTGGACGAGATTTCTAAAAGATCTTCCCTCATATTTCCTCCAGTGCTTGCAACGTATTGAGGGAACCCACCTCTATGGATGACAAGTCATATGTGATCTTGATAGCCTCTATTGAGCCGGTAAAAGTCATCGCTGGGCCGAAAAAAGGCCTTTACCATCATAAGTCGAAAGAAGCAGATCATAAGAAAGCTAAACCAGGAACAAGTCAATATCCGCGGGAGCTCGTCAAACCAGAATCGGTCCAGCCTCACCTTGGCATGCCTCACCCATCGCCGATCTAGCCGAAAGCCCAGAATCCCCACCCATAGTTAAGAACGGCATACGTCAGGTGTTTTTCACTTTTTCTGTTTGAAACGCGGCCACCTCTTCCTTCAACAAGACCTGGAGCACGGCCAAGTCGCGCTCGTCTTCCTCACGGCCGAATTTGAAGCTGGTGCAGTTGCGAGGCTCGCCGCCCGCGTCACGAATGTTGGCAAAAAACAGGTGCTTTAGAAGCTGCTCCACCGTGAGGCGTTTCTGCGGGTCCCACTTTAACAACAGGTCCAACACCAGGAAACTCTCGCTGGACGCAAAAGGGTACACCATGGCCCAATCCACTGGGGCGCACTTGTTGGCGGGGGCCGCCCAGTTGGCGCTTTGGAGAATGAACTTCTCGCGTGGGCTTCCCAAGTACTTGACAATCTCGTGCAACTGGTGGATGGAGCTCTTGCCGGGCATCAACGGCTGACGGCCGTAGAGCTCGCCCAAAATGCACCCCACCGCCCACATATCGACGGGCTTGCCATAGTTGGAGAGGCGAAGTATCAACTCGGGCGCGCGGTACCACCGCGTGGCAACGTAGTTGGTGATGGGGTCGGGCGCCTGCAGGCCATGGCGGGGCGCCACGTGGATGGCCCGGGCCAAGCCGAAATCGCAGATCTTAAGCACCCCTCGTGCCAGCACCAAGATATTTCCGGGCTTCAAGTCCCGGTGGATCACGTCCGCAGAGTGCACGTACTTGAGCCCACAGAGAATCTGGTAGAGGAAATTGCGTACGTGGAACTCCAGAAACTGCACGGGTGAGTATAGGACGCGAGCAAGGTCGTAGTCCATGAGTTCCTGGAAGCAATAGAGGCCTTCATACGGATAAAGCGTGATGAGATAGACATCTACGAGGGAAACAATCTGGGGTTAGTACGTGGGCAAGGGGGTGGATACAGTGAGATGGAGGGTGACCCGAAGAACTGAAATCATGAAGGAGACAGATGCGGACAGAATGAACCGGAAAGAACAAACTGGACAGAACAACTTGGACACACTGAAATGAATGCATTGAACTGAAGAGTGAAGTGAGCAGTGCGATGGACACACTGAACTGGACACTGAACTGGAGACTTGACTGGAGACTTAACTGTACACTGAACTCGACACTGAACTCGACACTGAACTCGACACTGAACTCGACACTCAACTGGACACTGAACTGGACACTGAACTGGATAGAACCGAGAAAGCACCCGAACGGGCCGTGTACATACGTTTCGATGGCCCTGAAAAAAGCGCATGAGCTTCATTTCTCGAATGGCCCGCCGGATTAACACCTCCTTCTGGGAGATGCGGAGAATCTTCTTGACGGCAAGCTTCATGGAGTCGGGATTGTGCATGTCTACGGCCAGACACACCACCCCATACGTGCCTCTTCCCAACACCAGCTGGACCTGGTACCGCTTGGGAAGGTAGAAGTTCGCCTCCTTGAATACTTGGAATTCGGTCATGTACACGAGAGAAGCACTGGCGGAGAGTTTTGTGATTTCGCAGCTATATAAATGCAGCATTCTGCATACAGTGCTCTGTCTGTCTGATTCGTGTCCCACTTTCACTGTTGCTGTCCATTTCGCGGTTGCTATCACTGTCTGTCACAGTCACTACCCACTTCACTGTCACTGTCACTGTCACCATCCACGTCACTGTCACATGGCCCCCTCTATGCCTCTACCTCATTGTGTGTGCCGGGCGATTGCAGATCACGTGATCCGCTACACGCTACTGGATGGCTCACGTGACCTGGAGCTTGCGTGCAGGGAGCATAGTGAAGGCCAGGCTCGCCCGTGAAGAGCAGACATTCACATGCTATTCAGGTGCCGTATGTGGCAGTCGGCGCCAGAAAGGGCAGCAGGAACAGAGGGTGCCAGTCTGGTTATCCGCACACTGGCGGTGGCGGAGGTCGTGCACGGCACAAGCCCGCGAGAAAATGTCGCTCCTCCCAAGACTTTTCTCATCCCTACAACCCACCAAAATGAGCAGCTCCAATTGCAGGTTCTATGAAAACAAGTACCCCGAGGTGGACGAGGTGGTCATGGTCAATGTCCAGGAGATCGCCGAAATGGGGGCGTACGTCAAATTGCTTGAGTACGACAACATCGAGGGAATGGTTCTTTTGAGTGAGTTATCCAGAAGAAGAATCCGGTCGATCCAGAAGTTGATCCGCGTGGGCAAAAATGAGGTGGCGGTCGTGTTGAGAGTCGACAAGGAAAAGGGGTACATTGATCTCTCCAAGAGAAGAGTCTCCGCAGAAGACATTGTCAAGTGCGATGAGAGATACAACAAGTCCAAGGCCGTGCACTCCATCTTGCGGCACTGTGCGGAGAAACACAACTTGTCGTTGGAGAAGTTGTACCAGGCGGTGGGCTGGCCGTTGCAGAAGAAATACGGCCATGCGTACGATGCGTTCAAATTGTCCATCACGGACCCAACCATTTTTGACGAGGTGGAGGCGCCCTCCACGGAGATCTTGGAGGAGTTGAAGTTGTACATCAGCCGCCGGTTGACGCCGCAGGCCATCAAGATCCGGGCCGATGTGGAAGTATCGTGCTTCCTGTACGAGGGCATCGATGCCATCAAGACTGCGTTGAAGGCCGGCGAGGCTGAGTCCACGGAACACATGCAAGTGAAGGCCAAGTTGGTGGCGGCACCGTTGTACGTGATCTCCACCCAGGCCTTGGACAAGGCGCAGGGCGTTGCATTGTTGGAGAAGGCCATCGAAAAGGTGTCTGCGTCCATCGAGGCCGCTGGAGGACTTCTCAAGGTCACCATGGCCCCCAAGGCGGTCACTGCCACCGAAGACGCGGAGTTGCAGGCGCTTTTGGAGAGAAAGGAGGCCGACGACAAGGAGTCCTCCGATGAGGATGAAGACGAGTAGATTCTTGTATATTAAAAGACGTGGAAGAGTATAGCATGATGCGATGCGTAGGGTAATGGTTGGTGGTGGTTTAGTGACTGAAAATGACTGGAAAATGACTGGCACAAGGAATGGGACAGCGACTGCAAACATGCACCGAGATCTGGCCCACCTAAGCAAGTAGCCTCCACCTAGCGCACTGACTGCTGGATGATCAACTCCTTCTTATTGGCGCGTTCCACCACCACGGCAGGCAAATTGTCCACGAGACCCGAGGGGATTCGGAGACTTCGTAGCGTCCGAGGAAACAACACATTGTCCAAGGGGCCAAGATCCGGGTTGCCCGAAAGATCGAGCGTAACAAGGTGCGGCCCGAACCGGATGTTTCGGAACACCCGCAAGTCGTTGTACTGGACACCCAACTCCTCCAACAACGGCGGAAACTCAAGCGACTCGATGGTCTTGATCAGGTGATAGCCAAGCCGCAAGACCCGGAGGCGGTCCGGGAAAACAACCTCTTTCAACGAAGTGATGTACTTCTCATTGTCCTCGAGATGCGGGTCCATCTCCATATCGAGCACCTCCAAGGTCGGTGGAAACGGCACATTCTTGAGCGAAGTCACCAAGTTGTTCCCCAAATAAAGCTCTTTGAGTGCGGCCGGAAACAGCGCCTTGCTCAAGGTCTTGATGTTGTTGTTGGCCAAAAACAAGTGCTCGATGCAGTTGGGAAGCTTTAGCGGATTGATGCTGTTGACGCCGTTGGCAGCCAAGTTCAAGTGCTTGACAAACGGCGGGAGCTTCAAGCCTCGCGTGGTGGTCATCGACAGCTGGAGGTTGAGCGACTGCGTGTGGTCCGGGAACTTGATGCCTGTCATGGACTCGTTGGGAATGCACGACACGTCGAGGTAGCGGAGCAGGTCCGGAAACCGCACGCCTTTGATGCACTCGATGGGATTCAGCGACACCAGGAGCGACGTGAGCCCGCGGGGGAAGCTGACGTGTTTGAGATTGTCGATGCAATTGTCCGAGAGATCAAGGCTCTTGAGGCCTGCGGGGAACTCCACGTAGTTTAGGAAGAAGATGCGGTTGTGCAGCATGTCGAGCAGCTTGAGCGCCGCAGGGAAAGACACGTAGTCAATGGACCAGATCAAGTTGTGCGACACGTCGAGCCTTTGGAGCGAGTCGGGCATCTTGAAGCCTGAGAGGGTCTCGAGCGACTTGCCTCCGCCAAGGTTCAACGCCTGGAGCGAGTCGGGGAGCCGCACGCCTGGCACCAACCGGATAGCGCTATTGGAGTAGTCCAAGATCCGGAGCCGCGGCCACATGTCGATGTCGCTCTGGATCTCCTTCCCTAGCTGCACCAACTCGTCTTTAGCCGTGATGTACATGGTGCTGGCGTCGTACTTGTTGACAAGCGCACAGTGCACCACCTTGGAGCCCGCTTTTCTCTCAAGACACTGGAGAAACTGGCGGTACTGTTCCTTGTCAGAGTTTGGGATGTCGGCCCACTTCTTGGTCCACACAATGTGGTACAGCACTTCCTTGGCTGCGGCCACCGTGGGCGAGTCAAGAAACTGCATGAGCAGCTGGAGCGTTGACGTAAAGTCGTCGCCGTACACAACGGAAAACGTGACGGTCTGGTAGGTGCCATGCTGGGCACTCGGAAGCTGACTGATCTCGGCCCGGGTTATGGGCCCGCGCACGCGCGCTAGGTAGTCCCTGGTTTCCGCCGACAACGAGTTGAACAAAAAAAGCCGCTCTTCTCGGGCGGTGCGCGAGAGCCCGAGCTTGGTGGCTAGGATCTCTGTATTTATTAGCAGCGGGCCTTGGGGGTGGCTGGCGGGGGAGTGTTCCTGCACATCCTCCGATGGGCCGGGTGCTGTGGCGCCCAGTGTTTTGGTTTCTGCCGCTGTGGAGCCCAGTGTTTTGGAGCCCAGTGTTTTGGTTTCTGACGCTGTGGCACCCAGTGTTTTTGTTTCTGACGCTGTGGCACCCAGTGTTTTCGTTTCTGACGCTGTGGAGTCCTGTGTCTTGGTCTCTGACGCTGTGGCCGCGGCAAAACTTGGAGGATCTGGATTCGTAGGGGTCTCTGAAGGGTCAGAAGTTTTGGGAGGATCCAGAGTTCTGGAAGTGTCTCTCAGGGCATCTGGAATCCTAAGGGCACCTGAAGTACCTGGAGACTCTAAAGTTCCCTTAATCTGCACTGAAGTCTCTGGCGCCTTTGGAGCAGGGGATGCCCCAGCGAGGTGCGGCGAAGGTGACCCATGGCTAGGGTCAATGTGCAGGGGCCGCGGGGATTCTGCCTTTATATTTGGATTGTCTGCATATTGCAAATGATCAGCGACACTGCCAGTCAGGGGCGATTCCACTTTGATTTTTTTGGCTGGACTTTCAGGACTTAGGTCCATCTTGCAGACCAGAGATGATGGTCGGTCTTCGATATCGCGGGCGTATGTGCAGGTCCCCGCCTACACCACTACACCATGGCCCATCCCACGAGGCCGTTTGCCCGTCGTGGCCCTTACTCGGAAGCTAGTGCACACGTTGCAGAACTCCCAAACAAGGAAAATGGAATCGAGTATGAAATCGAGTGGAATCGATTGTGAAATCGAATGAATGGTGCGGAACGCTGCGCCGTAAAGGCAGGATGAGGCGCATGAGACATTGTGAAATAATGGCTTGTGTAGTTTTGCTGGGTGGTTCGAGCCGTGCTGGTTCCAAACGCAGTGGACCTTTTGCACGGAGTCGCAAACCAGAGGCGGCTCTTCACCCATCAATTCTTGTCAGACCCACCAATACTAAAATGGTGGGTTACTGCCACGTTTTGGTAGGGTTGACGTCTTCTATTGATTTCAAAGTAGATGGAATGTAAAGTAAAACATATCACAAACTTCGGAACAACTTCAATACCATCTGTGGTTTTCACTCTCTAATGTTATAATCATGATGATTTTAGACTAAAACACTTGGCCGCGTCAATTCCTACTTTTTGTAGAATACGCAATTCTAAGCTATGCGTTCCAGGCCGTGAGTTGGCCCTAAGTTCAAGGATACGAGTTCTAATATGTAAATTTTAGGCCATCACATACCCTACATGTACATGATTCCACAGTGAATACTGACTCCTTTTGGTGAGAAACCTTCACAATCAGTCATCTCCATATTTAGACATAGATGCTAAAATACAATACACTAGTCATATGTTCATTAGCTATTCCGTGATGAGGTGGCTGTACACCAGCAAAAAGAAGACCCTTTGGCTTAGCTGAATGGGTAAAATTTTACAGGGTCCCTAAGGGTCGAAACTAGCCCAACCGGGACCTCCCCGTTTACCTAAATCCCCTTGTTTAAGCGATCAATTTATGCATCCCCACTAAACAATAGCATCAAAGTTAACTCCTTCCAGAGAACAGTAACCGCCCAACACCACAGCTTGCTTTCCGTGTATTTAGACTGTCTGCTCCCCACGGGTCGTGTGTTACCCATATGTGCTCGGTAGACGGTATGACGCCGGAGCCTGCCTCTATGCGGACCAGCTTTCCTTCCTCCGAGGTCTAAACCACTGGGCACGACTAGGCGACTTGCCCTCATCTCGCGGAAAAGGCTCGAATACTATGGCGCTGTCATGGCCGATTCTATATAACTCGGATGAGTCCCCTTGTTTCAGGGATACAATACATTATTCTCTTAGCCCTTACGCCTACAAGAACCTGACAACCAGTTTAGTACATAATTTACACATTTATCAAACTCATTCATTCATTTATGTTCTTTTGGGCCTTTTTGGCGTCACGTACTTCGGAAAGAGGTGTCCGTTGACGATCCCTGAAACAAGGGTCCACACCTATATAGGCGGAATACAAGCCCCGATTGTACCTTTTGATGGTTTGGGGAAATGGTCACGTCCGTATCCCCTTACGGCCCAAAAGGCCCCAATCTGGCTTATCTTAGGCAGAAGTGGCGCCTAAGGCATCCGATATAACTACGTTGACAAGGTGCATCTGGTGGCCCAGTCTAAGCCTCGAAGGCACGCGGTCGATATTGGACCCACCCTCATGCGGAGCATCGACGGTTTCACCTTGTAATCGCACAGCGCAGTCTAAATACCTTAACGAGGCTTTATTCCAGCTCCAAGGGCGGATATTAAAGTTGTGGCAGTTACAGGCTCAAAGCTGAAGCTGATTATTTATTATTACTGCCGCCAGCTTTTAGCCGGTGTTACTTTAAGTGAATGAAAGTGTTTAACGGCTTGGATCTTGCGGCATGAATAGCAGAATTTGACGGTTTCTTTTGTGGGTTCTGGAAATGGTGATTGAGAGCGATGGGTGGGGACCGCGGACATCAGTATTCATGAGTCAGAGGTGAAATTTTTGGATACACTGAAGGCTGCTGCGTAAGCCATCAAGGGGTGTTCACTAGTCAAGAACGGCTTAGGAGACCGAAGATGATTAGATACCGTCGTTGTCTTTCCCATAGAACACCGACTAGGGCTGCGCTACCAAATGTCAGACTCAGCAGGTTGTGGATCGGAATAACTTATTAAGTTGATGTCTAGTGTATCTTCGAAGAGGTATCTCTTAGAGGATCGCTGAGGATCTGGCCTAGTCGGGCAACCTGCTAGTCTGTATACTTTCTAATGGGCGTTCGGCTAATCCTTGTGCTGATCAATGTTTGAGGCACTCCACCCTACGAGAAATCAAGGTAGTGGGCTTCTGGAGGACTGTCGAAAGGCTGAAACTCAAAGGAGCTGACGGAAGGGCACCAGGACATTCGAATCTATAGGCAGTGCAGCCCCGTGGATCTGACAATCGCCTATTGATGCACTGGGAAAAAATATGGAGTACACTTTTGGTAAGGTTATGAAAAAAAACCATCAAAAGTGTCGAACCTCTTATGCACCAATGTGCAATTCTACCAACACACGAGGTTGTCCGGATCCTACGACGCAAGGCTATTAGAGATGTTCGTTGATGATCAGTAGAACAAGGAGCCATGCGAAGTTATATAGAAAGGACGGCCACGACGGCCCCAGTGTATTCGGGCCGTTACCGTGAGATATGGGCTCGGTCTAGACCTCGGAGGAAGGAGTCATTCCTCGTCTAGCCGTTCACGTGAGCACCTATGGGCAGTACGCTACCATGAAATCCAACATTATTTGGATAGTAGTATGCTTACTAATCAAGAGCTTTCAAAAGAGCTATTTAGAAGTCTTAGAAAGGGGATCACGTCGCAGCCGAGAGCTCCATAAAGTATTTGTCCAAATTGTAATGTCCAACATTAGATTTTGATGCTCTTAATCCTTCCATTAAAGGATGTTTCTACCATTAATGATTTATCAATTTTGGAGCATCACTAGTGCTCGGAAAAGTGTCTAGAACCAGGGAATTCTGAGTCGAGTGAAGAGGCCTATTAACAGTATTGTACATTTCTTGACAAATATTCAAACTATTAAAATTAGGACAAACCAGGAGCTCTATAAATAAATAATCCAAGGTCTCAGGAGAAAGTTAACTCCTTCTGTTCCTCTAGGCATTCCTACATAGTAGGAGTCTTTATCCGCCACGCGTAGAATCACCGTTCTGCGTGTAGCCTGTACCACAGCTGTCCACCTGCCACGGGACACTTGTACTTGGACGTCCAGAAGTGATTTTAAGCATTAGGTCACTTGTTCAAGGATTCATCCTAGACATTGACCATCCTGGATCCAGAAACCAAGTACCCAGTCGTTAATTATCCTTCGCACGCCTCACCATATTCACGGCTGCTGTCACGGCTGCCGTCTGCTAGTCTAAAGTCATCACCAACATCTTGTCTCAATCAGCATTCTATAAGGTACCGTTGGTACCATTTATAAGGTACCATTCTTGCCGCCATCTCCTGGAGGGCGCCCCTGGGCCAGGGTACCCCGTAAAGCGGAGCTGGTTGCTGGGGAACTGAGGCCTATATACCTCGCACCGGCTTAAACGCACACTTGAAGGGCTCCCAGATCGGAACATGCACGTCCAAAAGGCCCTTGTCGGGATCCACGTGCGCTATGGAGGAGCGGTAGATTAAATAACCCCGCATCACAAGCAACGAGAGCGAGCATGCCAAAAAAGATGCGCCGGAAAAGTAGGAGCAATCCAAGTATTGCTGGGGCGAGACCAGGCCGCCGGAGCCCGTCTTGAGCGAGAGCCCAATCACGGGAGACGCAATGCCGGCCATGCCCAAAAACGTCCATAACATGCAGAGCGACACGTTGACGCGCTTCAAGCCGAAGTTCTGGGCTAGAATCGGCGCAATGGTTCCGAAAACGGCGCCCATGAGGCCGCCCTCCACAAGGCAAAAGGCAATGATCATGCCGTAGTTGTGGGCCGGCACCCAGAGGCCGAATACCCACACGCCCGCGAGGAAGTACGTCAAGCCGGCCACGGTCACGGCGCCGTACCGGTCAGCGAACATGCCCACGAGCGGGCGCCCGAAGATCGACCCCACCTGCACCATTGCAGACGAGATGGAGCCCTGGTACGGCGTGTAGCCCATGGACGTGGTGACGTTGGCCATGTCGTAGAGCACCACCACGTACCCAAACATGCAAAAGATAATGTAGAACACGCAGAGGTAGAACCCGGCGCACCTCAACACCTTGCCGTCGAAAAACGACAGCTTGACCTCCATGCGCGTGCGGATCAACACTATGGCCACCCAAGTGAGCCCAAAGCACATAATGGACTGCGCCCGCAACGCCCAGTGCACCGAGCGAGTCTCCACGATTTTCTGCATGCCCAAGTTGAACACCAATCCGCCAACGCCCAGGCCTGCCGACGCAATGCCCCCGGCAAATGTCCGCTTCTTCTTGAACCACTGCGCCAATATGGAGAGCGCAGGCATGGTCATGAACGCGAGCCCAAACGCCTGGAGCGTGCCCTGCGTGAGGTAGAGCTCCCAGAGCCGAGTGGAGAACGACGCCATCAAGAGCCCGGCAAACTGGCAAAGCAGCCCGATCACGATCACGCCCTTGATGCCTACCTTGCCCTGCAAAAAGTTCACCGCGGGCGCAAAGCATAGGCCCAAGCCAAACGTCATGCCGCCAATCACCGCATAGTCGTACTTGGTTGCGCCGCGGAACGTGCCTTCATTCAAGTATGTGGAAAGGTAGATGGCAAACCCGGAGTTGGCGCCCCACGTGCTGAAGTTGAGGATGAAGCATGCTACTACCACAAGCCACCCGTACCCGCCATCGGGAATATCGTCCAAACCTTGGTGAGGGTTCTTGGCCAGTGGAGTGGTTTGCTTTTCGACGTCTTGGTCTTGCGTCTGCATTTGGGCCCCAATGGTGGGATGATTTGACGAGCCGGAGCTGGAGCCGGAGCTTGTTTTCATCACGGCGCTGTACAGAGATATTGCTGGAGGGGCTATTGGATGGGGTTTGCTCTGGTGCTAACAGTTGATGAGTCTTGCAGAGTTTAATTGAGCTTTTCTTGAGCTGTGTTTAACTGGTTAGACCTTCACCTGTTAGACCTTCACCTGTTAGACCTTCACCTGTTAGATCTTCACCTGTTAGACCTTCACCTGGTTAGATCTTCACCTGTTAGACCTTCACCTGTTAGACCTTCACCTTGTTAGACCTGTCCTGAATAGACCTGTTTCACCTTTTTCGGCCTATGCTTGCGGTAACACTGGGCTTTTCAAATCTGCCTTGAGCCGTTATCGTTGTATTGCCAAAAGTTGGAAGGTGGCGAGCGTTTTGACTTGGTGAGATGAGCCCGTTCTTTTTCCTGGGGATCATAGACTCGACCGCGGGCGGGGCCGCGAACGGCTATTCCCTAACGGGGCCCCAGCGTGCAGTCTCGAGTGGAGGTCCGCGAGTACTAGCTGCGGCCGCCAAAACAGGCAACGCGAGAGCGGGATCGGCGAGTGGGCGGGGCAAGAATCGTACTTGTTGCGCTAGGAAAAAATATGGGGCAAGCTGGGAATCGAACCCAGGACCGCCCGCACCCTAAGCGAGAATCATACCACTAGACCACGTGCCCTCATATTTACACCGTCAGAATTTGCAATTTAACCTATAGTATCATATAAAAACTTTCTACCTGTGAAAAATCTTGTCTGGCAAACTAAGTCTCTATCCCACAGACAAGGAGCACCAGGGGTTTTCTTCCTAATAGTCACGAAATTTGGTTTTTATCAAGAGGGCAGTTGGGCTGATACAAGCCATGTATTGTCAAGTCCCGTAAAGACCGTGTGACCAGAATGGGTACTAGATGACATGGAATTTATTTGACAGCACCTCATATCATGTCTGATCTCTCGTCTTGGATTTCTTTTTAGAGCCGCTTGTGTCGGCTCGCTTTTTCCGACCAAATGGGGCACCAACAATACGGGACAATTTTTCTTTACCAGCGAGGTATTCACACGACAATGTCACTAGGAGTGAATATAAGTGGACTTAGGATTCAAACAGTCCAGGCGTCATGCTGAATTCGAAAGTAGTATAGCACGTCTTGGCGTCATTCTTCTAAGTGGCACCGCGTGAGAGCACCTTTATGGATCTGCTTACCTTCGAATAATTGCCTCCGTGAATAAATCATCCTCTGCCAACGAATAGTATCAGGTAAAATGTGGTGGGAAGTCGTAATCAGTGAGCACTAATGCGTTAATTCTGATATAAAGGGAATCATTCCATGGGCAGCGCACTACGCGTGGGTGCAAATTCGAGTGTGATGTACACTTGAGGGGGTGCCAGGGACCCGCCATGATGGATCCCCCTGTTTCTTAACTTCGAGGCCTTTTTTGAGACAGCATGTTTGAAGCTGATCGGTGGTCCGCGATGCCACTTCAGCGAACCACAAGGAAAGTAAGTTCCATCTCGTACTTATCACGCAATAAGGAGTCACACGCCGGAGCACTTTCGTGTTCTTCTATGTAGTTCTGAAAGAACCCTCCCAAAGTTTCAGGAACTAACAATGAATACTTGTCTGCACTAGGATTACCACAAAACCTGCCACTTCCGGAGTTTTATAGAAACACGCGAAAAGATTGTGGCGGTTGGAGAAGGCAGCTGCACCCATAGGCCTCAACAGTCCGTATCAGAGATACTTTGGAAATACGGTATCACAGAGGCTTTGGAGGAACGGTATCAGAGGGGGGAATCTCCGGCCCTGGCTGAGTTTAACCGCATGGCAGGCGATTTTGCACCAAGGTTAGTGTGCTGCCAAAAAGGATCCAAGGGAGAACAAGAACACAATAGAGTATAAAAAAAAAAACGAACATCAAAGTATAGGATCAAATACACTTGTTATATATATATGTGTGTATATATGCAAGGTAGTGCTGCAAATGTATTTGTGTCATGCTTGCTCCGCTCAGGGTTGAGGACCGCGTGCATGATTGTACGCACCGCCGAAGTCTGAAACACTCTGGGGGAGTCGTAGACTACCTAATTCGGGTGCATGTGCCAAAACCCTCGCCTATATAAAGCACGCGGGTTGCCACCACTTTCAGGAGAGCAATCACAATTCCTTGTGGCGTGATATGAGAGGGGCCAGCTGAGACAGCCCCGCAAGAAATAGTGGGTTAATTCACAGCACGAAGCACCTCAAAAGCCAATGATTCGGAACCATGTCGAAATGGACTTGGAACGACTTTGCAGAGCATCCCCACGGAAGTATCTTCTAACCGAGCAACATTGCACGAGCTTAGGGGACTTTGTATCACATTTGCCAACCGGCACATTTGCATTTTTATGCCATTACGCAATGGCCCTCTCGTGTCATGGGGCACTGCAAACAACTCTCGAACGGAGAATCCTGAATTTTTACAGGCCAGTATTCGTTGGCAACTTTTATTTTGTCCATGAAACCCTCATTGATTAAGTTTCATGTAAGGCTTCTTACACAAAATCGGACAAGCTCACTTCGGATACAAATCTTGGAGAGAAGCCATGATCCTCTCTGAAACATATCCATCTCCACGTGAAAGTCACGTGCTGCTTCAATACATAGATGTAATGGAGTGAAGCTCTCGGCGTTGGATAGGTCTATTCATTCGGACACGTTACGACTCTTCATTGTTGCTACCTTATTAGTAAGAGTTGTTTTTAACCAGTGATCATCCCCTCTTTCCCCACCCTTTTGCTGGTTATGCGTTGTTTGAGACGGAAAATTGATTTTCAGTTGTCCAAATTGCTAAATCAAATGATTCTCTTGCTGGGAAGATGTTAAAACAGCATGTGGTGTCCGAAAAAGATCCATTCAATCAACAACAATTGGAGGTAAACTCTTTGTTTAGGGTGTTTCCTGGATAATCTAGACACCTCCTGGGAACGTCCTACAATTCCGGCCACTCCTGTTGATGTCTAGTCATGTTTCATTCTGCTTCATACACATCTATATGAAAAACATGTTTCGAGAACGGGAAATTGGCCTACCGTTGGAAGTACCACGAGGCCATAGCCACTTCCCACAAGCTGGCAAAAGACGAGGTCCGCCATTGCCCCAAGCTGTTGTAGATGCGGAGTAGCAAGTTGCCAGGTCAGGCATTCGAGCCCAGGTTACACGAGTCAAGACTTTTTGCAGTCCACTTGGCTCTGCGCTCTCAAAATCGTTCTGCCGATGTTGTTCTGAAATGAACGCGGCGCAACCTCAAGTGTTTGCTTCTTCTTATCGTCTTCCTTGCGGAGCTTGTGCAAAAGTCCCTGGTCCGTCTCTTCCATGTGTGAGGACACTTGCCTGTCGGAAGACTTCTTGGAGGCTCTGGAATGAGCTTCAGTGATCTCCTAAGCCATAAGCTTCTGTGGTCTTGCCTCGCCACTGCCAGCTTCTCCTGGTGGGCCGCTGCGTCGCAAAAGCCCCGCGAAAGGCCTATTGGGAATTCACAATGATCAAGCCCAAAATCGAGTCAATCACGGCCACTGCCGCTGTGCTTGTAATTTCACTGTTGGAATCGTAGGGGGGACTCACCTCCACGACATCTCCGCCCACCACGTTCAATCCGCTCAAACCGTCCAATACTGAGAGCAATTCACGCCCGGTCCATCCGCCAATCTCCATGGTTCCTGTGCCTGGCGCATTGGCCGGGTCCAAGACGTCGATATCCACCGAAATGTAAACGGGCGTATTCCCAATAGTGTTTTTAATCTGGTTGACAATTCCGTAGATTCCCTTCTGATCGATTTCGCGAGCGTGAATGGTCTGGAACCCACATTCTGCATCGTGCTTTCTATCGTAGTTGGATTGGATGTAGGGTGCCCGCAAACCGACGTGAAAACATTCATCTTTTTTCAAGTACCCATTCTCAGCAGCATAGTGAAGAAACGACCCATGGTTCAAGGACATGTAGTCTGTGATCCCGCCGCCAAGCACTTTCGGATCCCATGTGTCTATATGACTGTCAAAGTGCAACACGGCAAGCTTTCCATACTTTTCATAGGCGGACCGCAACGCCATGAGGGTAATGGTGTGGTCACCGCCCATGGTAATAATCTTGGGAACTTCAATCAGTTTGTGTCCGGTTGTTGAGTGATTGTGGATTGCTCTTTGTCCTCTGTACAATTGATTCAATGCAATTCTGTTATCGAAGGGAGTCATGGGGACGTCACCGCAGTCGATGATGGATAAATTGTGGGACTTTGGATTATACGGGTCAATTCTCCCCAATTTGGCATCTCTACCGTTACCTCTGACGGGGGTTAAGCCATTTCTGAGCCGCTTTGTGCCCAGTCTGATGGAGTCTGGCCCAAATCTGGCCCCAGGCCTGTAAGATACGCCCGTGTCAAAAGGAGCACCAACAATTGCAATATCAATAGGTTCTTCGAAAAGTTGAGGATCGAAGCAAGCCATGGTGTCAAAACCACCGTACGTGACTATACCTCCAAACCTATTCAAATCAGAAAGATCCGCCGTCTCGTCATCAGGAGGGAAAATGTATTTCTTCTTCGTCCTCAAGTATCCATCATGAGAGGCCATTCTCAAGTTCCGTTCGTGGTCTTGCTGGAGTTGCGTCAACTTGAAAAGGGCTTTCAGTGGGGGCTCATTTTGGAGGTCCAACAGAATGAAGTTTGGACCAGCTCCCAGCGGATTGGACACTTCGCCATTGTTCAAAGCAACCTGCTTGTACAAGCTCGATTCTGCCGATTCCACGAGCTCGCCGTAGAGTTGATCGATAAGGGATTCGGGGACTGGTGCCTCCATGACATTTTGGGCCAAAGCCAATGGCACAACACTAGCAAGAAGGAAAAGATGAAGCATTGCTAGGAAGGTGAATCTCAGGAATGACTGCTCCATATTGCAGATAGCTGGGCTTTTATCCTGAGAGGATAATTCCGTTGCAGTCCCCCTCGATTAGATGCACCACATTGCGCGGGGCCAAATTCCGATGTAAATTCCGTCACAATTCCGTCAACAATCCGTTGCGAATTCCATCATGAGTACCGATACCCGAGAGGCATTAGGCCACAATTCCGTCGGTGCATTTTTGGTGCCTGATTTAGGTCTCACGCCTGATAACGAATCTTGAGAAAACCCGCCGCGAGGAGAAGCTGCGAACCTTTATAGTTTGCTTTTGTACAACTGGGATTACAGCCAATTGCCACCCCCTGCATCCCCCGCCCCACCGCCCGCAGGCCCATGTATATAAAAGCTGCCTCGCCGTTTCATTGTTCATTTTTCTTGTGCCCCATGGCACCATTCGGGATAATTCTTTCCTCATTACGAAATTACTGAAGCGAAGCCCGCCCTGGTCTTTGCTCCGCTTCTCATTAGAGCAAAATATTATGAGAGGAACCGTCCAGATTTTTGCACCTTTTTGGAGCATTCCACTTTAGAAAATCATGGCCACAAATATATATTGAAAACTGTTCTGGAAAAATCATTCCCTGGATATAAGGGATGGTATGGAGCGGGCCGTGGCTGCTAAAAATGACACCACGTCTTATGCGCGGATGCTATTGCGTGCATCGCCGCGGGGTTTAGCCGTTTCATCTTGTCATTTATGCTGTATGCAAGCGTGACCTTCGATTGCTCTTGAATGATTTAACTATGCGCCGCATCACATTTCCCCCTTGAGACCCCATTTTCTTCCAGCTTATCAACTATTCGAGCATTATTGCATTCATTATTTATACTTCATAGACTACGATGGGCTTCCGCAGACCCGCCGCCCCTCTCCCTGGTCTTGACCAGGAGCAACAGCAAAACTATCAGTTTGAAGAAGAGCCTAAGCCTAGCAGCGATTATAACCAGGCTTTCAAGCCACAGAAGTCTGGGCTCAACGATGTGCCCTTTGCAATCTTTTTTCTTTTGGTGGTGGTTGCTTTTCTAGTACTCTCTGGGTTCACTTTGAACGCCATGAAGAAAACATGGTCGTTTCAAGGCGGAGGTTCTGTGTACCATTCGCAGAACTCGTTCACACTCAATTCCAACACAGCCATCTTGTTTGGATTTGTTATCGTGATATCCGTGGCTCTTTCATTTGCCACTTTGTTGTTTGCCCGGGTCAATGCCAAGCTCTTCATCACCTCTGGACTTATCCTCAATGTTCTCCTCGGGCTTGGAACGGCAATCTACTACTTTGTCATGAAGTACTACTCATCAGCAATTGTATTCTTGGTGTTTGTGTTGATCTCAGCTTGGTCATACTGGAGCTGCAGAAGCAGAATTCCTTTTAGCGCTAATGTTTTAGAAATTACAATTGATGTGATGAAAAGATATAAATCGACTCTCATGACCTCTGCCATTGGCTTGATTGTTTCCGGGTTGTTTTCATCCTTTTTCTCCATGATCATCGTGGCTACATACATCAAATACTCTCCTCATAGCGGAAACCCGGGCTGCCAGATTGACGGAGGGGCTTGCTCGCAAGGCAGCTTGATTGGGGCATTGGTGTTTTTGTTTTTTGCGGGATATTACATCTCGGAGGTGATCAAGAACGTCATCCATGTGACGATTTCAGGGGTGTACGGCACGTGGTACTACCTCTCAGGCTCGGACCAGGGGGAGCCCAAATCGCCGGCATTGGGTGCATTCAAAAGAGCCATGACCAACTGTTTCGGGTCGATTTGCTTCGGCTCGTTAATCACCTCGATTCTTCAGTTGATTCATGCCATTGTGCGGACTCTTAAGCAGAACGCCTTCGACAGCGGCGATATCTGCGGTGGGTGTGGGCTTCTCATCTTGGATGCAATTTTGGGGTTCATTGATTGGCTTGTCCGTTACTTCAATCACTACGCCTATGTTTACCTTGCCCTCTACGGGAAGAAATACATCATCTCGGCCAAAGAGACCGTCCAGTTGCTTCGTTTCAAGGGCATGGATGCTTTGATCAACGACTGTTTTGTGAACACCTCGTGCAACTTCTACTCGCTCTTTGTGGCGTATGTGGCCACGTTGTTCTCATATTTCTACTTGAGATTCACCAAGCCGCCCTATAACGACGACGGCGCCTTCTATGCTCCTGTCATGGCGTTCAGTTTCCTTATTGCCGGGCAGGTTACCCGAATCTCGTTGACGGTCATTGAGTCGGGGATCTCCACGTTCTTTGTGGCGTTGGCCCGTGACCCCGAGGTATTCCATATGACGAACAGAGATAAGTTCGACGAGATCTTCAGAAACTACCCTCAGGTTTTGGACAAGATCTTTTCGAAGGATGAGCAAGAGCAGCGGCGACAGGTGGACGGGCAGTATTACCAGCAGCCCATGCAATATGGCCGGAGCTGAGGTGATTGAAATACCCAATGATTGTTGGCTCAGCCTAGAGGATAGAGGGGGGTATTTTAGTCTGCCATAGCTATAGCATAGATTTAGGGTTTCAAAGAAACAGGTTATTTATCGACTGGCATAGTCTCAGAATATGTGGAGATATTTTGTAGCATTGATGGAAACTGGAAGTAAACACCTGTACACCCGAGTACCGCGTATATGCAGGTATGGAAGTTATGCAGTACGCCCAGGTTCTTAAGTGAGGCGAGCGGCTCAGACCAAGGCAACCACCACCCCTCATAACTGGCCGGCTTGGGACCCTTCGAAGCCTTTCTTAGCGGATCAACTCGTCAAAAATACCGAATCCCGCATTATCCTGGACTGTACGTCTGGAGAGCCTGTGAAAGCCAACCAGCCACCTTGAAAGCTTAGCCTCTCCCAAATCTAGCCCCTCGGTTACACCAAACACCAAGAGAAATCGGGCAGTGCATCCGCTTCAGCAACCCTATCGTCTTCATACAAACACAAAAACAAACTGCATGCTCACGCTCGCAATTGGAGACCTCTTCATCCCCGAGCGGGCGGTTTCACTCCCAGCACAGTTCACCAAGCTTCTAGCGCCGGACGCGCCCAAGGTGCCATCCAATCGCAAGATTACGCAGGTGCTCTGCTTGGGGAATATCACGCAGTCTGGAGGAACAGTGCGGTTTCTACACGAGCTTTCGCCGTCGTTGAATGTGGTGCGTGGGGAGTTCGATGACGAAGCTATTCTTTCGCAGCAACTACAGCATTTGAGCGGCAAACACGAGCAGTTGCCCCTCTACCGCGTGGTCACTGCAGACAATTTCCGCATTGGGTTCACGTCCGGGCACCAGATCGTGCCTCAGAACGACCCATTGCTGTTGTTGGCGTTTGCACGCGAAATCGACGTGGACGTGTTGATATGGGGCGGTACGCACCGGGTGGAGGCGTACACGCTCGACGGCAAGTTTTTCATCAATCCGGGAAGTGCCACTGGTGCATTTTCCATGGCCTGGCTCGAGGCTGACGAAGAGTTTCTGGAAAACGAACTTTCCGAGTCGGAAACCATGGAAGCTTCAAACGGCGACCTAAAGCAAGAGGTGGAAGAGAAGGAAAAGAAGGTGGAAATGGAAAGGGAGGAATTTGATGGAGAGCAAGGCGACAATGGGGACCAAGCAGAACACGGAGATCAAGGAGAGCAGGGAGAACAGGGACAAAATGGAGATAATGAGACGAACTCGAATAACGACGAATCCCCTCAAAACAACAATCAATCCAAGGATCTGGCCGAGTCCGAGTTCGACGATACTCTTTACTCGTCGTCAATACCTTCGTTTTGTCTTTTGGATACAAACTCTTCTCGGTGCACTCTTTACATCTATACCTACGTGATGGGAGAAGTCAAGGTAGACAAAGTGATTTACTCGAAAGAGTGAGGTGACTATGGATTAGTCTATTGAGAGGGACTGGCGGGTGACTTTTACGGGGTAACTTATGTGGACGTATGTGGCTTTTAAAGCATCACTTCTGCCATGTGGGGGCGTACACGGTCTACCCCAAACGGTCTGCCCGCACGTTCTGCCCACTCGGTCTGCCCACACGGTCTGTCCCATTTCGACAGTTTACCTTCGAGGACTGGACTTGCCACCACTCGTTGCAGCTTATCGGAGTCAACATCGTAGTGGATCCCTTCACCAAGATTAGCCCGTTTGGGACTATTTCACCAGAAAGATGACAGTGGAGTGGACGAAAAGACTCAAGGAGCCTGCGGGTTGATTAGCCAAGGCTTGAAAACTCACCAGGTCCATTCAGGTCGAGATTGAGAACTCTCTGATTTTGGGGGTAGTTGTGCATGGCCATTTTTGGTTGGTGAGTCCTGTTGAAGTACTGATAAACCACCTAGTAATAACCTTCAGCATCTCAACCTTGAAATTTCTTAGTATTTGCCAATGGGGAATTCGTTCTTCGGTTAAGGAATCAACCCTGAATCCTTCACTGAATTTGGATGTTTGATGACAAGAAAAGCAACCATCGTCATCAGACCTATATCGTCTGTTCTTGATTCAGACCAATTGACCCACCAATTATATGGCGTCAATGCCCTGGCTTCCGTTTGCGGATGGTTGTTCCCCCCTAGCTGAATAACAAAAACAAGTTTTGGAACAGAAGGAATTGAACCTTTGATCAGGCATCTGACTAATGTTTATAGGTGTTGGGTATCAATCAGACGGTGGTAGTACACCATCCATCAGTACCACGATGACTGCTGCAACTTTTGAGTTCAAATACTTCAGGATCTCTTTAAAGAATTCAGCAACAATATAAGAAACACGCATGACACATTCACTTTAAACCGGAATCCAACATTAAGCATTTGACTTGCAAATCTGTAGCTCTATAAAGAGTCTCCACAAAAAAGATATGATAATTGTCGTTCGGAATTTCATGATGGGGTAAGGAGACATATGTGCCAAGAGTCTTCTCTTGGACCAGGTGACGTCCAAAAGCCGAACCACAGTAATGGCACATTGAACACCAAATAACTTGGCCATGAGTGCATTTCCTTTTGGATCACCGTAGTCAGCGGAAGTCGAAGTCCTTGCCTCGTACGAACCATTGACAAGCTCAAAGCCAGAGTTGTGTTGCACACAAACCAAGTCTCTCGCCTGCACGCGCTGCATCAAGTCCTCTAAGCTGGTACACAAGGTGACCAATGGGTTGCTCTGAGCTTGATTCTGTTGGTTGAGAATAAACCCAACCACTTGTATCCGGAGGTCTTTCTCTCCTTATCGGCGATATTCTTAAAGTAGCCAGCTCTGTGATCTTGGCCTTCAAGTGATTTTCAGAGCTTGACTTGGCCCAGTCAAAGAGGCAAATGCTTCTGTTGATGAACACTCTTTTTGGACTCAGGACTCTTTCAAACCCACGCCCCTCTAACTCACTCAAGAGCCGCAAGTCCACCAAAATCTTTAAAGGTTTGGGATAGCCTTGGAATGATGTTGTTCGCATCACTTTACGGCTTCAGGAATGATATGCAGCTCGAAGTGGTGGACTCTGTTCGGGTAGCTCCAAAAGCAATTCCAGGGTAGATAAAGAATGGTGCAGTGATAGAGATCCTCACACTTGACATTGGCCAATTTTTTGTTCAACCTATACTGCGTTTCTTGAAACACCATTCTCGTATCCCGCAATACCATGAGTCTAACCTCACCCATCACACATGTGCCCGACCAAGATAGCAGGCGGAATGATTCAGGATATAGCCGCGATAATCATATTGTCACAATCCCGTGGCCAATTTCATCTCCTTATTTCATCATCCTCGCTTTCCTATGACTCTTCGGTGAGGCTAGCTTCTGAAACCCCTGGCATTTGATTTCCGCATTGTGCAGGTTTAGTCTCTACCACTCAGGTTGAACGTCTTTGAATAAATGATGGATACCAAAATACTTCCGATGAACCAATTTCGTTGGTTTTTAGTCGTTCAGTGCAATGGCAAAAATTCGTTAATCTTTCAACAAGGGGGAACCGCCCGGCCTTATATAGAAAAGCGGCCAAGGTTGCGTACCGGATTTGGGGTCATATCGTGGGGCACAATCCCAATCGGGCCAGTCTCGCCGACAGTCACCCGAAGCGGCCTAAATCTTGCATCCAATAGGCGGAAACTGGGTCCGTCCAATGCAAACCTGAAACACAGGAGAAAAGGGGTTGCACTCCGCGGGAAGTGCTGCCTCCCCAGGGTATGCCGCGTGTAGCCGCGCATCGCCAACTTGGCACCCATGGGTCGCGCACGACCTATGAAGAGTCGGGCACAATGTAGGTATACACGCTACAATATACAAGGGGCAAAGAAGTCAAGTCGGTACACGTGGGTTTTCACTGCCCCCTTTGTATTGACTATCTTTTTGGATGAAAGTGATGTTTATGATCCCTCACTCTTTTGCTCTATCTGCACAAATGGTAACACAATGACTATATTTAGCTATTATAGGTTTCCTCATCATATATGTTACATTTCCTGTTGTTCCTAGTGGAACTCCATTAGCTTTAGTACCTGATGTAATAGACACTTCATCCTATAATTATCAAGCTATATTTCGAGCATCACCTTGATCAGCAACATAACACATAATGTGTTACACCCAATGCCCTTGGGCTTGGTACATCCAGAACAGAGCATCGACCGAATTCCTAGGCCCCACTTTATCTGCGCCAGCGTAGGCGACTCGATTTGGCCCGGTCTGATTCGGCCGTCAACATCATCATCCTCTCTTTCGAAGCCGCTTCGTGAGTTCAAGGGCCCCATTTGAGAGAGAGGCAGTTTGTCCATTCTTTTTTTTTCCATGCTTGGATCTTCTGCGAGATTCAACTTCCGGAGCGGGATAGTCGGGCATGGGTCAACCAGCACTGTCATGAGAATGATTCAAGAGGACAACCCCCAGAGGAGTTGCTTGAGCACTGTTTCTTGGCCAAAACGGCCAGCTGGCGTTTGCCCGGAGAATGGCATACTTGAGAATGGGGTATGTCCAAATTCTGATTCGGGGCATCCCTTGCTTAGTTTAGGAGAACGTTGGGGATTGACACGAATAACCTGCCCCTTCCCATCCGACAGGGTCCCCTAATTCTGGGCTAGATCTCGGAACTCTTTTTATTTGGTGTCTTTGATTTCGAGCTTGTTCTTCAATTGGCAAATTTAGCAATTTGGCAATTTGGCGATTCATTAATTGCCCAAACCACCAATTCACCAATTCACCAATTCACCAATTCACCAATTCACCAATTCACCAATTCACCAATTATCCAATTTCCTCTCCGCTGTATTCATTTTCTTCGGTTTCGTTCTCCAATCCCCGTGCAGTCCCTCGTCCAATTTCTTCCCCGAATTCGTCCCCATCTAGATGCATTCCAATTGTTCCCAGTTTCGTTACCATCATCACCTTGTTCATTTCAATGTTCAATTCAATTCTTCGCCAAATCTTCCGCTCCTATCTCCAATGTCTTCAGGTTCGCTCCGCTTCCTCAATTTGCTCAAGATCTTTCGCCTCAAGCCTGTACAGACGAATAGTGCAACACAAACTCCTTGTGGATCTTCTCCCAGTTGTGAGGATCAAAGAACACATACACTCCCCTCTCCACATCCGGACTGATGAGAACCGGCTCCACATTGCTATCCTTGGTGAGCCACACCTGAATGTCTCTGTGGTAGCGCCAGTTGCGCGCCACAAGCTCGCGCGCCGCATACTCCTGGAGCGTGTCGCGAGGCTTGGAATAGAAGATGTAGAATAGGGTCTCGTCGGAAAATGACGAGATTTTGGTGTCGCAAGGCTCGGGCCTCGGCACAATGTTCTTGAGTAGGATGGATTCGTCGAGCACAAAATAAGGCTCGACTTCTGACCGTGACGTTTCTTGCCATGGCGACGCCAAATGCTTGAGGACGTGGGTGTCGTGGGACAAATCAAGGCCCATGAAGGCAAGATTCTGGCCCATGGCATAGTTGTTCTGGTCGGAATCCTCCATTTTGACGAGCGACGAAATGGCCTTCAAGCCGAATTTGTCGATGGGACGGGCTTCCGCATCTGGCGAGGACGTCTTGGCGTTTTGTAGGCCCGGCGGGAAGACGGCAGTCATTGTGGCGTGCAAGTGGGGAGGAGGTGGTGAAGTGGGAGGCCGCGCATCACGTGGCCGGCCATCGTCCCAACTGTCGTGTGAATAATGCACGTGTGCTCAGTCACGTGCTCAGTACCCAGTCACGTGCACAAATACACGCCGATCGCGGCCGCGTCCGAACGATGGCACCGAGTCACAGTTGGTAATTAGCTGGCATAGTCCGTCCCGGGATGCTTTCCGAGACGCGGTTCCGTGGCAAGTGTCCCGAGAAGCCAGTTCCGGGTCACGTGAGCTCCCCCAAGTTCCAGCCCATGACCCCTTGCTGTAGCCGGCGCCAAACGGCTGAGCTTGGCTGCCGCGACTCGCCGCTGTCTAAAAACGCCTCGCCGAGATTGCTTATTAATATGCAGGGCGGCTAATATGACACGTTACGAGCCCGCGCACGTGACTCGTTTCCGGACTTTCGAACAGGCATCCCGGCCCAGCGATGGTGTCGCATTCCAAATTGGAGACATGGGAAGTGGCTCGTGGTGCGCCTATTCTGGGACTAAATCCGAAAGGACCAGCTGTCTGGACATTTCTGGCACTGGCATGAGTCCAGGTCAGTCCAGGGTCACTAGAAAACGCATGTTGGACAGAGAGCGAGTGCCGCGGCTCTTAGATAATAGACAACAATACGAAATTTGGACAAGTTCACTCTCTTGCCAAAGCCTGCTCAAAAGACCCGTGGACAGAAAGACACAGAGGCATTCTAGTGGTACAAATAGCCGGAGACGAGGCTGGTGCAGTCAGCCAATTGGAACTGTTTTTTTATCAAGTACGATGACGTAAGGATACCGCGGCACGTGACCCCATGCCAACACTGCAACGACCGGCTCGTACCGTGGAATGCCCAAGCCAATTGGCCACGCCAGACTAACTTGGATGTGCCGCACCCGCTCGACGCCAGAGGGCCTCTATTTTTTTTTGCTGTCCCTCGGGGGCGCCCAGAAGTCTTTTGGTCAATTCTGACCCGGTGTTCGCGCGCTCGGATTTGTCACTTGTGGACAACCCACCGAGAGCATAACCACACCGGGAACAGCCACACCTAATAACACGACCGAGAGAACGACACCGAGTTGAACACAGACACAGACGTGTACCCTAGGCTCGTTGAGGCTCGTTGAGGCTCGTTGAGGCTCGTTGAGGCACGGTCAGGTGGCATCGTCCTTTGTCTCGGTCAGCCAGTTGCGTTTACTGTGGACATTTTTCGGGCCGAGGATGAAGCGGTCCAGTTCTGTCCACCCGCCCAGGAGCCACCTCGACCCCTCTAGTCCACCGGCCAGGCCTCCCGTTCGTCTTGCTCACTTCTTGCTGCAGTCGCTCTTCTCCTGTAGCCATAACTGTACTTGCGTATCCTCTTTGGCTGGATGCAAGTAGTACGTCGTATAAAGCCGCCCCATGTCACGGAGAAACTGCAACATCGAGTGCAGGTAAGGTGCGTCTAGCACATGGAAAATGGAGCAAGTATGCATGACGCGCGAGCATGTATGCCGGACTAGCCGGCGATGAGCAGCGATGGGTGGCGAGGGGCGGCGAGGGGCGGTGGAAAAGGCTTTGGCAACGAGGGGCAATGCCGGCAATTGAGACTTTGTAAACGAGTGCCACGGAAGCACCGCTTCTGGGCTGGTGTGGCTGCGGGCGGCGCAGAGCCACACCAGACTTGCCAATGCAACTCGCCGAGTACCGGAACATCGTGGCATCTGCACCCGTGCACCATGCGCATTGAGCGATTTTCAGTGGCTATCGGTGGTGCGCATCCAAAGAAACTTCAGACGTGCGTCCGCGCCTGCAGCCAGCGGTGTGCTTTATCTTCCGCGATGACAAATCCTAGGATGGCAAATGCTACGATGTTGCGCAATCACGGGTCTTATAAGATGCGCCTTCTCCCCGAGGTCGAACTTTTCTTTTCTTGCCACCCTCTCTTTTCCTACCGCCCTCCTTTAGCTGCCAGCGACCTTGCTTTAAGCCCTGCTTAAGCCCACTCATCCTTCGCTTCCCACTGCCTAACCAAGCACCACCACATTAGCTGATTCGCTGATTACCCCCTGTCAAGCCACTGGATCAAGACATCGCTGTTGCCTTCGAAATCTTTCCTGACCTCACGGCCCTTAATTTTTATCCCGACAGCCACAAAATCACCCAATTGCTCTCGGCAAGTCCTCGACTGCACCCACTGGGCCTCATCGCTGAACAATCCTTCAATTGAATTAATCCTTCAGTTGAATTACTGCCAATCCACGCATAAATAGCGGCGACTTCTCTGCTTTTCTCTCCCTCTGGAAACTAGCCCAGATCCGCCGGCACTCGCCACCTAACTTATTGCAGCCTTTGCCCCCTTGCAGCCAAACCTCCAGCCCAGGTTCCACCCCAGAATGCCGTTTCGCCGCCACCATCGTTCCAAAGAAAGCTCCTCGCCCCACTGGCTAAGTTCCAGAACAGGCTCGCAAACCCTGGAGTGGTCCACCCCAAACAACCTGTCCAGCGCATCGCTAGCCCTGACGCCGCTGCTGTCACGGAGCAGCCTCGACCTCTTGCAATACAACGAGTTCCACGATAGCAACACGTTGGACGCGCAGCTCGGGCCCCGGCTTCGAGCGCTCCAGGACTCGCTCCGCAACCCAGATCTCTCACTGCCGGTGCGCAAGATCTTGCAGACGGCCTACAACCAGTTTGAGCGCGAAAGCGCCCGCAACCAGGAGTTTCTACCCATGTACACGCCGGACTATCCGCCTCCATACCTGCGGTGATGAGCCCATTGGGAATGAGCTCACCAGTGGGAATGAGCCCACTAGTGGGAATGAACCGTCACTGCGGGAGCGAGTGCTCACCTGTACACCGCTCTTTGCGCGGCACCTTTCTTTTCTCTCTCCGTGGCCCGTGCCCGGCCACGTGACATTACCAACTAATACTATTATTTTATAGAATGGATAATCCATATCACTCGTGTCAAATCTGTCTGTAGCTTTTAGCTGACGGTGGGATGAAGCGTCTGTAATTTGCATGTCCCCGCAGAGGGGGAAGGTTGGGATGTACGGGTGTATATGTGATGTACGGGTGCAGGGTGCCCTCCGAGAGTGGCGAGCGGGTGTCCTCGTGAAATGGCTGAGATCTCTTAAGCTCCACTTGACCGTATGTACATGGCCACAGTCTTTTGGACACCAGTTTTGATCATACTAATTGGGTTCAACGGATCGGGCGGGTAACACCACCCGTCATATGCCGGAATCGCACCCTTGGTCTAGATAGTTGCAGCCAGGTTCCTTCCTTTCATATTCATAGCATTCCATGTTAACCCGAGGGTTGAGAAATAGGAAGGATCCAAAGGACCAGAAATGATCCGATGTACAGGACCAGCAACCCGTGTACTGGACTGACAAGCAGCACTGGTCATAGGCTGATTAACAGGACTCGTTGGCCGGCTGAAGCAAGTGCATACTACAAGGAGAGCCTGGTGACGTGTCCTTTCCGAGCAGTGCCTCCAAACCGTCCAAGATCCCTGTGACCCTCTGTGATCCTCTAGAGAACGACAAAGATAAGGCGGCGCCTACCAAGACATCAGCCGACATACATCATCACGGATTTGGCATTCCGAGGCAGTACTAGCCCTTTATAACCTTCCAATAGGCTTCAGTGGTGATCAGGTGACACATGCATCAACTGAGTCATCTGATGGCTAACTGAAGGGACCAGATCGATCCAGTGTCAAGGCTCCTTTGGTCGGCCCACCAACCTTTACAAATACAATTGGTACTGGCCAAGTCTGTACTAATCCAATTGAAACTGACCGAATCTTACTAATGCATTTGAAACTGACCAAACCCTTACTAATGCAATTGACACTGACCAGAAGTTTACTATACAACACGTACTCATCGAAAGTGTACGCGCTTACAGGAACTGCGTACATGGTTAAGGAAATGACCGGAGCCACTCGTGGTAATTTCTGCATTGTTAACAGACGTGAATTCAAGAGCTCAAACAAGTCGCCAGCATTCTTGAGAGGATATCATGGATTTCTCAGCCCTTTTGAAACTCGGGTTTCGTGGAATCACCAGTCTTGGCGCTGGCTTCAGCAAACTCCACATGGATGGGACCCTGTCTTCAAATTAACCTCAAACAGCATTTGCCATAATAGGGCGTATCGAGTGTCTATAGAATCGAGGGGATTGACCGCAACATCTGAAACTTCTGACTGCACAGCTGACCAAAGTTCCTTCTCAGTCATGGTGTCCGGTTTTCCAACCTTTGTTTCGTGTATACACAGGGAAAAGTAAGTTGAGCCTTACAACGTGATTCGCCGTTTTTCTCTATCTTCGGCATTCTATTTATGTCAATTGTTCTTTTTCTTGTTATCACCTTTGAAGACGTTCCGATAGTTTGTTCAGGTTTGGCTTATTACGCCGAGAAGGTTTGGTGGTGGAAGGTGCACCAGGCATAATTGGAGCCGTAGGGGCATGCTTGCGGGAAAGCCTATTGGAGTCTCTAAGCCGTCCAACAAATTCATCCAACGCAAGGGCCATGAGCTTAAAGTCCAATTTAGATATGTCCTTAGGGACAAGTTCTTCAGCATTGTCCAAGAAAAAAAGCTTGTCATCTGAAGAGGTAAGGGAGTACAATAACGGACAGGTAGCGCGGTAAAAGGCAACCTTGGGGGAGTACTGGAAGGCGACATAGAAACGGAGTAATGGTTTACACTCATGTTGGCACATGGCCTGAGTGTATAATTCATTCTCACGAAGAAGCCAGGCGAATGGGTTCGACTCAGCAGCTAAAGCAGCCATTGCGTCAACAACTTCAGATTCCACTCGCCCCCTCGAGCAAACATTATAGCGGAACTTGGGGGCGAGGTGTTTGCCAAGTCCCTCAATGAAGCTGTTGCTGAAAAGAGCAAGAACCTCATTGAAAATGAAATTATATTTCTCTTTGGTTTGGCTGGCAAGCGCCAAGCGATAAGGTTCCTCACCCAAGAGAAGATAATAATTAAACGCAGAACCAAGGCGGCTAAAAGCTTCCCTGAAGCCAAGATACCACTCGGGAAAGAGTGAGGCATCGTGCAACTTATAAGGAGCCAACAAATGAGGTTTCTTGGCTCTAGAGCTATAGTGGCTCGTGATCTGTGATTCTGTTTCCAGAAGAGAAATCACCACATCCGTCATGGGGAATTCCTCGTTGCGTATCCATGCTTCGTCAGGAGCATCGCTGAAAGGCTTTATGGCATTCACCTTATCAAAGAACTCTTTAGAGACCTTGCCATTGATGTATCCCAGATACGGCATTACAACAAATACATTCAACGAATGTAACAAAGAGAGATCAAGTCGGGTCCTTAAGGATTTTTCGCAGCTTAATGGGCCTGGACGGTCGTGTACGGACCAATTAACACGGGCACGCCCGTGCACCCGGACCATGGGTGAGGCTGATGAGCACGCGCTGCCATCTACGCACATGAGCTCGCACACCGCCACCATGTCAGTCCGCAAGCACCCCAACATCATCATAACAGGCACCCCCGGGTGTGGCAAGACGTCTCATGCAGAGAGCCTCGTGGCGCAGCTCGGCTCGCCGTACGTCCACTACAACGTGCTGGAGGTGGCCAAAGTGCGCAAGTGTTTCGACAGCTACGATGCAGTCCTCGACACCCATGTGGTGGACGAAGACAAGCTCTTGGACTCCTTGGAGGACGACTTGCGTGCAGGCGGCGCCGTGATCGACTGGCACTGCTGTGACATTTTCCCCGAGCGGCTCATAGATTTGGTGGTGGTGCTAAAGTGCGGCACCGAAACGCTTCATGACCGCTTGTCCAAGCGTGGCTACAAGGATAACAAGATCCAGGAGAATCTCGACTGCGAAATCATGGAGGTGGTGTGGCAGGACGCCGCCAGCCTGTATGTGCCGGAGATTGTGATTCCGTTGGCGTCGGACTGTGTGGAGGATATGGAGCTGAATGTGGACCGCATTGCGGCTTGGGTGCTGACATGGGTGGATAACCACCCCAGCGGCGTGACCAATGAGTTGGACCCCGGTTTGTCTGATGGAAGCAGTGGAGATGAAGATGAGGATGGAGATGAGGATGGAGATGAGGAAGAGGATGAGAAAGAAGAGTGAGATGGCGAAGGCGATGTTGACGAGAATGGATTGAGAACGACTGGGCCGTAACTGTGGTTGAATCTTATCCCGCCACGTTCTTTGCCCATTCATCATCTCTGATGCTTTTGGTGAACGGACAAACCACCGGTACATCCCATATGTCCAGATGATCCAAGGCGGTCCGCTTTTCCGGAAGTGATTAAACTGCGGTGTCTCTAAACGATGGGAGAGCAGGTCGAGATGCTGCGTGTGCCTTGGTTGATGCAAGAGAGAAACCGTACAATACCGATACTCTTTTGTTGCTAGCACTGGCAACGGATGCATTATCAGTCTAGATTTCTTATGCCATTGATTTTGCCGAGGCATGTTATTGGGCATCTGAACTCGTGTTGAACAGCGTGTCTGCCGACTCACATTCTTCAACCAAGTGATGGAATTCAAAAGATCACCAGGAGCTTTGGCGTGGTTCACCTCTGTGGATGGGGCGTATTTGAAAGCTTGCTAATTCTCCTTGATGAGTCCAGTCGGACCTAGAATATCTGCGGCATCAGGATACATGTACTTGCCACGTCATTTGAAACGTCTTATTGGAACTAATCCTTCCACTCACATGTGAAAAAGATGCTGCCACAGGCCCAGACGGCGGATGGATGACTCGTGAAGATTGTCCCAGTACCGAGTAATGACCGCCAGTGCTCGAGGAGTGGATGGGGCTGGCCTGAGGGCTCCAACACCTCGATGCCCGTCTCCTTGTTGAAGTTTCTGTCGCCGAACCATGGCCAACTCTTCTGTGAGTGCCAATAGAGGAGCAAAAAAGACCATGGCTTGGTATGTGCCCAGCAAAATGACATATCTTGACAGAACTGAATGCTTGGGCTCTGTCACATGTGAAAGCACTGGCCTCAGAGTGCAGACCCGTGCAAGCGGCTTTGTGTGTCACAAGAGGAACACTCCGGAGAGTTTTCCTGCCAATCAAGCAGTTGTGGCCCCCAATACAAGTCAAGCTGGGAGACTTACAAATCTTTGAGGCTAGTTCCAGGCCAAAGCCGAGCGAAATGAATAGGCAGTGCAGGGTTGGAAAAACAGAAGGGCAAGGTGGACCATCTGCACTGCATGAATGCAAGAATGTCGTATTCTCTGGGGCTAGCAAAAGCCGTATCGGGGGTGTTATGAGGATGTAATGCCCAAGGCCTGGATCAACGGAAGATGTCGGAATGGAAAATGTCTAAAAGGCGATGCTGAAATCCCGATACCAGAGCATCCCGAAGACCAGAGCATCCCGAAGACCAGAGCATCCCGAAAATTCCAGAAACAAGAGGCTCCACTGCCTCAACACGCCTAACAGCGGTATGGACTCGTCATTCGGATGTGCTCTTACTGGTCGCATCAAGAACGTGTCTATAAAGGGTAATGGCCAAGCTTTTGTCTTTTCAACACAAGTCTAATTTTGTTCTTCGGAGGACGTTGCACGTGCGTCATTCTAGACACTGGCTGCTCTTGGTGGTTTGATAGGCTCTAAGAAGTGTCTCGGCGGAGTGCTAGCGCCGGCCGTGGATGACTTGGTGCTATTTTGGATGGGTTTTTGGATGGCATTCAGCCCCAGTTGATTTATGGAGAACTGCTCTGGTGGCCATGCTCAACGCCTTCAACACTAAACCTACGGACAAACGCAGAAGAGCGGCTGACACTTTGAAGAAGGTCGGCGTGCGGGTTGAGTCTTAATTAATAGTATAACCTCTGGTTATATTGTGTCCACCTTTGCCGACTTCAACGTGCAGAAGTGATTATTTTCTACGAAGCTTCAAAGAAGCCCTTTTAAATTGCCACAAAGGCCAAGGCGAACAAGAGAAAACGCCATGCTTGTTTTGGACCAGGACATGTAATAGGCAAGGGCTCTGACGCAAACGAAAAAGTGAATCATGGACAAGTTAACTATGGAGAGTACCTTTCGTTTGTTCATCTTATTCATCTTCTTTGTGGTGTCGATCGAAGTATGACGGGTTTATGTCTTGTGATCTGTTCTTGATATCTAGTGTTTGAGAGAAGATGCATGTGATGATTCCAAAACAACAAAATAATCTCACTATATCAATCAGACGTGAACATGTCAACCTTGGGAGTCTTGCAAGATTCACAAGAGAATTGGATATGGAAGCTAAAGAAGTGGGGGCAAGATGTGTTATGCCAGGTGAGCACAATGATATTTCTTTTCGCCTTTCTCTCCCCTTGGTTACCGTCATTGGAGTCTGCCACAAGTGTCTATGTTTTCACGAAGGACACGAATGTTGGAGAAGCGGTCGTGACCATTTCACGGCGTTGGGCACCCTATGAGGGAGGGCAGATCGGGCTAGTTTCGAGGAACCCCGGTGCTTTCCTCTTCAGATAAGCCCAAGCGCCTTTTTGTGGCAGTGCTAAAGTCTTTGTATTTCTTGATTTTCATCTACTTTACAGAATTATCTCCTAAATCAGAGTATGTCGATTTGAGCGATAGATGAGTCCTAGTGTTGATGTTCCCTTTAAATACCTTAAACTTTCTTTGCAGCCTTTGTGTTTTGGGGTCATTTGATTTCTGGCAAGTTTCAGTACCACATAACTTATATCGAACCGAACAGTACTAGCAGATTGTAGCTTGCCAACGATTGGTCTAAATTCTGTTGAATCGACTGACTCTTCGTCTTCTTCGTCTTGGTAGTCAACTCCTTCAGTCTGCGAGTAGCCTGGCAACGACCCTCGCTTTGTACTTGTTATCATCTTCACAAGTTTCCTACTATCCTGCTACTCACCACAAAATGGTAATTCATCAGATGGATGTGAAAACGGCATTAATGCTGAACTCGTTGAAGACATCTGCATGAACCAAGTTCCTGGATTCCGCTTAAGCCAAAGAGGGATGTGGAAGTATGTATTCAAAAGTCACTGCATGGTCTAAAGCAAGCTCCAATCAACCATACTTTTGTTAAGAAGAATTGATTGCCTCTGGCATCGCTATGAATAACAATCTTCGTGGTCATCAGTTTCACCAACTTTATGTTAAAGCCTCTGAGGGGGACGTGGTATGTTAATTACTGTGTGGCTGGGAATTACCCAAGGGAACTCATTATTCTGCATGTCCAGGGTGTGACGTACTGCCGAAAGAACTCAATAACGAACCGTACGTCCTACCTCGGACATCTCGATGTACTCAGAAAGAGCACACGGGGTATCCCACTTGCTGTATCTGATTTCGTGAAGAGTCTCACAAAATGGCATGTTATTGACGAAAAAGCCTCCAAAAAGGGTGCTTCTCGCTTGTAGTTTCGATTTCCACAGCACTGGTGATTTTCCTAGAAGTATTATGTATCTGGTGACAGACTTGCTTCCTTTTTCAAGGCTGGATGCATAGCTAGCATCTGAATAAGCATTGATTTGACAATTTGACTGTGACTCATAAATGAGTCCCAAAGATGGAGTGGATTTTAGATACCGAAGGACCGTCCTTGGTGCCTTTAAGTTTGATTCTTGAGTCGTTGAGATGTCTTGATAGACTCAGAACAATATTACTTATACCAAAACGGACAGCATTTGCTGCGAAGAGCAATTTTCCAATGACAGACCTGTATTCGTGATTATCACAAGGTTCCTCCATCTGAAATCATTGAGTAATTCAAAAAGAGTTTTTCAATGTAATCCGTAAGATGTACTTTTGTGTTGTGTGGAATTTTTTGATCAATGATCACAAGAAAGATGGGATTCGAAAGAGCCCACCGTTTATATCCAACGAACGGCAGACTCGTTGGTATTGATAGCGCTCTATGTTGACGATATTGTAGTTTAGGAAGAAACAGTGTCAAAGACGAAGGGAATGCTAAGCGGGCGCTTCAAAACGAAGGATTTGGGAGAAACTGAGAAATTCCTCGGTATTAACACCAATGTGGGAAATGGTTTACTAAAGTACATTTACATGACTACATTACCAGCTTTCTGCTGCACTATGGCATGTCAAAAGGATGAGCAAAACGGTTAATAAATACGGTGTACCCCTAATATCTAAGTGATTCATAACTTTACAATACCGGATTTTATTCCGAGGATGTTTATTCCGAGGATGTTTCTTTTGGTTTCATCAAAGCATATGTTTTTTGGTTGTGAATGCCCAGTACGAAGAGAAGGTGTATTCGTAAGAACCTTAAACAAGGCCCAAACTTGTATGAAAACAGGCCAGGGCCGCTGGCGAGGTGAGGCCAGATTGCACCACTTTCAGCCAGGGGGACGGCGCCATCTTTGGTCGAATTACGTTGATGTATTGATACTCGGTCCTGAGCAAGTAAATGTGAAGGAGGTACTGGAACCTCTCGAAGCATTATGATATGAAATGGGAATTCCGAAAAAGTCCTTGGAATTGGATTTAGAAATACCCGGCAGATCGATTGCATCTTGATATTTTATTTACATTTAAAGGAATGTGCCGGCAAATGTGGCTTCGCCGGACCGGGAAACCACAAAGAACGACTCCATGAGCTTCTGAAGAGGCATTACAGGAAACATGTGATGAATCCGGATATAGTACCATAGTGGAAGGGTTGTTGGGACACCGCCGGCCGCCTTCGTGGCCCAGATAGTCCATTTTGGCTTATCTTCAGGCCAAAGTGGCGTCTGAGGCGGGACTGGTCCTGCAGCTGAGAATACCACGTTGTATTGGAGTAAAGTGCTGCGTCTGATACGGTGCCTCTGGTACCACCTCGTCGAATCCCGGAGATGGCGGTCGTAATTGGACACGCCTCTCCTCATGCGCTCACCGACATTCGCCTTGTCCCACATCGCAGTCTATAGTGTGTCCATAGATCTAACAGGAGAGATTTTCCTGCTGAACAATCATAGACTATGGCACAACCATAGACTATGGCGCAATACACAACGCCATTTAGAAGGCGTCAGGCCAAGGGTAAAGGGGCGGTTGTCCGTTCTACTGCTTATAATGGGTAAGTTTCCTTCCTAAACTATAAAGGAATTGAAGATAAGACCCAAACAAAGTATCATCCTCCTCTGGCACTCCTCCGGAGTCCATCCAGACCAATCTGTCCTCTGACATGTACTCCAATCCGAACTATAACGACAACCAATCTCGCTCCACGTCCTCTATACCTAAGCAAGGATATGAGCAGGTGGAACTCTTCTCTGCCGTCCAACATCAATCTTAAACTGAATTCCGAGAGTGAAAGTAACCCCTCCACCAAAGCTCCAACTCTGGCCGCTTCAGAGGGACCTTTGACATCTTATGAATCGAAGAGCCGTCGAATCATGGCAGCGAAAAACCGGATCGGTACATTCAGCGCTGATTTCGTGACCCGCAGAATCTGGTAAATGAGCCCCCCACCGAGTCCATCTGTGGGCAGCCCCCCTTGTACAGAATAACTAGTCCTTTTGCAGGTCTGTCTGCCAAAGACATGCAAAACAATTCGAGGCTCGGTCACAACTTGTAAATAGGGCCTGTTCAGGCAAATGCGCCTTCTTTTCAGCAACAAGGAGAGTTTGAGCAGACGCAGCAGCACCAGCACCAACAATCGCAACCGCATATTCAACCAAATCAACCTCCTGCTCCCAGTTCCGACCCAAAATACCGTGCGTTTGTACCCGCTCAAGGTGGAGGCGACTGGCAGGGGAACATGTACGTGCAAAAACCTAGTGAGTCAGCCGGAAATGAATCTAGGAAGTACTCTCGGGACGGTAATTTGATGGTACCTTCCCAGTATGAGCCCAATTTGGCTTCAGCCAATGCTGACTCGGTCTTGCTTGCTGACATACTTGATTTGTGATACTCCGGTCAGTATATCTCAAATGTGTAGACCGTAGGATATAGAGTATTTTATCTTGTACGTCATGCAATATTGGAAGCAGGTCAAACTGCTGTCAGGTCAAGATCGTGAGTAAACTTCTTTCCCGGTCAACTTAAAAAGAACGATTTGTCCCGCCAGCGGAAGTATCTTAATGTACATGCTTCTGGATCCCCGTATCTTTCTCATACTTGGTTGAGCCATCGGTCCGGATTCATGTTCCACCCAAGTTGGCCATCGGGCCAGGGCCGGCATGATTTATCAAATATTGACTCTTTCAAGGTACTAATAATATCCCCGGAACTTTCGTCTGGTCAGAATGTACACCTCTTCTAATATGGAACAATTACCTTCAGATGAAATAGCGGCGTAGGATTCATTTATGATTCCAACTTGCTCGACCAACTACATATTATCAAGTCAATATTCCACCACTTTCAAGGGGACGAAGAGAGAACCGTGAACATGGCCCGTCCTGTATACAGCGCCCAGGCATGGCCCAAAAACGGATTCTTAAGTTGGGGAAAAGATTGAAGGGGTATTGGATAGAGAATGGACCAGAATCCGGTGTACGGAGCTCCGCCTGAAGGGGCATTTTCACGTCGCCTCTTGGTTGAGTATGTCTTGCCTCGGAAAAGGTCTGCAGCCTTTTCCTGCTTCATTTGGTCGGAGCAGCTGAGGGCCACACTACTTTCTGTTCTCTTGGCCTGCACATTGTGGAACTCGGACTTCAATGATGCTGGTATATGAGTATCAAAGGCATGCTAGTATTTACGCCTAAGAATGGTCATGATAATATATCTCTCTCAACACTAAACTAGGGGTTCAATGACTGACCACACAGAATCAATACTTTTGTGAATCCGCGCTCCCGCTTCTCTATTCATACCTGACCGGGCAGAGTCTAGTCTCCGCCTCTCCTTGGCCTGTCACATAGGTGAATGTTCCAGTCCATACCAACCTGAGGAAGGAGATGGCTAATCTGCACTCTTGCTATGCGTGTCGCACAGCCCATGCACCAGCATCTTGGTACTATCATGTACGGATGTACCTCACAGTGCAACACCCACCGGGTCGCTTGTGCAGTACTGTTCGCCTCTGCTTGGACCTTCTTTGTCAGTTCCCTCTCCGCCCCGACCTCTGAACGAATCTCCACTTATTTCTGCAGGCACTTCTTTGTGTACTTCACCTTCTGGTCTTCCTCTTTCTGTCCGCTTCACCTGCCGTTCGCTGGACGTTTTGCTCCATGAGTCCCTTCATCGCTTGTCCATTGAAATGCTTCTCCTCGTATTGACGCACTATGCCGCATTCAGCCTCCGCCTTGCTTGTCACCACGCCCTGGCTGTTTCTTTCCAGAAGTTTCGCGTCTATTCGATCGCCTGGCCTGCAAGAGGTGCTGCAGCCTGCCACTTGGTCGTAGTCACATAGACTGCCAATGGGTCACCCTTTTGTACTGGTACCGTGGGTCGTGTTTGTGTGCCTTCCCTGTTTTCCCAAGTCTTGTGTTCGACTCTAGGCGAGTACGTGACTGGCTTGAGGCTGGACTGGCTCTGCAACACTTTTGTCAGATCAGCAGCTCAGCCTCTGATCTAAAACCCCTGCTCTAGAAGCTGAATCTCCTCCAAAGATGTGTGTGTGTGTTGGTAGACACATCAGCAGACGCCAAGAGAAGCTGCGAGAGGCAAGAACCGCCAAAGGATTATCCACTAGTTGCACCGTCAAGAGCGCGCAATTCGGCATCGGTACACTGTAGCCATCTAAGCGGAAAGGTGCCTTGAACTTTCAGACTTTTGTTTATGCATTACAGAGGTATGACTAGGTTGCACTTCACTAAACCGACGAGTATGTACAGAGAGTGTGCACGTCTCCCTGAACCCGCCCACAAGCGCTCTCATCTGACTCCGCTGCCATTCACGCCCATCACTTGTCCACGCCACCTAGTTGCGAAGACATGACTCTGCGCCAGCCGCTTCCCTTAGGCCATATGCGAACTGGATCAAGCCTCTCGATGCTTGCATCTCAAGAAGGGTCGGATAATGTCGTGCATCAGTCCTCTTCCACCTTGCTAGATTAAACAAACTTGAGGAACTCTGGAAAAGATCCCACGAGTACTTGACGTGAACTTCCACAAAACTAGTTGCACAGCATGAAATGTTTTGTTTCTTCGTAGAATGGCACTCTGGTTCCTTGTTAAGCACCGCCACGGGCCTTGTGGCCTTGTGGTCTCTGCTGTAACGTTCGGGATGCGGGCTCTGCCGATTCTGAGCTTGCCGAGCTGGACAACATTATGGGGAGTCGCATTGACCAGGTGCTCTAAGCCGGTTCTTTGGCGGCTTCGGTCTCCACAAATAGGAAATTGTGCCTGGCCCCGCATCAAAGGTGCATGTAGAGCCTTTGCACCGCGTAAATCACTAGCAAAGCCACCAAGACGAGTATGGCATAGTAGCCCCGGGTGATCATAAAGTACAGCCACTTCTTCTTGATGCGCTGCATGTTGTGGGCCTCCAACTCCATCACACACTCCGCGTTCTGCTGGAAAATGTACTTGGATTCCTGGATAATCTCGAGCTTCTGCTCTTCCGTCAAGTTATTGCGCGTCATTAGTTCGTAGTCGCGCTTGTATAGGAGCCGGAAGGTGTCCTCGTCGGCCACGTCGAAGCGGAAGAAGTTTGTGCCCAAGTTGACGATGGCGTCGTGCTTCAAGTTGTCCTTCTGTGGAAACAAGCCAGCGGCGCGGCTCACAGATGACCTCATGACCCGGCCCCCAGCGAAAAGCGCCAAGTACATCACGTGCAAGTATGCTATAAGGATGTATGGCTTGGCCTCCACCTGCTCGCGGATATGCTTGACAAACTCGATTTGTGCGGGCATCATTGGTGACATGAACTTGTTTTTGTCGTCGTCGTAGTAAAACAACAAGTCCTGCTGGGCTCGACTGGTGCGGGCCATCTCGGGCTTCCATATCTTCAGCAAGATCTCGTGCCAAGGCCTGGTTTCGTCCTCAAGCTCGCGATACAAAAGTTCCTCCACGGTGGCAAACACATGGTAGAAACTCTGCAAGCCTTGGCGGTAGATCTTGTAGTCTCTCAAGGCAAGAGCAAACTTCAACGTCACCAACTTGTCGATTTTGTTGTGCAATGCGCGGGTCTCACTATTGATGCGGTTGGCCAATGCGCCAACATCTGTTTTGTGGGGGATGATTTCTTGTTGGGCCAACTTGGTGGTGGCCCCGGATGCTTGGACTTTTTCCATACTTGGCGATGGGTGGGTTCAAGGGGATGTTTTAAGGGGCTTGAAGCTGCTGGAAAGGCGACTGAAGTGCAGGTTGCAAGAAGACGCAGGTCAGGGCAAATGAAGACTGTTTTTGTGACCGAGGCAAATAAGGTGTTGCAGCAGTAAAGAAAAAATTATGGCTGGCGACAGACGCGGGGTGTGGCGGCCTAAATATACCTGGACCGATAAGTCCATCGCGAAGCTGCGACCTGCAGATACGCCGCCAGCCCAGCCCGCAGATATCGGCTAGGGTGGGGTGTGCGCCAGGCGCCTCCGTGTCCGCCACAATCCTGCCGCGCGCATGCAGGACTGCCGTCCCCGCCAAGCCTTGGGCTTGCCAGCTTGCATCAAAAGGGTAGGCAGGTACGCGCACGCTCTTGTTCAACAGCCGCCGGTTCAGCTTTGGGGCTCTTTGCCCGGGTGCGGAGTTGGGCATGTATGCAGTCGGCCCAACATCAGAGCCTTGGCGGGCAAAAATAGTGGCGCCGTGTGGAGAAGTATGACGCGCGAAACTCGGCGCGTGGCACGGCTGAAGCGACACCATAACAGATGGGACAGAAGGCGATACTTTTGGGCCACGTGGCTAGTGGGTTCTGCGGTTTCACATTTTCCAATAATACGAGACGAGAAGTGGAATAGTGAAACCGCAGTGAAACACCCGAAGGGCGAGGCCGGGCAGAGGCCGAGAAGCGCCGAAAACAAGGCGGCCGAAAACGGAAACCGCCTCAGGCGACGCTCAAAGTCGACACGGTCAAAACGGCGTCGACACGGCCAGGACGGGGTCGACACGGGGCCAAACACTTGCTAGCGTACGGATTATCACAGCATATAGAACTACGGTACTGAAACCGGCCTGAAACAAGGGCCAAGAGGCGAAATAAGGGCCAAGAGGCGAAGCAAAGACCAAATTGCCCCAGGCGTTCGCGTGCAGTCCCTCTCGGATAGACGCTCAGACCTGGGCGCGCTCATGAAGCTGGTCCCATCTTTGGGCCGGCCTGTGTAGACGCGGGCATGCCAAGCACCGCCTTTTCTTGGCGCCCGCGCATTATCAGAAAGATCTCCGGGCGCCGCCCGACAAAAACAGAGCCCACGCGTTGCGTGAGTGGACTCCTGACTTTGAGGTTTGAGCGGTGTTGAAAAGTTCACTAAATCCTTATTTATCAATGGTCCAAGGGCTTTTTAATATCCAGCGCTGACTGTGTTTTCGGGTTGAAGATGGGCCTTTTCACCTGAACAATAGTGATCAAGACACTACCAGCCGATACCTAGTCAGTATAGACTGGAGCTCAAGCCGAATTTGACTATGTTGGGCCTCACAGAGACCTTTTTGGAGCTGGGGCCATAGCGGCCGGACAATTTGGGGAATGCTTAGACCTAACGTTTCCGGGAATGCCTTGACCGTGCAATTCCGGAATGCCTTGACCTTCCCACGAACCTCTTTATATACAGGGCTCGCCAAACAAGCCCCATCTGTTCCTCCCTGCAAATAGTCAACTTGTCCGGCCCAAGCCCGTGCAAGAGACTGCAGAAAGAGTCTCGAAGAAGGCGGGTCGGCGACGACCCAGGGAACGTTTTCCTGGACCCACGAGCGGCAGTAGCAGACGCTCACACACTGAATGCTGGCAAACGGCGCTCCCTCCCAAATCTACACACCACTATTAATGGATAATATTCATTAGCAGATACATTAGTATTAGTAGGTCTGGTTCTAGGAGGCATCGTTGATGACACTCCAACCTGGGTTTGTATGATTACTCTTATGAAGTAAGCGGGCAGCTAGGCTTTTTTTGGGGATCGACATTCACCCATAAATCGCCTGAAGTATTCTGGTCGTCTGGCGACCAAGACATGCGCCGTGGCTAAGCATACGCGCCCAGTCTTTTGCTTGACCACAGCGACTCTTTTGGTTGTCAACAACCGCAGCGAGTGCAGGCAAGAACACCCAGCAGCCGGACCAATCAGCACGGAGCACACGAGGTGTGCTGAGACAGAAGATGTTCTTGGGGTGCGGCAAACCAAGCACTTGCACCACAATCAGCAGATATCTCGGAGGACCTTAGCCAAGCGCCGAACCTATCCTCATTGATTCGGACAATGGCACGATTCGGTCAATGGCACGATTCGGTCAGTGGCACGATTCGGTCAGTGGCACAGATTTGGGTTCTTTTTCGGGGAGGTATGGGTGCAATCTGCTCTTTGCTCTTTGCTCTTTGCTGGAATTGGCGTCGGGGAGTCCTTGCTCCAAATCCTCGCGCACGTGATGCTGCTCTTATCCACGACGATGTGACCCTCCAACTCTTTCGCACTCATTTGGCGGGCAGTGCTGCGTGACTCGCATTGGCAGGCATTGAACCAAGGAGATTCGTGTAGAAAAACCAGGGAGGTGGCGAGACAAACCCCAGGCGCTTGCTGCTAACGCATGGCATCATAGGGTCTCTTTGACTGCTGAGGTGGCGTACCACCGTGACGGAGCGGTTGTCAGCCTGGCCCGGCTGGATGCTGTTGGTGGAATTTAACCACAATAATTATTAATGCTTCTTGTCGCATATACAAGAGGTACACCATTCTATGATTGCTCTCTATTATTCTATTTTCTTACTTTCCCTTGCGGCACTTTAATCTAAAATTCATTTTTTTTCTCTTAGTAGTTGATTGATGTTCCTCTTGGTAATACTTAAGGACTAATACTTTCACTCACCGTTTGTTAGACTCCCCATGGGTAGTGTGCTACCCATAGGTGCTCAATTGGTGCGATGTGCGGCTAGACGCGGTATGACGTCGGACCTTGCCTCCAGGCTCGGTCCGAAACGTTCTGGTTCCCTTCCTCCGAGTTCTAGACCGATAAGCCCTTATCTCAGGGAGGCTTATCCGGTCGACCGCTCGGCACGACTGGCCCGATTAAGGCGCTATCGCCCGAATACGGAGACGCAAGTCGTGCCGACATTACTATATAACTCGGGTGGTTCCCCTTTGTTCTACGGACCATCAACAAATACATCTCTCTTAAGTCCTTACGCCCAACTCGAACCTGACACCATCACTTGTATTATCCCTGTTGGTGTTAGATCCACCATGGGTAGCGCGCTACCCATGGATACCAAATTTACCTGCGACGTACGCTACAAGTGGAAACCACCGTTACCCCCACCTGGAGAGAGGCGTGTCCCTTCCTGACCGACTATCTCCGAGACTCAGAAGAGTCTGCACCAGCTGCACCTTATCCGATGCAGCGCCGTGGTTTTCCCCAAATGCAACGTCGTGGTTTTCTTAGCTGCAGGACAAATACCCGTCTCAAGGCGCCATTTGGTCTAGATAAGCCAGATTGGGACTTGTCGGGACGCCTAAAGCGGCCTGAACGTGTATAACACCCCACCCCGACCATGTATGGCGCCATCGTGCCCCGTCGGCTGAAAGTGGTGCAATCAGACCCCACCTTGCCATGAGGCGTCGGGCGCCTCATGCCGGCCGGGCCTATATAAGTTTGGATGATCCCCTTGTTTTAAGAATCATCAACGAATACACCTTCTCTTGTGCTTGGCGTTAACAACTACAAAAAACACAACAAGTAGGTAGAGGTGTATTGAAGAACATAACTCAAATGTATTTTTTCACATACCGGCTCAAAAATCTCCTTTTCTATTTTTTGTTTGCCTGTCAGCATGCCTAGAGCAATTTTCCTGATTTCTTAAAGCGGTTTTGTCCTTAAAAGACTTTCTTGCTCTAAAAACAATTTTCTTAATACCTTTCTTAATACCTTTCTTAATACCTTTCTTAATACCTTTCTTAATACGTTTCTCAATTACCTTTCTCAATTAATTTCCTGGTTCCCAAGTGCTTGCTTTTAGTCTTGTCAAACAACTCTGGGACCCTCCTTCCGGCCATGTTCTGCCAATTGATTGCAATACGTGCAGCGTGTCTATAAGCACTCACCGCTACCCCAAGAAAAGTGCTGGCGATACTCTAGTCGAATGGCCGTTCCGGATTCTACATCTTGATGTGTGGTCCATTTGACTATCCTCACGACAAGTCCCGTTATTTTCCAGAGTGTCGATTGCTACGCCCGGTCCGCTGCTGCGATTGACCATGTACTCAAAAACTCAATAGTGTTCCTTTTTGCCGATCGAATCATGGATTTTCCTTCTTGTCCGCTCGTGAATTTGTTTGGTTAATTTCCCTTTTTTAGCGGCTGTCTAGCTTGAGACGTAGTCCTCAAGGTCCAAACCAATGTGGTGACCGACTTTCAGGCCCTTTCCCAAGGATTTCGCCGGAGGGCCCAAAACCTCATGTTGATATTCTTAAGGGCTAGGACTTCTGCAGAGTGAGCGGCCGCGGCGAGTCTTTTGGAAGAACTCGTATGGCGTACGAGTCTCCAAGGCCCGCTACGGTTTCGGCAGTCCGAAGCCGAGATCTCCGGGTCGTTGGAAACTGCAAATGTGTGGAATTGGCAGAGAGCAGGGAGATTCCGTCGTTTAGTGATGATTGGCTCATTGCGAGTGCCAAGTCCTTGGGCGTCCACCACAATCGACTTGTTCAGAAGTAAGGAAATGACATTCGAAAGAAGTTTCGGAGAAGCCAAGAAATGTCTTGAAAATATTGAAGCGGGATATTTTGCAGAATTACACTTGAACGATTTCAGTGAAAGGTTACAAGCCGTGACTGGACTGGGACCCGAGGAAACTGTGCTGACCAAAAGGCCTGGCAAAAATGCAACTGAAGAGGACGAAGAACTTTGCGACGAAACAGTACAGATCCTCCATTGGGAAACGACTCTTTGCCTAATACAGCTGGCTTCGACCCGTACATTGTCCTGAGTTTCTCAAGGTAGCCGAACCTAAACAGAGCATCAAATGCCTCAAAGAAGGTTCTTTATCCCAGCAAAACTGCACCCTGGGATTCACAGTCGAGACACAACTCTTCAAAGCAATGCTTCTCAGACGCGCCGGAAATTATTCTTCAGTCGTGGTCCATCACAGGATATGATCATGCTTTTATGATTATGTTTGGAACCGCACCAGTACTGTGGAAGACTACGAATCATAGCTGCTACTTTAATGAACTCTGAGTTGGTTACTTTTTGCACAACTCGAGAATCAATATGGAGAAGTTCCATTGAGCGAGATTGATCTGGATAGAATCAATTGCGCCAGATTGATCTGGACAAAGACCATTGAGTGAGATTGATCTGGACAAAGATTGAGTGAGATTGATCAGGACAAAGGCCTCAACTCTACTGTGATAACAAAGCAGCAATCCCGACTGGAAGAGGCCGAACAAATCTACGCATGTCATGGTTAAACAGAATTCAAGATTGAGAGTAACGTTGCATACACTGAATATGATCACTACTGTTCACATCGCCGACATATTGGCCATTTTTCTCACATGCGTCATCTGGCCCAAGGATCAATCTTCGGCATAGCGTGCAAGCATGCTCCCTTTATGGGTCTTAATACACACATGGTTCGGAGAGGCTTCGTGAATTCAAAGCCCATGTTGACATTGTGAAGGACCTCACGACGGGGGCTTGTCTCAGTCGTTATAGACGTATGCTGAGCCGCTAAATCTAGGGTACGGCTTGTTGGTCAAGCCTTTCGAGACTGCACCTACAGTCGAGACTGCACCTACAGGTGGCACCAGCCTACAAAGGGTCAGCATCACGCCACAAGGCCATTATTTAAAGTCATCTCATCGTTAGCTACTCGGCACCGGCGGCCGTCAATCAGTGTGCTTCCATGCAGCACTAGTCAACACAGCACTACACAGCACTGGCTAGCACTAGTCACAGCACTGCTAGAGCACTAGTTAAAAGAGCACTGGTTATACTAGTTGAAAAACCACACGGCCGGCTTGGAGTACCAGCGGGCCAGCTCCATCTTGGCGGCCTTCTCCTCGTGGTCCAAGGCCAACACCTCGGCGTCGTACACCGTTCTGCCCGTGTGGATGTCAATGTCCTCCACCTTGATGTAGTAGGTGCGCCACGAACGCGTCCACAACTTGTGGCCCACGTAGCAACAGAGCGTGAAGGGCACGGTCAAGTAGTTCTGGAAAAAGTTGTTGACGTCGGCGTCGCCCTTGGGGAAGAGCGCCACCCAGAACTGGCCAATGAGAATGAGTATGTTGATGATGATGGAGTAGTACGAGCCAATCTCGCCGGTGTACGACACAAAGCCCAACGACTCCAACGGAATGTTGTTGTACTTGAGCGCGGCCCGCCAGCGCAAGTGGCAGAGGCAAAGACTGGGCCAGATGAGCACAATGGAGAGCGCCACAATGGACAAGAGCCAGTTGAACACAACGTCCTGCTGGTTGTAGGTGGCAATAAAGGCAAACGCGGCCGCCAAGATGGTCACGAGCCACGCCCGTAACGGCCGGCCCGCCTTATCGGTGTAGTCAAACCACTTGGGCGCGTAGCCCTGCTGGGCCAACGACCGCAAAAGACGCAGCGACAGGTACATGGCGGCGGTGGCCACGGACGTGACCGAGTTGAGGATCACGGCGTTCATAATGTGTGGAACCACGCGCACGTGGTGGAGCAGCGCCGCCAACACGTAGGGCGAGGCGCTGGTGGACGAGGAGCCGGAGCCCATCAAGCGGTCCGAGTTGTAAGGCACCAAGAGCCCCACGAAGATCAACGAGCCGAGGTAGAAGAACACTATGCGCACAAACACAAGGCGGATGGCCATGGGCAACGCGGTGCGGGGGTTGCGCACCTCCGACACCGAGAGCGCCAAGAACTCGGTACCGCCCATGGAGAAGGAGGCCGTGGAGAAGCATGTCACGAGGCCCTTGAACGAGGTGATGCAGCCGGGGTCGCGCCAGTACTTGCCGCCAATGAAGCCCGAGGGCGACGCGCCCAAGTCCACGCAGAGGCACATGATCACGAACCCCGTGAGCGTGATCAACTTGAGCGAGTTCATGACAAACTCCGCCTCCGCGTAGCCCTTGACGCCAAAGAAGTTGATGGTGCACACAACGACAAAGAAGATTGCCACAAACACGTCCGAGTCGATGGACGTGGTCCAGAACTTGATGGTCAACGCGGCCGTCACCAACTCCAACGAGATGGTGGTGAGCCACTGGAGAAGGTAGTTCCAGCCCAACGCAAACGCCGCCGACTCGTCCAAGAACTTGCGGTACCACTCATTGAAGCCGCCCTCCAAGTCGGTGTAGGCCACCGTCAACTCGCCCACCGAGTTCATGGTGCAGATACACATTAGACCCACGAGGATGTAGGCAATGAGCACCGAGAGCGGGCCGCCGGAGCGGAGCTTGGACGCCGAGCCCACCAAGAGCCCGGTGCCCATGCCCGAGCTCAAGGCGATCACCGCCAAATGCGTCATCTTGAGGTCCTTGGTGCGGACGTCCTTTTCTGTTTTGCGCTGGAACGACTCCATGAAGCCCACCTTGGGCGCAGGGGCTGAGAAGTCTTTGATTTTGGATACCTGCGGCTCAAGCCCGCTCAGGCTGCTGGACATGTTTTTCTCCATCAAGGGTAGCATGGTGGCCGGAGGGGAGGATGGAGGATGGAAAGGAGGAGCAAGAGGGAGAGAAGGGAAAGAACGGAAAAGAGGGATGAAAGAAATAGGCTCAAGAAAAGGAGGAAACAAGAGGAAGAAAAGGACCAAAGAAGCGGGGGGTTGATAAGGCAAGTGCCCTGAAGAGCATGACAATCGGAGGAGATCTTTGCGTTGCAGCGAAAAAACCCGCGGCGGTTAAACCAGAATGCTCTGCCGAGACAGAAATCGCCCAAGAAAGCAACGGCCGCAGAGAAACCTTCTCCCAGGACAGCCCCTGCGGCGGCAAGACTTGTCTTGCGGCCGACACCGTTTGCGGCGGGTCAGCAACTCTAGCGGCGGGAGGTTCAATGGACTTGAGGCCGGCGAAGGCAATGGAGAGGACATCCGCCGCGGATGAATAGCCCGAAAAGGGCAGAGATAAGCGATGAGACTGGAGCGCGCATATGCGCGAGCGAGCGGCGTTTGGAAACTTGTTCTGCTTTGCGCGGTGCATGCTGGTGCCAATGCCGCACACAAATGTCAAGATGCTCCCCTTAACCTGCATATATGCCCGGCGCATACATATCGAAGGATTGACGTGCACCGCGAGCGCCGGCTCGCATGAGCGATCGCGTGGGTGCCGCACAGAAGAGTGGTTTTTTCGGGCCCGTCACTGCTGCGTTCTGCAGGATACGCGCCTTGGCCAAAATGCCGTCTGGACCTACTCGTCGACCCGCATGCTGATTCCTATCGTGTGTGGGGGTCGTGTGGTGGTGTGTACCGGCCGGGTTCTTGTTGCTTCTTCGGGTGTACCTTTCAGGTTGGTCATGTGCACCGGCCATGTCCTGGTTTGGCAGCGATGCAGTGGAGCTGCCGCTCTGGTGGACCCAGCGGTGGCTACTTGTCGCTTGCAGTCCCGCCTGGTGTCGCATTAGTCAGCCGCTAGCCTACCCGGTCCCTCGACGTGTGCAGGAGCAGACCATCAGGCAATGTCCCAATTTCATGTGGCCCTCTTGTGTGGACTGCCCATTTTGCGCCAACTGTCCATTTGCCGAACATGCCGGCCGCGCGTCAAGCTTCGCCCAACAGATGGCGCCAGCGCTAATCAAACATGTGGAGAAGGCGCCAATTTTCTGGGGAGGTTTTTGCGTCATCTTGGGCCAGGCCCGTCTGCCCAGGTCTATCTTTCCGATAGTCAATTTATCAACCAACTGCACCCTGTAGCACCCACCCAGCGTTGGACCACTCATTGTTCTCTTCGGTGCAAAGTACCCTACCCAATGCGTCGGTTCCACAGTGTGCGCCGTTGAAATCAGAATGACTCTAATATCCCCGACTAGGTAGAATGGTACCACCTTGCGGTCGGACCCAGCAGCTGTGGGCAGCGAACCACTCCTTTTGAAACTTGTATTGGCAGCCAACTTATACAAAAGTGGAGGGCATCGCTAGGGGCAGATGTGTCCTTTATAGCATTGCACCTCGAAATGAGTGGTACAAACCCGGAATCGAGCTTCTTGTGTACGACCCGTGCATAAGAAAGGGCGGCCAAAAGAACAATAGGGAAGGATTCCGCTGAGCCACCCGGCGTATTTCTCAAGGGTTTTGTGACCACATCATGACTAGTCCGAGGTGAATTGTTGTCCATAACCCTCCATAGTCTTTTAGAGTTGTGGTCCAGCTCTGTTAACTTCTTTGGTAACGTCCGGTGCCCCCCAAAAATGTATTCGTGGATGATTTCTCCGAAAAGGTATATCATTCTGGTCAAATAGGGTATTCGGAAAGAGGGTTCCTCAGCGGTAGGCGCCTTATTGTGCCGTAGAGTCCAAATGGGGCTAGTGTTCCCTCAGGCACTTGGGGCGGCCTCGGGAATGCCCGATGGGCTATGACGGGCCTATCCCAAAAGCCTATCCCAAAGACCCTCGAAGAGAAGTTATCGGAAGTGAGGACACCCTCTCTCGTTCGGGTATAAGGCTATGCCGCCATTGACCGCATATTACAGGCAGGTATTGTGTGCATGGGTAGCGTACTGCCCGTGGTGGGCCTGACGGTCTTTTATTCCAGGCCAGTCTTTTTCGGGTATTTTTTCCGGTCGTTTCCAGTCGATTTCCAGTCGTTTTCCAGTCGTTTCCAGTGATTTCCAGTGATTTCCAGCGATTTCCAGTGATTTCCAGTGATTTCCAGTGATTTCCAGTGATTTCCAGTGATTTCCAGTGATTTCCAGTGATTTCCAGTGATTTCCAGTGATTTCCAGTGTTTTCCAGTGTTTTCCAGTGTTTTCCAGTGTTTTCCAGTGTTTTCCAGTGTTTTCCAGTGTTTTCCAGTGTTTTCCAGTGTTTTCCAGTGTTCTCCAGCCTTCTAATCCGGCCCAAAATCAACCATACTTCTGGCCCATAGAAGCACAGAGGAGTTGACATTCCAGTCCACCACTAGTAGCTCTCAGCTAAGTCAACAACTGAGGATGTCATTGACCTCTTCCACTATCATATAACATAGGCCTGGACATTAAAGCCATTTTCAACTAGTATTGGTTTTAGTTCTGGCAAAAGGGTTCATCCTTATCATCCCGGAACTGCATGCACCACTTCTTCCTCCGGATTCTGATTCCGCCCCATGAAAGCCCTTTCAACCGCGTAGACTTGGGATGTGCATTTAAGTCATTCAGGCCAATCCACCGAGGACGTGCACCCCTAGTTGCTCTTGGCCAGTTTCTTTTTAACACCCATCATTTATCTTCTTCAACACATTGTCATCGATTGCATCGCTCGTTCGAGGCAACACAAATCTCGCTTGATGTGTAACTTGCACTGCCTCAGATAATGTGGTCTGTAATCGAATATCAATAGCGCATTCCGAGCACTGGTGTAGATGATTGGGGCCTGTATGTCCAAGCAAACTCGACCTGGGTCCTTATTCGGTCCCTGTGAAGGCCCCTGTGAAGGCCCCTGTGAAGGCCCCTGTGAAGGCCCCTGTGAAGGCCCCTGTGAAGGCCCCTGTGAAGGCCCCTGTGAAGGCCCCTGTGAAGGCTCCTGATATGTCAGGAAACATCCATTGGTGCAATAAGTGCCGTGAAGTGATGCTTAAGTCAGCCATTGAAATGCACTTTCACATTTGGCAGCCAGTGTCGTAAAGACTTATATGTCCCTAAGTGTAGTGGTATATTGGTCAACCACTCAGGGTCTCTCTGGGAACCCATCGGGTGATTGTCGAGTCACGTGCCCAACGACTTGCGTTGTGGCCATCAACGGCTCTATAGAGCTGGCAAAATGTCCGTCTCCTGCTAGCATGGCCCGAGACGGGTTAATTGGGGCGTTCCACGTGTGCAGCGAGTAATTGCTGAGCTTTGTTCCCTGCGGCACAAATCTTAATCCGTGATATCAATAGTTTGCCACGATTCCTGGTAATGTTAAATCCCTTGTGGAGACCTGGCCTTCCAGGATCTCCGTGATTATCTCTGGTTTCGACCCGCTCGAACAAGGGCGGGAATCCCCAGCTTTATAGGCGAAGCTCGACCAATTCAGCCTCGGGACTCCCCAGCCTCGTGACTCCCATTCTTCATCGTTGCCTTTCGGCTGAGGACTTTACCATCTCAACTGCCATTCTCATGGGAACGTTAGTTAGAACTGTCACTGGGTCTTCTGGCAATTGTCCTGCATAATGGGTACAAGCATTCGGGCATTCTCTGATCTGTCGGCATTAACTAAGACATTGACTGATTGTCTGCATTGACTGATTGTCTGCATTGACTAATTGTCTGCATTGGCTGATTATCTGCATTGGCTTCTATTCCGGCATAATAACATTTGCCCACTTACTGTCGCTGTGGCCCGGGGGTGGCTGGTGAACAGGTTTCTGGTTTCTGGCGCAGGCGCTGCGCACCATGGTGGCACGTGCGCGGGCCGAGCTCTCCTCCTCCTCTTCCGCCACCGCCATGCAGCTCTTCAAATCCACCCAGGTCTACGACTCGGACTTCCGCAGCACGTCGCTCGCCTACCTCAACCGCTACCCCAACCCCTACGCCAAGCACGTGCTCAGCTCCGACACGCTCGAGTCGTACGTGGACGAGCAGGGCCGGCTCCGCACCACTCGCCTCGTGGTCAAGACGGGGCTGTTGCCCGAGTTCCTAATGCCGTTTTTGGGCAAGTCGCTCCAGCTGTGGATCATTGAAAAGTCCATCGTCGACCCCCAAAACAGGTGCGTGCAGGCCTACAGCGCCAACATCGACCACCACCGCTTCATCAAGGTGCAGGAGTATCTACGCTACGACTGCCGCCACCACGAGACCGTGCTCACTCTTAAGGTGCTATTTTCCTCCAACTTTGTTGGGCTCAAGCAGCGAATCGAGCAGTGGAGCAAGGACAAGTTTTCCCGCAACATGTCCAACCTGCGCCAGGGCTTCGTGTATGCCACGGACCGCTGGCGGGCCTCTCGCCAATTGGCGCTGACGTGAGTGAATTGCCCAGGAAGGGCGGCCTTCCAGCTTGCTGCGCTGATTTCTAAATGCCCTTGAACGTTCCACTGTGTGCATGCGATGGAATGGTTGTTCGACTCTGGATGCATTATAGCCTGGCTGTCCTGTGGCCTTTCCTTTCGGTATCTCTCGGTCTACCGTTCGGGTGCCTCCTCGTCTATTTGGCTGTCTCTCGGTTTTCAATTCGGGTATCGTTGTCCTGTCCATTAGGCTTTCTCTTGGTCTTTCATGCGGGTGTCTGCTGCCCGTCTATTTGGCTATCTCTTGGTCTTTCATTCGTGTGTCGTTGGCCTGTCTATTATGTTGATATCTGCTGGCCTCTATTTATTTTCCCTTGGTCTTTGATTGGCTGCTCTCTGGCCTATCTCAGTCGGGCCTATGTTTCAGCCTAGATGTCCTCCATGGCCCTTGCACTACAGTGTGCCGGGGCCTTCTTTGGCTCTCAAAATTTTCTGCGTGCTTGTGTGTGCTATGGGTCTATAGACCTCTTGCACTCACGTCGAACCGCTCCGCACTGCTCCTGCCCGCTGGTGGTGTTTCTGTGGTTGTTCCTTGAAGCTTGGCATGGATTGCATTACAGGCGGTATGGAATAAAGGCCAGGCATTTAAAAAGACTTGATCCCGGGCCCTTTGTGTGCTATGGTGTTCTGGAACGTGCCCGCGGGGCCCAATCAATACGAGGTCCGAATGCCTTGAAAGCGGGTCCCCAAACCTCCCGTCAAGAGGGAAGACACAGGCTGTTTTGGACGGTGATAAGCCTCACTGTTGACAAGTGGAATAGCCCTTTTTGCCGTTCGGTGCACTATTCGCGAAGTGGAGAGGCACAGTCTGTGATTCTGGGCACACAACGTCTGCCATTCCAACCACCATGAAGTAAGTGGTGGTGTCTTGTTGAACGTCTAGGGCTCTTGGCAAATCCTGCTCATTGCTTGATTCTATCATCCAAGCTTCCTTCCAAGTGTCCTTCTTTGATTGCGTTGTGATTGCGGTTTGGTTGACCACCTATCTAAGAGTCTGTCCGTCTACTAGTGGGTAGTCTCTCCCTTCCCAGTGTCTGAGGCTGTTCTGTCGGGGAAGAAGGCTTCTCCTGGGGCTTCACAAAATCAACACCTATACTTGTCATCAGTCAAGGCATTGTTATGGCACTACTGCGTTGGTCTATTTGGGAATGCCGTACCTCTGCACCCTGCATGTTGCCTCTTTGTTGCTGCATTCAAACAACAAGACATTATGCATAGTCTCCACTTTGCTTGCAGTCTAGGGCTGGCATTATTCAGGGTCCGCTTGACGAACCTTCGGACCCCTGTCCTGCATATACCCCAATAAATGTCTGAAAATGTGTCTTGACGCTCTTTTTTGTATGTTTTACCTTTGCTGTTTCTGCGTGCCCTATGTTGGCCGCACCGACGTAATGATTGAATTGGGCAATTTCACTTTGCCTCTAGCTGGGGCAGATCATGTGCTAGGTCACGTGTACCATCACGCTCTCGGTCACGTGCACCTTCGTTGTGCGGGCTTGATCTTTCAGGGGTACAACTCCAGCTACGTACTACGCCTTCTTTTGATTTTCGATAAAGAATTTCTGGCCACTTTTCTGACCAGTGCTCCAAGTGCTTGGCGTTAATTTCAAATCTGTGTCCCTAGCCAACTTGCTGCATCACCCGGTCGCAAGTCATTCACTATCGAGTTGGCCTGGAAGTTTTCCGCTTGAGCAATTGACTCGGAGAGATTATTAGGTTTATCGACTTTTCATTTTCTTCAATTCGGTGATCCGGATCAGTGGCGTGTCAATTGACCATCCAATTGATTGAGTGATTTAATCGGCCTGACTGAAATACCCTACTTGATTCCGTGCCTGTTTAGCCTGATTTCCAGATTCAATTGAGCAGGCAAGCTAGTTTAAGCATCGGACATCTTCAGGGCAATAGAGCTGCAGCTTTATCGATAAGAGCAAATACTGGCGACAAACGACTACATATTCTTACGCTTATTATTTGGTGAGTGTCCATATCAGCTGAAATCGTCAAGGCATCAGCGATTTCTTACGCTAATTTACTTTCTTGAAGGTTTCATTGCGCCATTCAATATAAGTGTATTGCATACATTTTGATTCTTGATCTTAGTCTACCAGTGTCCTTGCCTCAATCACGCAGCTTTCTGCTTTTCAATCTGGTGTAAAGAATTGAATCAAGCTGCAATTCAAGAGTGTTCTTATACTTGCCTAATTCCAGGATAAACGGGTGACTCGGTTGTTGCATTCTGTTGATATTCACTGGTTGACCATTAATCTTTATTGATTTCCAGCTCTTTTGATTGGTTGCTCTGACAGTGTTTGGCCGAAACTCTAGTCCATCGGCTGTGCTTACCTCTTATTAGTCGGCCCGGGCATAGGTTCCGGCCCCAGTGGTACTAACTCAATTGTCATATGGACTCCGAAGAAAAGGTTTTGGGATCGGGCCGGTCCTTGTCATTGTCTCCAGCGATGATTGCCAGTGAAAGTTTCACGGTTTACGACTCCTATAGCTTCATGCATCATCCAGCGGCCTTCAAAGTTCTCTGCCTTAAGGAATTGCAAGGATTCCTATTCAACCAGGATCTTTTTGCCTCGCCATATCAACAACTGCGGAGTGCGGCCCAGGAGAAGTCTCGGGTGTCTAGTATGAGGAAGAAACGCAGCAAATCTCAGGGTCATGTTTCATTTTCTCGAGGCACTCGACCCAAGCAGCGTAGCCGCTCATCGGTTCATGCGTCCAGGGCAGACCTATCCGGCTCCCAAATGTCAGCCGACTCCAGCATCACGGAAGACGAGCCCATGCAAGATGCACATGAAGCTGCCGAGCAGCCAGGCCAGTCACGCCGCTCCGAAAGACTGTCAATATCGGAGCAATTCAACACCACGTTCCAAAGGGGTCTTTTCGATCCAGCCTCCGTTGCCTTTTCTTCCTCCGACGATGACATGGAGTCGGGCCTTGAAACCGTCGACTACTCACCCATCGGGTCAAATCATATCCCGGTCGTCGAAATCTGCGTGGGCGAGAATGAACCTTTGATTCCTGAATACTTTTGGGAGGCCTACCTTCCGGAAGAAAGTGCTTTATCCAGTGAGGAAGCCATTGTGACGACTTCGCTGCCCTAATTATTCCTTGTTGTGCTTTACTCGAATGGTGAGCTTAAATTTCTAGCTACAAAGCTGGGCAATGGTGGGTTGTGCATACAAGCTGGGTTTCTTCCCTTTGGAGTGAAAGAATGCCAGCTTTGCGATGGCTATCTGTTCACATCAGCTGCTTATCATTGTTGGTTGATTTGAAGGAGGGGAATGTACTGCATGGTGCACGGGTCCTGTTCTGGGAGCGGCCGCGCACGTGACTGGCGAAAAAAACATGCTCCCTCTATCGGTACACTCCCCACCACCATGGCCGATATCAAGCTGCAGTTCGAGGCGCTCCTGATGCTGTTCTCCAAGGAGCAGGCCGCCATGGCAGACTTGGTCGAAACACGGTCCAAGCTCGAGACGCAGTATCAGGAGAACAAGATCGTCTTCGACGAATTCGAGTACTTGGACGAAAACTCCAACATCTACAAAATGACCGGGCCCGTCTTGATGCCCCAAGACTACAACGAGGCCAAGATGAATGTCAGCAAGCGTATGGAATTTATCCAGGGCGAAATCTCCAGAGTCGAGGACAAACTCACGTCTGCCCAGAAGTCCTTGGAGGACTCACGGAACAAGCTTTTGCAAATCCGAAGCCAGATGACTCAGTAGGGTGGTGGTCATGGGTGAGTCACCTGATAGGCAAGCAGTTGGCTGACTGACGGTCTGACTTCTCACTGCGTGCCCAATTGACTGACTGTCTAGTTGTCTGCCTGCCTGACTGATTGTCTGCCTAACTGACTGCCTGGCTGATTCTGTGTCCCAGTCTGATTGACCTTGAGACTTGTGCATCCCTCGGTCTCTGGCCCTTATACTCCATCTTAATTCGCATGCATACCTTATTTCCGTAAACTGGAAGATTGATCAGTTCTGGCTCTCTCCCTTCTTCCTACCTCTTTGAATCCATGTTTGTGCTTTTCAATCTCTCCGTAGATGAATTTCTCCTACCTTGATTCAGTCCTCATGACTCTTGCTCCACTCCAATTTCACCCGCCTTGATTCATCGAATCACCCTCTGGCCAACTGAGACTTGATCAAGTTCACCAAGGAGATTGCATTGAAAAATGCCCACTGCTCAAACGAATTGTATGAGTAGCCCAAGTTCTTCATTCCAGCCAAGTTGCTGTCCACAAACTCCTGCGTTTTTTGGAACCCGCGGCTTGTATCCTGAAGCATGTACAATTCCGACTTCACATAGATCGTAGACAACATGAACCTCTTGGCGTACCATGCGGAGTCATTGGACGTATCCCCGGCATAAAACGCAATGTCATCGCTCAAGTTGTGGAGCTCCTCCAAAGACAGGCCCATGTTGTAGGGCACCACGAGTTGCGCCAACGCGCTGGAGAGTTGGCCAATCACCGGGGAGTTCATGAGAAGCCGCTTTTTCATCAAAAGGGCAGCGCGGTCGTATTCGTTCCCGAGCCCGTGCAACTCCAGCTGGGGATCCATGGCGATCTTCTTCAACTTTTCTCGCTGCATCTTGAGCCAAAACCGCACGAGCCCAAACTCGGTGGTGTGAGGCGAGCAAACTGAAACAGCGCTCTGCACCGAGTCCAGGTACTGAAGCTCAGCGACAGCCCGGTTGACGGCTTCCTTAGTGAAACCACAGTTAGGCACATGCTCCGCTGCCTTCGAAAAAAGTATCGCTTCTGGCGACTTGGGGTCGATGATGTCATTGGAAGCAGGGTGGGATGTTGAGTGGTAATTCTGAACATTGAACACGGATGGGATATGGGGAGAACGGCGACATGCTGTTCTTGAGAACACCGCCATCCTTGAAACCAGCGACAACTGGGAAAGAGCTGGCATGTTGCGAGTTATTGTGCGGTATCAGGGTGTGATTTCCATCACTAGTGAGATCGCCTGACCCGGCGTCCTGCACATAACCGTGTCCTGGCTATAGAGTCCCCAAGCTGGTCACTTGCCAAGTAATGTCTAGTCCGACCTCCGGTACTATGCTCCAATTCTTGTTCTCACCTTTGTTGCCTGAAATATGTGGTGGTGGGGTACGGGTGTGCTCCGCTGTTCGTCCTCGCTCATCTCTGTTGAAGAATACCACAAATGCTTGTATGTATGAACCCGCCAAACAGGAGCGCAACTAACAGTGTCAAAAGGAAATGGCTCTGTTTCTTATGAAAGCATAATTGATTCTGCTTATCACTTGCTGTTAATCTCCTTAGGCTCGTCTCAGCTTTGCCACAATATTAACCCCAGATCAAACAATGGGCTGAGGTCCAGGCCGCCAGGCACACGCTCGATGACAATGAAGAAACCACCCCCGCTATTCCCAAAGTTTCAGCTGACGTGTCACTCACTGACGTCAACCACCTTCTCGTGGTTCCTCAAAGCATAGCTGTACTTTTGCATAGTATGGCCAAAACGTCACTCGGAAGTATCCATGTTGAGTATCCCGACTCTGGAGTAGAGGGACCAGAAGCAGATCAGTTTGACGAAAACGAGCAGCTTTACTCTGGAATCGAAAACCCGCTTCGTTTCACCAACGCCTCCCTTCCAATTTATAGGATACGCCCATCAATCGTGGCCATTGAGATCCCGCATTTCCGAAACGAAATCACAGAAAAACTTGTTGCAGATGAAATCGCTAGGCTTTTTTCACCCCTCGATGCCCAGGTGTTTATGTTGGCTCCGTGCCAGGGCCTTTTAGGTGGTAGTCTCTTCAAGTTGAACTTGTCTTCGCAAGAGTTCGCCACAATCAAAAGCCTTGAACCTCCTCATTACATCAGTGGCTGTTGTGCTGCTCTAGTGTCCTCGTTTAGTTCGACTCCAACCAAGTGTGCAGTTCTTGTCCTTAATGCAGAAGGCCACCGAGGATTCGAGAAGATAGATGCCGATTCGTTGATGGATGCTGCTCGCCATCTTTTTCTGGCAATCTCTTTGCCTGACGCTCAAGGAGTACTCAACAAACTCAGTGCCACTGTGAGAAAACTCAACTCGTCAAACACCTCCGGAATGTACCTTTAATCAAAAGCTTTGCTCTCCGTACAGCAACAGTCACTATGTATCGGAACTCGACGAATTCCTCATAGAAAGAAAGCAGTTCCACAAAACTGAGACCGATGAGGAAAAGGGCACCTGAAGGTCCCTGGGAACCAACAAGAAGTTGATGAACTGGACAGGAAACCACACACAGTAGTTGATCAACAAAGTCTGCAAATACAATTTCCTTAGCTTCGCAAGCGTGTCGTTCCATGTTCCACTCTCAAGTACCATCGTTCCATAGGTAAAAAAGCAGAAAAGAGATAAGGGCGAAAAGCAAAACTGATCTGACATAACCTTTCGAAGCACCTCTACGAATTGGGGATGCTTGGAGTAAATTTGTAGGAATCTATACCACCAGCACTGCACGAACGCCATAATGAATCCCCAGCACATAAACCCCGCCAATCTAGCAAAATTGAAACGTGAAAGATGAGTACTCAGGATCACGACAGAGGAGTCGTTGAAACTTCGATGTGGTAAGTCTGTATCTGAGTGACGGAGGTAGTCAATGAAACGATCCAAATTATCCTCGTCCACATCTGAATCCGAATCATGCGGTTCGAGTGTTACGCGAGAGGTATCATGCAATGGGTCTGGCAGTACGAAGGGGTTGTCTCGAGCTGCATTGGTAGGACGGTTGGCGAATGTTAAATTCCTGCCCTCTTCTTGTCTCGTCTCATTCACGGAATCAGTGTATGGTGGATAAGGAAAGGGGCTATTCGGGCTTGTCCACAGACCAGAAGTAAATGCATTCAGACGTGATTTTTCCGGGTCGAACAATATGAATGATATAAGTGGAGATTGCTTATCGAAAGACAAGAGTGCTTGTGCCAAGGACTCCGAAATCCCATACAAGACCAAGTTTGTAACAATGATGGTGAAGAGTGAGTTAATCATGTAAAGCTCCTTGTACTTGGTAGTCAACTTGGCGAGAAAGAAGACCAATATCAGGATAATCACAAGATTTAGGGCGGTGATATTCTTAAGCCGAATGGCATTGACAAAGTCCGAAAACAGCGCTCGATGTGCCCAGGATGCAGTCATGTAGGTTTGACAGGTGCTGAGCCAGGAGATTCCGCTGATAAGTGAGATTGCAGGTGCACGGGTCTTTTGGCACCCCGATTCCACTTAAAAGTTTAAAAGTCTCAATTCGGACTCCAGCTTCTAGATTCTTTGAGTGCAGTTGGGAATTTGATCTCTTCGGTGGAAAAAAAGTGTGATAGATATTTCGTGGTTTGGGTTAGAGAGGCGCCCAATCGTGCGCTTATATAAACAATATGCGAAATGGCTGCAAATAACGCTACCCACGTCCCCCTGAGTATCACGGAAAAAACTACATAAGGTCAGGGTTCCCGCCCCCGAAAAATTTTCTGACAATCCATCATATTTCATACCCTAAGCTTCGTGAATAGCGGACTAAACTGCAAAATTGGTCAGGGTTTCCTCAAGACTCTCTGATATTAACTATTCAAGTGGTTGTATTTCGGGGGCGGTTTCTTTACATTATCAACAAAATCGAACAATTCTGATTGAATGATTGCTTAGCCTTTGCATGACTGAAATGAAGCGAACTTTGGTGGGCTCTAAAACTACTTGCGATGTCAGAGAGCACTTAGGAACCGTTCTACATCAAACAAAGATCAAGGGTTTTCCCTGGGGGTGGTATTAAGAAGGTTCTTTGAAAGGTGATTCATTGCTTGTGTTTGCAACTGTAACCTCGTAAAGGCTGGTGCTGGATCTTGTCACTAGCTGACCAGGGTGAAGATTCATAGGGCTGGAGGCTCAACTTGCTAAGCTTGAACAAGCCAAGAGATAGCAACTTTGTACGATGCACTTCATACCTCGGCATCGTATCCTTCATTGATTGAATGATACAACCTTGACTTCTTTATCATTGAATGAGTACAGCATATCGTTTCCCGAAGCAATTCCAAGAGATGTTTGCAATGATTTCTTCACGCAGTGACAAGTCCAAGTTGAGAATTCATCTTTGAATGGTCAAATCAGAAGCGTACCAAGCAAAAAGGACAATATTGCACTAGAATTGCAGCAACTTCTCTTGCACATGAAACGTGGATTGGAAACTGTACCAACATGATTCGGGCATTTCAGGCCAGCCTCGGTTGCTAATGTTAGCAATTCCAAGTTTTTTGCGCCTGCTTTTCCATTTCACCGAAAGAAACATAAATGTTTTTCCAATCGGAGATAGCTCCAAAAATTGTTTAAAGTTGAGACAGATCTGAAATTTATTTGATTCAAGCCCACATCCCTCAGAACGAAAGATTGAAAATTGCATACCCCACGTGGAGCGTCCTCAGGCCAGATTTAAGCGCTGTTAGCTCATCTATTGACCCTCCTGAAACCTTGATAAAATCATTTCATGTGGTCATATGCAGCCATGCCTTGCCAGGGCTCGCCATGAGTCACGACTGTACTTCGGGCAATCCCCGTGCCATACTAAGATGAGAGTATTGAAGATAGCTGAATAGTCTTGGAAATCAGAGTACTCAAGAATGCTCCGCTTCACAAAGAATGGTCCTCTTTACAAGTACTAGTACTGGATTACTGATCGTCACACAGATCATCGCTCACACTGACTTGAGACTTACATTTGACTTACACCGCCATGTTGAATCGCATTGACTGATCTGCTTACATTGATGAACAGTAAGGCCCAAAACACACAGTACTGCTCAATACTTTGCAGTTCGTGTACCTGCATCAGCTGCTAACTGGTGGTTCATGGGTCTTTACTATTCCCTCCAAATGTCTCGATTCCACTCTTCGAGTCCATCGTGTCCTCAGGGCCCGGGCTTTTTCAGCACGAACAGTCTCATTAATTCAGGAAAGTGTTCTTTTTCCCCTTTTAGTTTCCTAAATACTGGTTGTTCAAGCAGAGGCGTTATAGATTGGTGGATCATTTCTCCATATTCAATAGCATCCCATACAAGCTTCTTAGACTTGGTTTCATTACACCCTTGGTATTTCCAAACTCCAGCTGCTATTTAGCCACCATCACATGATGTACAGAAGTCTATAAATCATTTGGCCCGATACTAAAACTATGAGCTTATAGTCCTGTTTTCAAGACTACTTATACCCGTAAGGGTAACGATGATGTGCAACATGTGGCAGGAATTCAATCATCACCATCACATTCAACATCACACAATCACATTCATCACATTCATCATCACAGCCACCGCCACAACTCCCCCCAAAGCTGGTAAGAAAAGCTCTCTAAGTTTGTCATTTAGATGGTTTCAGCAATCCTCCAAGTACTAGTTTGGCAATTTGGCAATAAACTAGAGAGAATCTTGGCACGGCCAAAACCTCGAACTTGCCAGAAAAGGGACCTCGTCAAACATGCACCTTCCAGCTGATTCGGTATGATCCTTCCACCTGTCACTTATTCTCAAGCTCATTTCTGTTCAGACGAGTAGGGTCGCTGTTACCGAATGCAAAAAAACTTTTTTGCTGGTATTTTATGACTGCTTAAAATCGATCGAATGACACCCATACATCAAGGCAGACCAGATACAAGGCAATTCCAACATATAAGGTGTACTGGGTGTCTAAGGTGCAAGGTGTCTAAGGTACAATGTGTCAGGTGTACAATGTGTCAGGTGTACAATGTGTCTAAGGTACAAGGTGTCTAAGGTACAATGTGTCAGGTGTACAATGTGTCAGGTGTACAATGTGTCTAAGGTACAAGGTGTCTAAGGTACAATGTGTCAGGTGTACAATGTGTCAAAGTACCTGCACATGTGCTCTAAAACTGTCAACGAGTACTTGGCCTGCATGGGGTCAATGTACTTCTATGAAGGAACGCATGCAGTCAACCAATAAGGAGTAGACCACCAATGCGATGAGATGACGTCATGGCTGAGGAAGCGATATATGCAGTCCCAGGGAAAACTATATAAAGCCCCCAGCCTGCCCGCATGGGTCGGTGGTCTGTTAGGTCTACCTACATATCCTTGTATAGCAATATACTAAAACGAGTTAAAACATGTGCTCTAAAACATGGTTACGCGATAAAGCATTCCCAAGACAAGTGCAAGTAATATGGTCGAAGGGTAGCTCCGCGACGCAAGAGAATCGAACTTCCCCCCCGATCCGGTGCTCACATCGGTCGAAATGCTGGTGGCAGAGTACCCCGGTGCTTTCACGGCCAGTGGCACCGTGCTGGTGATGGCCTCTATATCCTCTTCGTCGGTGTAGTTCGCCTGGGCCAAGGAAATCTCCTCTGCTTCCATATCATAAACCACATACGCATTTCGAAGCATAGTGTCGCCCAAGATCGCAACCGGGTACCCGTTCATGGGGTCCATTTCCTGCACTCCCAACATGCAAAAGCCGTCGGCTTCCAAAATGAAGTCACCCAAGGGCACCTTGATAACGACGCCCGAGAAGTTGAACACAATATGACCCTGCGTCTTCTTGTAAGCGCAGTCCACCTGGGGCAAATAAGTGTACGTCGTATCAGCCAGAAACAGTGCCACCAACGCACGCACCAACGGCTCCGGCAAAGCCGCCAACGTGGTGCCCGAGTCCAAGATCGCTGCGATGGGCTCATCCATCACCGTCACGTTCTGCTTGGTACTTTCCAAGCGGATCCCGTTGAGCGCAACGGCAAACAGGTCGATGATGGTTGACCCCGGGTAAAGGCTCACCATGGGCACTGTCTGCAACTGGCCCGTGTACTTCTTGTGGTCCACCGCGCCGAAGAGAACGGACCCTGTGCTCGACGAGTTCTTGTTCAAGAAGAGCGAGTACGCCACCTTGTCGATGATGTTTTGCTCCTTCAATTGGATGGGGAAGTTGTTGGAGGTGCTGTTGAAGTCGTCGAATTCGTCGTAGGGGCCGATCCCGAAAACGCCCTGCTCACTCAGCGAATCACTGACCACTCCAAAGCTTAATCGGATCTGCTCATTTCCAAAGCCCACCGTGTCGCTGCCCCACACGCCCGTGGCCAGGGTATCGTCCACGTACTGAATGTCAAAATCTGCGGCCGTTTTATTGACCCGGAACGTGTCGGAACCGGCGGTGTTGAACGACCCGAGTGCCGTGCAGGTACCGCCTGTGGTTGCATCTTCATCGGGCCACCAGCCAGACCCCCAACCGCTTTCGCTGCTATCCGGGAAGCCTGTGGTTAGAGAGGCGTATTCGTACGTTTCAGCCGTGTCCGTTCCGAAAATGTGCCCTGCAGTGTCATTATAGCTGGCTCCGGAAGTGGTGTCTGGAAAGTATGCGGAAGAAGAATTCAAGTATTCAGAGCCAGCAGTGGGGTTTGCAGGGGAGGATCTGCTCTCGTTGACGGTTCCAGCTCCGATTGTACCAGCGTTCGTTCCGAAGCCAAGGCTGTCCAGAAAGCTAGACGTATCTCTCTTCTTGGGCTGCTCATCGGCATCGTGCCGGCGATAGACTGCTTCACATGCCACATTCTGTTCCATGACCCACAAGTAAGATGAGCCGGTGTCGAGCAACACCTTGCATTCGTCCTTGTTGGAGCCCAATTGCACCACGGCCTGGTAGTAGTTGGCCACGTTTGTTATTTCGTAAAGAGTCGAGTTGTCCTCGCGCTTGGAAAGCTTTGGCTTGTTGTGGCGAGAGGCATCTTGCTTTGAGTTGCCATGCAAGACTTCAAAGTCCATTTTGATGCCCTTGCGGGCGTTAGCCGGGCGCCGGTCATCGCTGGGCGCCACGACGGCGGCCGTGGCCAAAGCTAGGGAAGAGAAGCCTGCTATGCAGGACTTTAGCAACATGACAAAAGAGGCAGGGGAAAAACGCAAATGCGGCTGGGACGCGGTGCGGTTGCGGGCATTTTTATAACAGTTTCTCCGCTTGTGAAGTGGTGGTGGACGCTATCAAAAGGCCCCGGGGCCACATCCGTACACCCCATTCCCGAGATGCTGATGCAGGGGATACGCGACCCGCATAACAAGCGTGCACACTAGCCATCTACTCAGTGGGTATGGACTGGAACATTATCATATGTGACAAGGAGCGGCGAGACTAGAGTCCGCCCAGTCTGTACAAGAGAAGCACCAAGACTCTGTGGATCCTGAGTGGACAATCACTGAGCCCCTAGTTTAGTGTTTTCAGGAATATCATGACTATTAAGAAGGAAATGACCAAGAGTCCCAAGTGGAAGCTCATTATCCTCTGGGGGCTCATAACCCTCTGGAGGCTCATAACCCTCTGGAGGCTCATAACCGTCATGTGTCTACTGAGTCTAAAACACATGCGAACCAGGCTAGTCGCGCACTATACTGAAGGCGCACTAAACTGACGAGCAGCATAGAGGCCTCGCGTGCAGGCGGTTGTGTATGGTACATGGCTCGTGCATGCATGTTGACAAAGGCCCCACTAGAGTCATGGCGGCTATGCGCGCAGCCTGGAGGTGTTGCCGAACACCATTGTTGCCGCCATTGTTGCGGCCATTGTTGCCGCCATTGACCTGCACTTTGGAGCGCTGGGCGAAGAGAAGTTTGGGTCCGTAAAGACGGCTCCGACGAAGTGCACCAAAGAAGCCGTGCGGCGGTCATCAGCCATCCAAAACCGGGCCTCGGTTCAGAGAAGGCTTTAGACTGGCGGAATAGGAAACGACTGAAGATTTACGAAGGCCATTATTTAAGCTGCAGTGCATGCTGCGATAGAACTAGAGCGGCAGGCTTCTTCCCTGCAAGACTATACCATTTGCAGTCTCAATGTTCTGATTAGTTAAGAAGTGGACCACGACAGTGTTTTGGAAAGTATTCAAACTTGCGACGAAAATTAAACTTGCGACGAAATTAAACTTGCGACGTAATCAAACCAGAACACTACCAAATTTGATTGGAAGACTGTGCGAAGGTTACGTGATTTCTTGTCCCGGGTTTGAATGACTTCACAGCATTAATTTGAATACTTTTGGAAACCCTGAAACACTTTCAGTATAATTGATTGATGCGCCCGGAATTCTTCTAGAGCCCATGGCCACATGTGTAGCTGATTTTTTTTGACAATTTCGATCGAGTGTTTGTTTCTTGTGAGAGTGACCGCACTTCGCGTGGGTGCAATATAACCTGCGGAATTGCGAACTTGGGGAAGCAGACGAATTGAATCGCACTGGGGAGAATTTCATGATTTTGGTCAAGGTTCAAGCAAAGTTGTTACTCTTGAAAAATAAGGTAGTTGTTGAAAAAAGAAGGTTGGAGTTGTTTAAAAAAGGAGGTTGTTGAAAATCTGGCAAAGTTACTATCTACGACCCTCCGCATAGGATGCTATTTATATGCGGAGGTGCTTAAACACTCAGTGCTCAATCAGTATACGAAGAGGACGGAGGACGAAGAGAAGTGGAAGGCAATTCTCTTTTATACTCACAACACTGAAACTTCGCTTTCCAGGTCCGCCTTTGGTAGTTTGCACGGGTGCCAAATCTGGGTGCAATGAACGGTTCGAGACGAAACTCGTGAGCCCGCCAAAGCAGCATAACGTCACTTATGCATTTATTGTTTGTGCTGTTTCATGGGCCAGCTGCACATGGGCACTCCAAGCTGCTGCAGACGCCCACGGAAAGTCCAGCCTGATTTGGGTTTGCTTTGCGATAAGAGGCCAAGGCGTCAGCCCATGTTTTTCCAGCGGCCCTATGAAATGTTTTAGAAATCTTCCAAAATTCCTCATCACTGGAAGCTACTAAAGAATTGTTTTACAGACTTGCAAAGAACCACGACACAGTTATGAAGAAATCGAAAAGTACAAGTGGGCGGCCTACAACATCGGTTAACAGGGGACCGGTGGACATGCAGTGTGGTGAATCAAACAAGTAATCCAAAGAGTCAAGAAGAAGCCGAAACCTTGGGCAAAACTAAAAAGAATTGAGTCTGTGGTTCATAATCCACTGGAAGGGTCTTCATTGCCATATGTTGCGTGCGATGGTTCCAACGTGCAGCCCAAGGTCAGTCCGACTTAAAAACCCCATTGAATAAGCTTGAAGGCAATTAGGGATGTGAAAATGTAGCTTTATAGCGGTACCCATTTCAGTACGGGATGTTGCGCGAATCAAGTGATTGAGTCATCCCATGCAGCATCTTCTCCAAGGCCGCCCGGTATGATGCCTAGTAGCGTCCGAGCCGTGCCCACCACCAATGCTTAAACGAAGCCTCGGAGGAGCTCCACCAAATGCCCTGTCTTGCGTCTCCTGGGCCATGCCGCAGGAAATGGAGGACCTCCGCTTGTCAGCTGCTTTTGCCATTCCAGTTTACCGTGATAGACCGAAAGGAGCACTCCTTCAAAAACATCAATACATGAGTGGTCCGGAGGTGGGACTAATCAACTTCCCGACTGTAAGCCCCACACTTTATATGTTCGTTTTTGGATGTGTGTGCGCACGTCTTGGTCATGGAGCAGATGAATAGAAGGATGCATTAGGGATGGTAGAAGTAGTGACGGTCCAGATGCTATAGGCCCTGGCCCTTGGACTTTCTAGAAGGAGGCGCAAGCTTGACCAGAGCAGATGGCGGACATTGTCACGTTTCTCCCCATGAACGGGCTCCCAATGGACACCTGGTGTCCATGGGGCTTCGAGGCTTATTTAGGAACGGGCGGCCAGGCTGTCCCAAGAAATGGCCGGCAGACTCACAGTATACTGACGCCCATAGTCGGCACGTCTCCCACTGTCCATTTCTTCCCTTGTCTGTTCCTTGTCTGTTCCTTGTCTGTTCCTTCTCCGTTCCTTGTCCGTTCCCTTCTCCCTTGTCCGTTCCCTTCTCCCTTGTCCGTTCCCTCTGTTCCTCCTTCGGCTTCTTCCTAAAGCGGCCTTGCTCGCGCTCATTGCGTTGTATCACCAGTATATGAACACCTCTAGACATTCTTGCCTCTATCACGACTAGTATACGCGCTTGTCTTGGCCTCCGTATGTGAGCCTCCATGTATTGGCGGAAGAGGCAGTGGCTTCCTAAAGTAGATGAGCCCGTACACCAAAATATCCCCGCAAAACCACCATAATGAAACAGACCTAAAAGTTTGAGATTCCTACCCAAGCTAGGGCAATGGTGCAACCTTCACTGAAATCAATACTCTGAAACCTTCTTTCTGGCGGGTCGCCTTGTACCACCTTTGGGAGTTGCAGTATTATTGGAGGCTCAACGGACAGTCGATGGATCAACGGATGGCCAGACCAGGCCCGTATACAGATCAACTTGCCAGAGGTTGAGCAGTGGTTTATTTGCCAGTATGCAGAAAGCACGGTCTTGTTCATTCACACCAGGGCGGCAAAAAGGCTCGAACCAAATTGGCCGATTTAGACAAACCAACAACTCGAAAAGTGTCGTACTCCTTCGCACAAGCTTCCAATCCGCATGACGTGATGCTTGGCATGACGTTTGTTTAACGTTTGGCATGACATGGTGACCTATATCGCCCTGTATACAAGCGCGTCTTGGTTTGTTTGATTTTCGTTTCATCGCTTGTTCCTAGAACCGTCTGGACTGCGGTATCTCCGGCTGTGCCTTGATGGTTCATTTCGGCCCTTGATAATTGCACACTTGCGGTGCGCCCTTGGATCCCTGAAGTGATGTGTGCCGGCAAAGTGAGCCATGAGTGGGATGCAGTGGGTTATTGACCGAGTCCGATTCATTGGGGATCTGACCCGGAATCTGACCCACCTTGACAGGACTAACATCTGAAGAAGTCGATTGAGAAGCAGAATTCAAAGACCCGATGTCATTCGAAGAACCCGAGCCTGCATCGAACTCTAGGGGAGATTCGGCCACCGAATTCAATGAGCGCAACTATGTGAAGCTTCAGTCACCAAACTTACACCATCATAAGGCCATTAAACTATGCCAAGTAGTAAGCGCGAGAAGGCTCTCCATGGGCATCAAGGGCCGGCACGTGACCGCGCGCGCCCAATCAAAATCTCACAATTACACTCCTCCAACAACTCCAACTACAATGTCCACCAACAAAGCCTACGAGCCGGTGAGAAGTGAACCCATTCAGGGAGATTACGAACTTATTGACGTGGACCCACATTTCAACCGCGTGGTGTCATATTTCCGAGCATCGGACTATGGCGCATGGGCTGCTAGCACGGCTGCGTTCCCCCTCTCTCTAATTGCCTGGGAGAAGTTGGATCCTGCAGGGGGCTCTTTCAAAAAGCCAGGAAAGGTTCCTGGCGGGGCATTGAGAGTCGCTTCGCTCTTGGGCTTCTGTGGCGGTTTCTACCTTGCATACATTAGAAGCTCGAAGAGGTTTTTGGGATGGTCGGAAAACGCCCGCGAAGTCAAGATGGACCGCTACGAGATCAAGAAGTTGTTGCTGGAGGAGAAGTTGCCATACCACGAAAACGAGTCTTCATTGGATGACCGCATGAAAGACGTGTCCAATAGAAACTCCCAGTACTCGTTCACCGCGATGGCCATTTTGCCCTGGTTCAATCTTTCTTATCATCCTTACCATGGTGTTGATATCCGGAAATATTACGAGACGCGCCCGGGTGAGGAAACGTGGGGTTTCGATTTGAAGCCTTTTGAGGACATCAAGAAGAAGTACGCTGCTGTGGTTGAGTAGTAATTACATTGCATGAGTTTGGACTTCTGTAGCATCGATTAGGGGCGATATGGTTTACGCCTCCTAGCTGGCGAGCTTCGTAAGGCTGCTGTATGGACCGTTTGTAAAACTAGTGCTAACTAATAGAAAACTTGGGGGCCATGGGGCAGACGGGGGCCCGGTGGACAGGTGTACGGGTGTTGCACTGTGGGTACCGATGTTACCCGGTGGTTTTTCTATTTCGGTGTACTGATGTGTGGCCGGGCGCGATATCGCGTCTATTTACAGACATACACCCCATCATGAGCACCGAGGACTTCTCCCATTTGCCGCCAGAGCAAAAAATCTCTCACACAGTATGGAAAGTGCGGCTTCAAGGATACGAGGAGCTCATACAGCAGTTTGAGAGGTCACGTGATGAGAACGATGCATGCTTCGCCAATTTGGCTGCCAAACCCGAGCTCCTTAGAGGCATCGCCATTGACGCCAACGTGGTGGCCCAAGAAACCGGCCTTTTGGCCATTGCAAAATTCCTTGAATTAGGGTCTTCGCCCGCCGTGGTCGGCCGGCTCAAAACCCACGCAGGCCTCGTGCCCAGTCTCTGTGAAAAGGGACTCTCTTCAAGTCGTGCCGGCACAAAGCAGCATGCAATTTCGGCGCTCTTGCTCCTTGTGGAGATCAGCAGCCAGGCCGATTGGGTGCTTGAGCAGATGACGCCATACTTCTCGCATAAGCTCCCCAAGTTGGTGGCAGGCTGCGTGGTTGCCACACATGCCATGGTGGAAAATTTTGGCTGCAATATTGTTCCCGTGAAAATGCTCTTTCCAGTGTTGAGCAAATTGTTTGCGCATGCTGACCGAAATGTGCGGGTGGAAACTACGCGATTAGCGGTGGAAATGCGGCGGTGGCTTGGCGAGACCTTGGACCAAGTTTTGTTGCCGTCTTTGAAACCTGTGCAGCAGCGCGACTTGAAGGCGGAGTTCAACAAGATCAGTGGCGATACCCCGCACCAGAAGCGGCTCACGCGGGCTCAAAAGGAGGCAGAGGCCCAGCGACACGCTGGAGAGGAGGCCGAAGATATGGACAGATCCGCGGATGGCGATGTTGCTATGGAGGATGCCTCTGCAGTGGATCCAATGGATCTTTTGGATCCCGTGGATGTGATTTCGAACATGCCCACGGATCTTGCACTGCGAATGGCTCTGACCAAGTGGAAAGACCGGAAGGAAGCTTTAGAAGAGGTTTGTGCAGTGCTTTCCAAGGCGCCCAAAATGGCTGCGGGCGACTATGCTCCTCTCGTGCGGATGTTTGCCAAATGCATGAAAGATGCCAACATCCAGGTGGTGCAGCTTGCAGCCAATGGCGTGGAGTTCTTGTGCAAAGGTCTCCGAGGTGAGTTTCAAAAGTACATGGGGCTCGTGGTGACGCCGCTTCTCGAGAGAAGCAAGGAGAAGAAACCCGCAGTTGCTGAAGCCTTGGCTAACGCCTTGGATGCTGTGTTCAATACTTCGTCGCTATCGGACGTTTTAGATGACACTCTCGAGGGTATGAGACACAAGACACCGCAGGTGAAGATCTCGGCCACGAATTACCTTCAGCGGTGTTTGAAGAATACAACGGTGGCTCCTAAGGCGGCTCAGGTTGACGCTATAATGGAAGTCGGAGTTAAGCTCTTGACGGACTCACAGGAACCTATTCGCCAGGCGTCCACTGAGATGATAGGTACGCTCATGAAAATAACCGGCGAAAGAGACTTGAAGGTGTTTCTCGAAAAAATCGATGATAACCGATTGCAGAAGGTCAAGAAGGTGTTTGAAGAAGCCACCGTCAAGGTGGTCAAGAATTCCAACGCGAGAGCACCTGCTCCTACAGCAAAAGCGGCTGGCTTGCGGCCAGAGGTGAAGCTTAAAGGTCTGTCCGCTATTCCAAGCAAGCGCCTAGCGACGTCGCCTGCAAAACGAGACTTGTCCAAGGTGCCGGTCAAGAGCTTCACTGGGCGGCTGTTGATATCTCCCTCTCTTGGACCGAATAGTGAAAAACGGGAGGCCCGTGAAAGCCGAGCCCGTTCAGACCCTCCGACGGTGCCTCTCTCAGTGCATACGGAAGCCGTGAATGCACTAAAGGAGGAGAATCGCATGATGAAAGAGGAGTTGGCCCACGTTCAAAAGTCCCAGAACTCCTTGCTCAATGACATCACCAATCTACAAGAGGAAAACGCGGTTTTAAAGGAAACATTGCAGCGAAACCAAAGTGAGGTGGCAAATGCTGATCTTATGGTGAAGCAAAAGGACACGCAAGTCATGCGCTTGAGCAGCGATCTCGACAACGCCAAGTTGAAAATCAAGAGCTTGGAGCAATCGATTGAAATGTTGAAATTGCAGCAAAGCACTGCTCAAGTGCAGCCGTTGCTTTCGTCTTATCCGGAAAAGTTGAGCCGGTCGCCGTTCAGACTGCCGGAAAAAAGCCAGCGCAGAATGTCGCTGCAAGAACTCAGCACTAGAGTCGACCGCATGTCTATTGACGGTCAACTTGTGGCCACGGAGAGAGAGGTTACGCAAGAGCCGAGTCAGGAATTCGAGCCGGCGTCATCCTCTCGCGATTACACCAACTCTACGGGAGAGGAGGAGAATTGGAGAAAGGCGGCCGAGGTGACTGCGCAGCTCAAAGCACGAATCGAGAAGATGAAGCAAAGAAACCGGCTTTCCAGTCGGTAAACATCCTGGAGTGATTGCAGAGAAAGCCTATCTTCAACTGAACAAAAGACACTTCTGACCACCATGGCAGAGGGCAGACAATGTCTTAAAAGGGAGATTTTGGAGTGACATCGTTGGAACCTGAGACTACTGAGATGAGCGGGAACCTGAGACTACTGAGATGAGCGGGAACTTGAGACTACTGAGACGAGTGGGAACATAATGAGACTAGTGAGGAGCTAGCGATCACACTCAAGCATCAACAGCAAATCGGTTGACTTGTGGGGGCATATCGGGCCGGCGGTCGGGGCTGCATGCAGGCGCCGTATCCGGCGCGAGAAAAATTTCGGCCACGAATGGCCGCCGCCATGACCAAGTTGAACATCTTAGTGCCCGTCAAAAGGGTCATTGACTATGCGCTCAAGCCCCGGATCAACAAGGCGGGAACCGGCTTCGAAACCAAAGGCATCAAGTTCAGCATGAATCCTTTTTGCGACATTGCTTTGGAGGAGTCGTTGAGGATCAGAGAAGCAAACAAAGACTTGGTGCAAAAGATCCACGCGGTGTCCATCGGCCCCACCAAGGCCCAGGACCAGTTGCGGACCGCACTTGCCAAAGGCGCCGACTCCACCACGTTGGTGGACGTGGGCGACCAAGAGATCGAGCCTTTGACTGTGGCCAAGATGTTGCAGAAGGTTGCAGAGAAGCACAACAGCAACCTAATCATTCTTGGGAAGCAGGCCATCGATGACGACGCCAACCAAACCGGGCAGATGTTGGCAGGGCTCTTGCAGTGGCCCCAGGCAACCAACGCATCCAAAGTCGAGATTCTCGGCGACACCGTCCAGGTGACGCGAGAGGTGGACGGCGGGTCGGACACGCTCAGCGCCCAGTTGCCAATGGTCATCACCACGGACTTGCGCTTGAACGAGCCCAGGTATGCCTCGTTGCCCAACGTCATGAAGGCCAAGAAGAAGCCATTGGAGAAGCTCACGCCCGACGACTTGGGGGTGCCCATCACGAACCGCTTGCAAACATTGAAGGTCGAGGAGCCTCCCAAAAGAGCGCCCGGGGTGATTGTCAACAGCGTGGACGAGTTGATTGGCAAATTGAAGGATGCAAAGGCCATTGAGTAGGCGTGTCAAGTGAGCAAGTTGCTCCATCTACCTCATGCGTCAACATGGCGCTGGGTCGAGTTCCAGAAACGGGTTGGGGCGTGCAGGGGAGGGCGTTCGACCCAAACAACGGCTCTGCGCTTTTTAGTGTCACATGAGCTCATGGCTCTATGTCAATGTGATGTGCAGTCTTTTATACTACAAACTGGCAATGAGACTGATACATGTCGGGCCTCGACTTGTAGGATGGCTGATGTGAGAGACGAATGAATCAAGCGAGCTGAGTCAATGTGCTGCTCGACAGGTTTTGCGGTCGTGCGCTGCCCATAACAAATTCGACCCAATATGTCTAATAGATAAAGGACGAGGAATTTTCTTAGATTTATACGTCTGATTATTTCGAATGAATTTCATTGGATCAACACGTCCAAGAGATAAAGGACAAGCGTAAGCGATAACCTCTTAATCTAGATATTTCTAGTTCATGTCAGGTGAATGACGATCTTAGGAATATATTCAAAGACATGATGCATCAATGGGAACTCAGAATATTAACACACCATAAGATCAGGCAAGTGCACTCAATGTCCTTGGCTAAAATTTGCGTCAAGGACAACCTCTCCATGCTTGGGTGTGGTCGTGGCGTAACTCAACCCGAGATTCAGGGCTCGAGAGCACCTATGGGTAAACCCTCGGCGTCTGACTCCGCCATCGTTCGTCTTGGTGCTTCGATATTTGCTGACGCTAGGAGTTCGACGCTCAATATCATCTACGCCCCTCCTCCTCGTCGTCTCTTCGACTTCTTCTATTCCGCGCCTTGTCCAGATTATCCGCTGTATCGTTTCACATATTGTCACCAAGTATGATTCACAAGTAGGCCCGAAGCAATGGCTGGTATTTGTGCTGGGTAGATGGATACGTCACAAGTTTGGCTGCTGGGCTAGCGCAAGCTCGATGTGTATAGAGTAAATAATGACATACTTTTGCTAATTGTGACTGAGCAGCACCGGCACGTAAAGTGAGAGGAAGTGGTCCGGAGGAGCGGGAGCCAGTCCCTTTATATATTTGGCTCTCTGCTTTTGTGGCTGCAGATGTAAAACATTTCGCGCTCTTGCAGCAAATGTATAAATAAGGTATGAAAGACGTCTACGTGACCAGCACGCCCTTTTTTTAACACCTCTTGGAAGCATGAAAGGAAATTCAATGGCAACATACTTTTTTTGGTCACTCATAGCTGTTTAATTTTGTGGCAAATGAGTCTGTACATAAACCAGAGAGAACTCCATGATTTACATATGCCGACTTCCTCTTACCTAACTACCGCAGCTTCTCGATGTGAAAACGTTCCAAAGACGACCCGAGGAGACAAAATGGGCAATTTCAAGGGTGTGCCGATTCTTGTCTGGTAGAATGACTTCAAGCCGTGGAGTTAGCCTTTCCCAACTCTCCCTCAGTTCCTAAATTGGTGCACTAATGCAGTGGTCTTTCCACAAGAAAAAGAGGCGTTGCGGGATAGTTTTGGCTTCTGGAAGGACCTAAATTCGAGGAAAAGGCCCTTTTTGCATGATTTTTTGCCCCAGCGCTGCAGCAATTCTGGCCCCGTGTCATCTTTGAACGGGATCAATACGCATTTCCCAATATCCTCAAATTCAGGTGTTCGTGTCTAATACGCTGACGTGATCTTGATTCCTGGGCTGATTTCGGGAGCGCAATCTGTCGTGATAACCATTCTCCTTCCAAGAATGCCGCTTGTCCACTATTTGCCCACGACAACACTGACACACCATCTGAGACACCAGAACTGCATCTGCGCACATGGGAATCTTCGAAGTCCAGCGCAGACAATTGGGCCACGTGGGCGACCATGACGCTAGTTCGAAGAGAAATCAGGCCACTCAGGCTCTATGTTCCCACAGCAGTACAAGAAACTGGACCGTTTGTTTCGCTTGCAGCAATTGACCATCTTGGCCACTCCATTTGCCCGCACCCAGTGGCGAAAGACGTGACTGAAACCATTCGGATGGCATCGTACCTTGATCATACCATCAATCGCTGGGTTAAAGACAGCTCGAGGCCCAAACGCAAACGCACGCCCGATCCCGAGTCAAAGTCCGATCAGAAAATTACCCTATGCAGCCTATTTGCATTAGTACAATGCAGAAACTGGAAGCAAGCAAGAGTAAAAATCATCGGATAGGAGCATTGCCAAAATGTGCAGGTGAAGATTTGATGAGGGTATAAATTGCTGAATGTCTGCACACCTGCACAGACTTCAGAAGACAGAGGTCGTCAGGGGAATAATGAAGCGAAGCGAACCGGGAGCTTCCTCAAGCGTCTTGGCCATGCTATTTTACTCTACCTATTCGCAGGCTAAATTCTCGTCATGAATGGCCTCTGCAGGTAGAGCGAGAAGCTCTTATTACAGTGGCATGGCGAGTAGTTGCAGCTATTCCCGAACTCCTTTCAATCTGCGGTCTCACTCAGTTCCTGCGTTCGACCGGTGACAGCTAGCCCCCCAGCTGGATCATTCTGTGCCAGCCAGCACGTCAGTTGGATCATTCTGTGCCAGCCAGCACGTCAGTTGGATCATTCTGTGCCAGCCAAGCAACATACTGTTGTCCTGCACCCGGCGCATCAGCACTCGGACCCTCGCCCACCATTTGGTGTACAGATGTACCGTGGGCTCCACATGGCTTCTCCACACCTGCTCTCCGCACCACTACCCATCGCCCATTACTTCTACCCCCCCGCCCAATTGCTGACACACCAGCAAAATCCACGGCTTTCATCCTGTCCTGAAACATACTTTCCAATTGCGTCCTCCCATTAAGATACCGATTCCCAGATATTCTCCCCATTTGCTCTCCTCCTAACCCTTGTCCCTTGAATCCCCGCCTCGTCTATCTGCAAAAGCGCATCTGATGTCAGTTGAAATTGCCGCCAAGTTTCTTGAACAGAAACTCAGCCAGTGGAATCAAAAAAAACCCCTTGTTTTGGGAATCTCCGGCCCGCAAGGCGGTGGCAAACTGTACCTTGCCGAAAAACTCCTACAACACCTTGCGGAAGCGCACCCCAAGCTTCACGCCGTGGGAGTGCTGATCGACGACTTTTACCTCACGCACGATGAGCAGCAACTTGTGTCGGCCAAGGCTCGTGATAGTGGCAACTATGTGTTGGAAGGCCGCGGATTGCCGGGCACACATGACGTGGGCTTGGCCTTGGATGTGATGGACAAGTTGGTCAAGCGGGAGCCGTGCCAGGTACCGGTCTATGATAAGAGTGCATATGGCGGCGCCGGTGACCGCGTCGCTCGTGATCGCTGGCAACAGGTTGGCGCGCCTGGTGCGGACGTGGTGATCTTCGAGGGCTGGTTCACCGGCTTCCGTGCCATTGACGATGCGTGCTTCCCTTCGGTCTACCTATCGTGTGATCCTTCGGGCGTGGTGGCCCGCAGCTCCATGCACCACTTGCAGGAGATCAACCGCGACCTCCGGGCCTACGAAAAGCTCTGGCAGTTCTTCGACTACTTTGTGTATTTGCAGGTGCAAAACTTGGACTACATTTACCAGTGGCGCCAGCAACAAGAAGACCACTTGAAGGAGACTCACGGCCTGGGTATGTCCGAAACCCAAGTCACGGCCTTTGTGCGCCGGTATATGCCCATGTACCACCTTTACTACTGGCGCATGTGCAGGCAAGGGTTTTTACCTTCGGGGCACAATCTTCAGATTCTAGTGGATCTCAACAGAGCTGTGGTGGAATCTCATGAGGTTTGAGGAGTGGCTTGGTTTGGCGACTTCCCGGTTTCGCACACCTCGGACACTCGGCGTTACGCTGTGTCAGGAGAATCAGGAGAATCAGGAGAATTAGGAAAATCAGGAAAATCAGGGGAATCAGGAGTGATGATAGGAAATTGGCAAAAAGAATTCAAAACCTCGCCAGTGTCAATTCATTAAAGGCAGTCTACTTTAGTCGGTCTCCGCAGTCATGACCGATCCCATTGCAAACCCAAGCTATTCTAAAGAGTCGGCCCAAACCAATGCTTCGCTCCTGTGCTGAGTCCCATACCTTTGCACGAGTCGCATGAAGACAAGAAGCGACATTCGTGTCTCCTAGCAGAACTAGACATGGTACTACGGTGGTGGTCTGCGGCAGCGTATTGTGGCGTGTATGGTGGAGAGTGCGGCAAGGGCTGCGCAAGAAGCTACATGGAGGATTCATCGCTGACAAAAGAACATCAAGCAGGCGTTGCTTTTCAAGTCAGCAGGTACAGCCAAGCAAGAATCTGTGGAATCGACTGCTCATTGAAGTTTCGATGTAGTTATACAGGAAGACCTCCAGTGTGCAGAGTACGGAGCCGTAGAAGCTCAGGCTGCACATCGATGCCGGAATAGAGCCTATGGGTTGGTTGAACCAGAAGTCCCGAATTTTAGGCAGACCAAAAAAACCGTCGGATCAGCAAATCGTGTATTGGTACGTGCCACAACCAGGGATCACCAATCACCATTGCAATGCCACAACTTAGGCTTTATACTGACGAGAGGTCCATTCCATGGAAGCACTCCATTCTCTGTGGCTCGCGCACAATCTCTGTAGTAGGCCATTCTTGGCAGTTTGTCACTCTCAGCAAATCATTGTCAGCCAATCACTCAGCCAATCACTCAGCCAATCACTCAGCCAATCACTCAGCCAATCACTCAGCCAATCATTCTCAGCCAATCGTTCTCAGCCAATCATTCTCAGCAGTTGCCATTGTCAGCATTGTCAGCAGTCGGCCCATCCATTTTCGGCCGCTCGCTGGAGCAGAAGCCTAGACCTGGTAATCCTCAGGGTAAAAAATCAACCGCTCCACCCCCGAGTCCGTCAAAATCACCATTCGGATAACACCACCCGACAGCCCGTCCCACTTGATGGCCTCGGCAAGCGCCGACTTGATGAACTGCACGCACTCGTCCTTCTCCATATCGGGGCGAAAGTTCTTATCGCACCAGCCGTAGATGAACGTCGACCCCGAGCCCGCAATCGCATAGTCTTGCTCGTGCATGGAGCCGCCAATGGGAATCGAGTACACCGACCCCTTGTTTTTCTGGTCATAGCCTGCGCAGATGATCCCCGCCGTCAAGGCATCTTTGTTGTTATAGCAAATCTCTTGGAAGATTGACGCGGCCACCTTGGTGGGCGGCGTCTGTCCGGCCGGCAACTGGATCGAGTACATTTGCAAGTGGTATTTCACAATATCCGCCACCGCCTGTGTATCTGCAGCAGACCCTGACCGACAGCAGTAGATGGTGTCGTGTATCTGGGTCAACTTGTCCAGGACTCTGTTTGCAATGTAGGTGCCGGTGGTTGTGCGGGAGTCGGCACCGAGGATGACGCCATGCTTGAATTTGACGGCCATGATGGATGTGCCGAGCGAGACCTCGCCTTTTTTGAGGTGGTTGATGTCCACGGTGATTCCATTCATTGGTGTTGGAGTTGGTGGAGACCTGAACGCCACTGGTTCGCATCATGTGGGGGTCACGTGGCCCGGCTCGCGCCATATACTCTACTAGTGTCTACTACGCATTACTTACTTCTCTTTATCTCTCCATGAGCAGTCCAGATACTGGCTAGAGGTCTCGCCCAATGGAGCTTCGATTTACAGTTTGAGAACAACAAAATAGGCAACTGCCAAGTTCTGGCGGAATGCCACGCTTCAATCTTCAAGGGGCACCGTCCTTGTTTGTACAGCCAAAGCGCTGGTTCCAATTCGAGACGAAACCGTGAATCCCCGGGAAAACCGAGTCCGGTGCCGCATCAAAGCGGGTCCTGCTTAATCCCTTGGTCGTTTATGGCCGTTTCAATCACCTTTAAGTGACGCGAATGCCGACGACGCCACCCATCAACTGCGTGGGTCACCTACAAGATCGTGGATTACACTTGGTCAACCAGGAAAGGTACCAGCACAAAGCCATAGTGAACGTTCACAAAAAAGAAGAGGCACATGGATGAATAAGCACGCTAGCTTTCGTGCCAAACTGAACGGAATCATCAACCTTGGTTTGCCATTTACAGGGAAAAGATCTGTATTTGAGATTGCCATAACTGAACTCTTCAAAGGACAACAAGGTTGACCCAAGCTGTCTTGCTGAATCGAGAAAGAATCGTTTTGAGGCAAGTACGAATGACGCGCACTAGACCATTCGCATGGCAACCACATGTTTGAAGACAGATGGTAAGAGACAATGGCATAACAACAAATATCAAGAGAATTATCGAATTATGTTTGGAGAAGTACCAACTATTTACCGTCGCTACTTGGCGACTGACGACGATTCACATTGAAACAAAGCATTCCGCGGTGAAAATACACTCGTCACGAAAAATAGTCCAGCAAGCTTCAATGACATGAAACAATTATGACCAGAAGACGAAAGCAAAAGTCAACAACCACTCAAGAATTGACTTGATGAAGACTTCAAGTCTCTGAAACTCCACAATCCAATCGACGAGACGCTCGACTATGGAAGAGAGATGAATTCCGTTTACAGATAACATACAAATAACCTTACAGTCCCACAATCAAATCAACAAAGGACCAAGAATACGTCACTTATTATCACGAAGCAGAAAACATGCTCCTCTTCTATTGCCACCGATGCAAATTATTGTTTTATCGCCAAAATGTGACTGTTACAATATCCCGAGGTTGGCGCTTCTGCAGGTAATGCTGTTTATGTGGTGATCCCCATTCTGGAGATTCATTGTGAGCCACACTCGGAAGCTGCGTTAGCGAACGATTCGTGAGATACGTGTCTCTGATGGCTTGATGCCTATGCGAAGAAAGTGGCTCTGTGGCTTGATGATGGCCCAGAAGGATTCTGAGGCTTTGGTGAAGATGCGGGAACCTTGACATGGTTGGTGTTGCAGGTTTTTTGGCTGAACTAAATCAGTCTTTCTGGCCCCGTACGTTTGTGGAATTGGCGTTTTGCTTCAAGTGACTAGTCAAGTGTCAGTCAAGTGTCAATGCTAGGATTCACCTGACTTGTCTTGAATCAAATGTGCTTGAAGTTTGTCAATTCACCAATGCCTGATGAATCCACGGGATAGACCAAGCCTCATCAAATCGTATAATGTATGGACGTTACTAATACTGGCTACATATTCCAAGCGATGGTTCATGGAAACACAAAATTGTCGATTCAGATCAATATTTTGTATGCCATTGAATACATCGTTGCAGTTCGATCACTGCAGGGTCGGTCCCGCTTTGTTCTCGTTTCTTCGAGATTCATACCGGAGATGATCAGTGGCACTCTATCGGATACAACTTCATGGCCGCCTGCATGTCATTCGGCAAGATCGGCCCGGCTGGGATCTGAAACGACCCCAAATCCGGTGCAGACATGGCCAGCTTTTCCATACAACTCCCGGTGACTCGCCATATTTTAGAAATCAACAAAACATCCTTCCAATCACGCCGGCGTACAAGAATGTGACCCTTTCAATACTATACTTGAGCTCGTAATTGATGTCAGATTATTGGTAAAGTCGAGGCCTTCGACTTGTATTCGTTGATCATTCCTGAAACAAGAGGTGTCATTTGGAGTTGCATAGGAATAAACAGAGATTGTGCCACGGCGTTTGGCGCGTCATTGCGTGACAAGGTCCACAGAGCTTACCGTTTTTGATCGGCACACGATCAGCAGCAACCGGTCGTGCCTAACAGTCGCCCTGAAGAGAAGATAAGGAAGTGAGATTCCCCGCTTTCATTGGTGTCTCGAGCAATTGCTCATATAGCTGCAAATGCACCCAGATTTGCACCCAGATTTGCACCCAGATTTGCACCCAGAGTTGCACCCATGGATAGTGCACTACTCATTCTGGCCGCCTCTGTAGGTCAATTTCCTCACGAACCTAACCGATGCCTTTTGAAGCAGGGAATGCTCGTTAAAGGCATGGCCAGTCTTTCCACAATGCTTGAGTTGTTATGCATAAGTGAGAGGGAGGCTCTTTAGCTTCAGCTGTTGCTGCACAGCGGGCATAAGCTGCGCTTGGAGGCGCACCTTTTGTATGGGCTGTGATGGTCACGATTTTTTGTCAAGTAGGATTGGATCCCGTTTGTAATGCATCTTGATCCAGAAGAATTCCACTGGGATTAATCAACCAGAATGGGCCAGGATAGCCACAAATGGCCTCCTTTCGGCAATAGTCAGGCGGGAAGAGGTCTTGAATCCAAACCAGCCCTCTGTGAGCGTTCCCGGGTTGGAGCCTGGCAGGCGTTAATGCACGAGGCACGTTAATTGCACGAGGCACGTTAAATGCACTCGGGCTGGATGTGATGGGGTCAAAACTCAAGCACTCCTCTTTTAGACATCAGCCTCTCAATAGCTATAATCAGAGGGAGAAGCCGATGCTCGCTCTCGGGTTCTTTCCACTGCCCCGTAGCCTGGAACGGCCATGGACACACAATGCGGCTAGACAAAGCAGCTTTGAAGACGGAGCACTTTCACTCATCATGTCATCCAGCATCAGCGGAAAAAGGCACGAATCCACGAGCCCTGTATCCTTCTAGCGCCTGAACCTCGCGAATACCTGCCAGTAGCCTGGGCATATGCGGCTTTGACCCAGACCAGATGTGCACGGTCACGGATGGTCACGGATGGTCACGGATGGTCGAGTTTGAACCCCCAATCGCAAAAGTTCAGGTATACATGTTCACCGGATTTGGTGCCAAAGATTGTCTACCGGTAAAGATTCATTTTTCGGTGGGGTATGCCATCAAAGAGTATCTGCTGCGGCCAAATAGTGTGGATTCACCGCTTGAGCAATCAATTCGAGCACGCTCTGCGTGCCGCCGGCCGAGGGGCCATCGAAACCACGTGCTTGATATTGAGCTCCACGTTGATCATCACAATATCCTCAACTAGCTATGCTGTAGAACCGGTTGCAGCGGGTCCTGCTGCGTGCACCACGAAACCACCTCGTCGCGGACGAAATCGTCAAGTGGTCTAGGTCGGGCTTCTGCTCCATCAAGGCCCGCGCCATCACCAACAAGTTGCCGCCGGATCTAGCGAGTAAGCAGGAATCGGGGTTGATTGATTGAACAGGTGATGTGTCATCAGACAAACACAATCTCCGTGCATTCGTCACTCGCCAGGTAAAACTCGGTGAACGCTCGTTCGCGGATGCCAATGTCAAAGCACTGGAGCTTCCGGAGGAATGCCGCCAAAAGAAGATCCACATGGGCCCAGGAGTGGTCGCTAGTGGAGAGAGCCGAGCAGTACACCTGGATCAAGGCGTAGAGAACGTGGCAGTTCTGCACGTCTATCCAGGGATCAATGGCTTTCATATAGGCGTCGTCGGCTCCAGCCAAGGCACACACAAATTGCCTGTTAGCTTGAAGGCCATGCGGGTCGGCCATGTGTGTAAGACCAAAAGGCAGCCAAGCGCCAGTTGCTTCACCTGCACTCATGCTCCCGACCTAATGGGCTTTTTGCTTTTATGCACACTTCCAGAATGCAACTAGCATGCACTCAAACTTATGAGCTTCCAAGACCCCCGGAATCAGCTTTGGGCTCGAAATACAGAGTCGTTGCATTCATTTGGCTAAAGCACACGCGGATATTGATTGCGTTGGTCTCGTGGTCCATTCCCGGCGCCTGAGCTTTCCCAGTGCAACGTATGCCTAGCAGTTTCCCACATTCAAGAGAAATTGAAATATTCATGAGCATCCACGAACATTGCTAGTGGCGAAAATCGCTGGTCCGCCATTCGACTTTAGTGCCCCAGCAAAGAGTTCTGGCCGAGGCCTCGGGACCCTCCTCAACTGCCAGTCTTGTGACTCAAGAACGCAATTGCTAGCCTCTTTGGCCGCAGTGGAAATGGCTCACACGTGTGCTTTCCACTATCAAGCTGAAACTGCTCTTAGAATTGTAAACCGTACAAGTCAGTTTCAGGTCAGCCTGTGCTTTATCCGGTTTGCATAGATCCAGGGAGTGCCACAGCGCCCTCCAAAAAGACAGAATCCCTCAAGAAGGCGGACCTCGGTCCTGGGTTGAACAACATCCAATTGTGGATTGTTCGACCTTACTCGGAGGGGTTCTGGTCTAGTATTGGTGGACATTGGGACACTAGGACATTGGGACATTGAGACATTGGGACAGATTGGACATATTGGTAAGTCACGCCACCGCTGATCTTGTTTGGGCGGGAATCGCTTCCTTTCACATTAGAGCAACAGCCCGTTGCAGCCCTGTCATCACCATAACGGCTCATTCAGGAGGTAGAAAAAGAAACATGTTGAAGGCCCTCGCCCAAGCCCTCAGTCTTGGCCTTCAACACAATAGCTCCTGCATACAGCCCGCGCACGGTCGATTTCGCCCTTACCAAAATCCACCACTAAATCACCCTCCTCAGCTGTCTATTCGTTCCTCCAGGCCTGCGCTCCCCGCACATACACATCATCCTTCAATCCAGCACTACCCCTTTACTGCGCTCATGAATCCTTGCATTCTCCTATTCGCTCTTTGTGCAGGCGCCGCCAGTCTAGACCTCGGGCTTACCTCTGACCAGCTCCTGCATGTGCAGGACGACCCGCCGGTGAGTCACCTTGTGGACTTTGAAATCTCCCAGGGCGAATACTCCAAACCCCTGAAAGTGCTTGGCGAGCTAAAAATCGCGCTTTTCGCCTCCGTGGTGCCCTCCACGTGCTCTCGCTTCTTGCACAACGCTCAAACCCACTACAAGGACTCGGTCTTCCACCGCATCGTGCATGACTTTGTTGTCCAAGGAGGCGGCATGAAAATGGTGGGTGACGGCCAATTAGAGGATATCCCCGTTGAGCGCTTTGACGACGAGAACTTCCTGCTTACCCACAGTAAGCTCGGTCGCTTGTCTATGGCCAACGCAGGCCCGAATACCAATGGTTGTCAATTTTTTATCACCACTGCACCTCTGACATCGCATTTAGACGGCAAGCACGTGGTCTTCGGCCAGCTCGTGTCTGGATTTGAAGTGTTGCAGGCTATGAACACTGTTGAGTTGCAAGGCTCTTCTCCCAAGACTCCAGTGTACATCCTGAAGGTGTCCGTGGCGGACTTGACGTCGTACTCAACGCAAAGCGTTGACTCGGTATCGCTGGGGTACTCGTTTTTCATGTTTTTCTGTGTGATTTCCATGTTGTTCTATGCACTTCATCGGTATACTTCCCGGCGCCTGTTTGTGGACCTCTCTAGTTTCAAGATGTGATTGGTCTGGTTGGAGCTTCCTTTTGATTATGTCAAAGGCAACTGGTGTGGATTGAGCTGGAGAGAATGGGGCGTTCCGAATCTAGTTCAAATGGTGCGGACGATACCATTCTCCCGACCATATATATTCAAAGCAAGGGGCACACAACAGCCGCTATTCCCGGACCCCTTTTGGCTCCTGGCCACAGGCCGACCCGTGGTGCTCTCGTCACGTGATGACGCCTGGCACGCGGCACGTGATGCGCAGTCCGTGGCCGCCAGCCACGTGAGCCCATGTCTTGATGGAAGTCTACGCGCAATGTTTACTACACATCTCATTCATGTCGGAATACCCTATCGTGGAGGTGAAGAATCTTCCGTACGACGCATCGACGCAGCTGCTCTATGACTTGTTTTCCACGTTCGGAAAGGTTCACCAGCTCCGGATCTCCGACGGCTCGGCGCCCCAAGGCACGTGCTTCGTGGTGTACTTCACTATGGACAACGCACACAAGGCAGCCAAAGAGCTCAACGGTGTTAATTTCCACAGCAGATACCTAGTCGCCAGAATGTTTCTTCCACAATAGCTACCAACCGAAGCCCTGGTCACCATGTGCCTCACTTCTTGATAGACACATCCACGAGAGTCAAGGCATAGTAGCTCAAGAAGCCCAAAAAGACAAACGCAGATATCCTGGCCACCTTTCTCCAGTAGCTTTGCGCCGAGTACTTATACTTGACATATACCTTAGTCTCGGACATGTCATCGAAGAGATTCTCGAAGTGAAGCGTGACCTTCACGTGACCGTCGCTGACATCGAGGTAGCTTTTCTCAGTTCCCAATTCTGCTTCCGATGAAGCCACAATGGCAGCAGCACTAATATATTCCGCGTTCTCTGGCAAGTAGAAGGAGATGGACACTTTGTCGTAGTAGACGTTTCTCAAAGAGCTCAACAATGGAAGCTGAGCCACAAATGTGTCCTTTTCGTCGTTCATTCTGTGCACAAGGGACTCCAAGTGGTTTGTCCAGCCCATGGTGAAGTTGTACTTCCACCCGCCGAAAAGCGGGAAGCGGGGCTGCAAGACAAGGTGGGATTTCGTTTGTTTATGAGAAGTGACCATTCCCACCTTGTCGGTGAAGTAGTAGTCGGTGAAAGGCGCTTTGGGGTCGATGGGGAACTCCAACTGGGAGAGCGCAAAGTGGTTCATCAACTCGTATCTGCCTAACATCCATTCGCTCCGGGAGAACCCCGATTTCAATTCAGCGCCGTCATTGACAAGCTCGTAATAGTCCTCGGTCTGCACCACATCAACGTCCGAAGCGGGCAACCAGAAAGCTCTGTCCAAACGCACGGCACGAGTGATAGGCCTGTTGTGGTCATACAAGAAACCCACTGGCCGGATGGCATATGAGGGAACGGTCAGTTTAATAGGGCCAAAAGCGAGAAGCAGGGCCTCCTTCTCCACGCGAGCCTTCAATTGCGGCAAGTCGGGCGTGGCCACATCGTCGATAAGCTGCAAGTCCATTTCCTGACCCTTGGAGAAGCCGGTGAGCGTCAAAGAGTACTCGTGGGTGGTGTAGGGCGAATAGCAGAACTTGTTCAATCGAAGCATCATGGTTTGCGTGTCGGCAAGGTTGATCTGGAAGGGGTATGGCAGGATGGAGTTGGCATAAACGTAATGGACCTTGAGCTCCATCAGGCTTCCTGGGGAGATCGGGTAGGGGAGGTCAATGGAGTAGACATTCGGTTGTAACTGCACGGGCTGGACGTTGATGTTGAGGTCAATCAAGTCCACAAACAAGAACGAGACATTTCCGATTGCGCCGAAGCCGTCATTCACGGTGAAGACGTACAGTTGTTGGGGGACAGGAGAGGTGTTTTTGACCTCGAGCAAGTCCTGCTCCTTTATGTATGGTCGCGAGAGGTCCACGGTACGGTAGTAGCGGGTGTTTTCCCAGAGCGACGAGTCAACGTACACGGCGGAAACGGCGGCGAAAAACGCCACCCATAGGGAGACGACTCTGTAAAGCATGGGTGTGAGAGGAGGTGCTGGCGTTTGAAGAATGAGCGACGGTGCGCGGCAGGTCATGTGCGCGGCAGGTCATGTGCGCGGCACGTGACGCTTGCCCCGTGCTCCAGACCAGGCTCCACCAACCACCTGTAATGTACTCCATGCTCCTGCTTCACGCCGTGCTCCGTTAAACCCATGCCGCAATTGATTTGCTAGATGATTCTATAAGCCTGGTGGGGAGATGCGCTGAGGGCTTCAAGCAGGTCGAATCCTTGGGTCACGTGAGGACAACCACCGATGGATCGGAGCAGATGGAAGTCAGGCCAGCCAGGCGTCGTGAACCTTGCCGAATGGGCTAGCAAAGTCCTTATATGGCTAATTCCGATGGCGGTCTGGAAGAGGCCAGGCCAAGTGGACATTGCCATGCCAGGTCTATGGTGACCCCGTCTCTGGTACACATGACAAGAGAATGCACGCATAGCTGGCTCATAATCGCTCAAGATGCTCCTAGTAAACAGATGGTATACCAGATGCACATGAGACGTGCATCTGAACAATAGGTACACCCGACACCAGGGATAGACCAGTGGATAGACCAGTAGATGGACAAGTGGACAAGTGGACAAGTGGACAAGTGGACAAGTGGACAAGTGGACAAGTGGACAGACCAGTAGATAAGCAAGTAGATCGGTACCTTTTAATAACATTGCACCATCACTTTAGGATATCCCAATCATCATCTCACTCCGCACCACCTCAATAATCAAAGCCGAAGTAGCCCTTGGAAGATTTAATTAAGGGAGCAGTTGCTCAATACACTTACAGCTCTAAACATAAATCACTAGCTTATGAAATCTAAACTCTAATACGATTAAGGACTTGCTGATTGCACCTTTATACTTTAAATTCTCTGTTGACTTCCATGCCAGAGGGGCAACTACGAAATCAAGAAGGTATTAATCTCTAAAGGGCCATTATCACACGATATTAATAGACAGAATAGACGTTTTCTCAAGTATTTTACAAGTCCTGATTCAGTGTTGTTTTGAGAAGTATGAGAAGTATGGCGAGTATAGTGTCACTACTTCAAAAGACGGGAATTATATGATACTTTCGGATCCATAGGTAGTGCGCGGCCCATGAGTCTTATCACGACGGCGCACCCCTACGACGGGAGTGAAGGCCCCTATTCTTTATTTGAAGAGACCGCCGCCCCAAGGTAAAGCAGCATTAGACGAGGAAGCACGCTTAGTATATTTGGAGCATAGGAGATAAGAGATGAATACAGAACCAGAATTCAGGAAACTGTTAGAGACCTTGACCAAACGATGGGAGTGTATATAACAACTCTCACGGCCTAGCGAGGCGGGAGGCACGGGCCTTGGCCCGAGGCACATGAGCACCGCCCTCACCTAAACCTATCCCACAGTCTTGGACACATAGATTTGGACTCACCCTTCCTACGATCTCTTGATACAAAATCGGGCGTTGGTGATTGTACATGCATATACATGGCAAAGGTGTCTTGACAAAAGCCCCAGCATCGACCTCCAGCCTTGACCGTGAGATTGACCGGATACTCTCAATATCAACTGTGACATTTTCCGTTAATTGTCGATTAAGCCCTTGTCAGATATCGTTCCTGATATTGCTCTGATTCTATATATTGTCTCGATACCGTCCTGATACTGTCCTGATATCTCGATCATCTGGTGGCACTCCCGGACAGCCTGCAACGCCACAAGCACCCCAAAATGGCCAAAAAAAACAAGCGGCCGCCTCCCCATGATACCTCCGCCAGCGGCGAGTTTGAGTTCCCCTCCAGCTACTACGGCCTCGCATCTTCACTCCGCAAGCAGTACTTCTTCCCACAGCCGCAAGTGGTGCTCGACGACCAGATCATCACCATTGACCACTTCTTCAGCAACTCGCTCTGCACGGAACTCATTGCCGCATTTGGCCAGCTCTCCCTAGAAACAACGCCTCTCATCAAGAGCAAGTACTACGCCGCCCGCTTCAACGACCGTGTTTCCATGTACTCTCCCCGCGCGGCCGATGCCCTCTGGAAGTACTTGCAGGAGCTCCTCAACCGCAGCGACTCCAAGCACACGTTTGCCGGCGCATGCAGTCTCAACCCCAACCTTCGGATCTACCGCTACACCAAGGGCCACCACTTTGGCAAGCACTACGACGAGCTGGTGGCGTGCCCCTTGGCTCATGACGAGCTGGTCACGGGCCACACGCGCTGGACGCTTCTCGTGTATCTTACCGGCGGAGACGACTTTTCGGGAGGGGGGACGGTCTTCTACGGAGAGCGGCTTCCGCTCAACATCCATCCGTCGAGGGGCATGGCGCTTTTGCATAAGCACGGCCAAGACTGCTTGGCCCACGAGGCCGAGCAGGTCTATGCAGGAACCAAGTGGGTCCTACGGTCCGATGTCACGTTTCCGAACGCCTCCTAGGCGACTTCCAGCGGCCGCTTTCATGCTTCGGTTTCGGGCTGTGCAATATGGTCAGTCTGGCCTGGGTGGCCCACGATACCTTACAACGACATTTATGCGAGTACTCAGCTTGATTTGTACATCAGTTACTCAATGCTGAATTCCTCGGTACACCCGTGATGTGCCCATGGCCTGTTCATGGTGCCACCCCGATTTTTGCTTTACATCCATGTTGCATTTACCATTGAGTCGGCTATTCGGATTCTTAGGACTATCATGCCTGCACTCAACTATACGCCCATGAGGAGATTATTGGAACCCTTGCAAGAAAAAATCTATCGTGCTGTTTCACAAGGACTCAAACCACCTCAATGCAGTTTTAGAACTTCATATTAGAGGGAGATTTGAAGCTCTTTGTCCTGGCCCCACGAAACCAATGTCACGCACTCATTAAGGCAGGACTGAAATAGATCAAGGCAAGAGGTCTTCCTCCATTATTGCTTCTAGCTTGAGCCTGTGATTTTGAAGAACGCTATCGGACCAGATGAGGCCAAACCACGTGCATTCTTGTGAAATCCGCATACAGCAGAGGAATGATGCACTGGTGAAAAAAGAGACTGGTATTAGTCAAGAACAGGTTCGAAAAAGTGAGGGAAGCATGCACCGATGCAACTTCAACCACACTCTTCAGTGGCAAAAGTACTCTGGATCGTGGCGATACCTGAGGTGATGGAAGATGACAAGAGAGTGGTATTGGAACTGTGCCGAGCCAAATAGGCATGTGGACATTACTGATTAATGCACTGACATGAGCAGCAGGTACAGGGTGACGAAGGGACCACTGCGAAGTACCACTGAGCAGAGCATTTTCAGATTTTCTACAAAGACACTGAATTCAATGCGTCCCCCAAACATTCCCCTTCACTAGTCTTCGACAAGAACTGCCCCAGCCGAACGGTCATGGGTCAGCACCGAAGCATGAAACAAGCATAAAACGATATCCACGACGAGCCCAAGACTCGAGGATGGTGTTTGCGTGTTCGCAAGGATTTCCGGTGAAGGGCTTCCCGGTATTGACTTGTCGCGGAAGAAAATGGAGGAGGGCTATTCAGAAGGGTGGAGTGATTTCGAGATGGAAATTTTCAGGCAACCCACCTAACAATATGGCGATTATTTCCGGAGCGTCATAATTGAGCCCGCATATTCCGGGGTGACAAGCTAGGAGCTAGGTATTTTAAGCCGGAACTTGCGATGGTCATAGACAAAATTTCAAGCTCGGTTTATTTCCGGCAGAGAAACATGCCAAGTTGATATCATATGTTTGAAAGGACCGCAATAATTATTGCAGTCTTTGAATAGTTGGCTTGGACAGGCATCTTGATCGAGGAAAGCAAATTCAAAAAGATATTCACCACTCAATGGAAAATGCAGGACGCTAGATATTGCGGTGGTTTTTTATCCAATGTTACTAAATCATATGAGGTGGTCAAGAAGGTGTTCAGTCAAGATATCAGATTAAAGCGGAGCGATGACGCAGCGGAAACTCGTTCTGTTCTTGGTTTACAGATTTTGGCCGCTCTTGTGATGTTTACGGACTCTCGCTCACGGTTCCAAAGTGCCAAGAATATGACTTCCATGTGGACCTTCGCAATTCCAGGTCTTTCTGTTGCCTCCATAGAGACTTGCACGACTCTATAGACATACAGAACTATCAGAAATATAGGCAGAACTACAGGCAGAACTACAGGCATTCGATCTATTGACCCACAGTCCCCCAGACCCCCAGACACAATGAAGTCTAGTCCTCATGGAATATGTGTCCGCTGATGAGCCCTTAGCAAGGGGAACATCCAAACTTGCAAAGACAAACTCACCAAAGTTGCATCACAGCATTTGCCCCGTCAATTCTTGAGTCCTGATCGATGATACTCGACAAAGGTGGCATTCGAGACGGATTCGAGATTGCACCTGGGGAGGAGTTGCATCCGATAAGATGCACTGGTGGTGCTGCGTCCTAGCCTCAAAGGTAAGCTGTCGGAATGGGAGACGCGTCTCCCCAATGAAACACCCTCGCCATCTTTGTTCCGAACATTGTGGTCCTATTCAATGGATCTCAATCCACTGATGCCTTTTCTCATTCCTGTACATTGCAGTGTGATGCTACAAAGAACTTTCAAGTTGCGGTGTGACCAATATAGGCGTGATACAAAAACGTTTCAACGACCTTCTGCTGGTGCTACGGGAAGGACTGGCTCGTTCCGGATCCGGTTGCCTCAGCGCCCCATTGCCGTCAGCTGATGACACCTCTCGTATTCATTCACTGGGCACGAGCTGCAGCCGCAAGTTCTGAAGAGTGGACGTGCGCGCTGAACATGGTAGGGCCAAAGCTTTCTCTTACGTGGAAGCTTCGTATGTTGTTGTTGCACAAGGTAACACCTTGTCCCAAGGAAGCCACTGCTGCACCGTTTTTGGCTGCGAAAACGCGCACTCGTATGTTCAGCGCAGCGCACTGAATCTGACCTGGCACATACCTTGGGGTTCTAAAGAAATGCATTTCTATTTATAGCCAAGAAACAAGCTGGCATATGTTCTGGGGTGCAGAGTATATAAGTTAGGTGGGCAACTTTTTAATTCTCAACAATTCTAGTTCTAACAGTATCTCGACTACGATTATAGCACATGAAGCTGCTACAACCCTGCCAAGTTCCAAAATGACTGGTACATATTGCTTATCAGAAGTATTTTCCTGAATTTCAATATTACGTGTTGTCTAAGCCGTCAAATTTCCTGCATAAACAGTATGATGTCTTGTATATAGACCCCTTTTTGCCATGTATTAGCCGGCTTTCCAGTTTCTACTATCATTTTGTCGTATGTTCCATCCTCTAACTTGCATTCGGGTTTATTCGTTCATTTAAGCCTGCCACGTTTCGAAAATACTAGCTCCATATTCACTGCACACAAATAAGCAGCTGGCTAGATGCGAAGCTCCCCTAACGAGCGCATTACTCAGTCCCGTGATCCCGTGCCTGGCCTCTTACCTGCTTCCGAAAGTTGATAGTGCAGAATTGAATGACCATTGCCAACTGAACTCTGCGCACGTTCAGGTATTTTGAATCCACGAGAAGAGATGTTAATTTTTTCCATAATGACCTTTCGTGGGTCTGCTCTTGAGCATATATAGTTCCAGGCTTATGAGTATCTCGTTAGCTTCCAATAAACTATCGCTGATTCAAGTCATTTGCATTTTCACAGAAGATGCTTACTTAAACATGGGCTTCTTCTTTGAGACGGGCACATGGCTACTGGCAGGAATAACCGCCAAAACTCGAGAAGCCGGTCAAACAGGAGTCGCCAGCTGAACACTCAATCTCAAATGTAGACAGTCGTTCGGTGACTATTTGATTTGATGTCGGTTTCCAGAATCCAAAAGCCAAAAAAAGTCCCCAAATTGTACCGGAATAGCATGGATTGATTTGAGGCAATTGAGAAATCTGGCCCGGGCCCAAACGCTCCAAAAGCATCAGTGATTCAGCGTACAGGTTGCAAGTGGGGAGGAGTCCGGTACAAAGTGGCCGATTATTACCTACCTATGAGTCTCCAGCAGAAGTTGTTAATTAGTTTGGGGGCTTTTGCAGTCTGTGTTTGCACCCAAGATTCATGGAGGTTTGAGGTGGATTTCTGGGCACACGATCTAATTTCGCTGAGTTATCCTTCGGAAAATTCGGCTGAGCGCTGCTTCGGGCTTAAAGACGGTAGCCAAGTCCAAGCAACTTGTGATTTACAATTTATATCTAGTTGCGCTGCGTCCCGGAAGAATTTCTCCTGGGCAAAGAACGGGACCGTACAGCCGCCTCCTCAAGAAGCTGCAATGCATGGCACTGGAATTAGGGAGGGACACCATCGACAAAGAGCTTAATGGACTGGAGCGGTCCGACTGCCACTGTATAGAGTGTGGGCATATGCGACGGAGTGGTTAAGAATGTCCAGTAGGTAAAACCGAACGAGACACTTTGGCTTGGCACTTCACCTCCGGCAGTTTAGCCGACGCATCCGGTTCGTTTTTCTGACACGGCGAAATACGTCCTCCAATTGCCGCTTCAAAGACCGCAAGCCCGGATCAGGGTCACTGAGGTCGTACTTGGCACTCGGGGAGTTGTATCCCGAGTCTTCTTGTTCAAGGACAGACGCATGTCACTGATCAGAGCCATTTTCTTGTCTTCACCCGTTGAAAACACGACAGTGGTCATGTATGGAAGGAGCCCAGCTTCTTTGAAAAAGTTGCAGATTGAAGCTTCACAAATGGAGATTCAGACTGGTGTGGCTCTTGCTTCACAAACACACCAAGTGCAGTCTTTTGGGTGCAAATCTGGGCTAAATTGCGCCCATTCTTGCTTCACCAAATCGTTTTTGACTAGGTCCATCTGGTTCCAGCTTCACAGACAGATACTTGCGATGAAACCCATCCCTGGCGTGGTCAAAGGCGAGGAGTTCTGACCAGAGTCTCCAAGTTTGCTCATCCCAGACCGGCAGTCCTCAGGCGACTTGCCAGGTTATCTGTCACAACAGAACCCCGCTTTACAATCACCTGGCATATGAGTCATGGCCGCGTAGTTCAGGCGGAACCCAAGCGGGACTCGCAAGTCTAGTCACAACTCCTCTATTCAGCAATCAGCAGGAACGAATTTGAGGTTTCGGCATGTTTGGGTCTATGGTCTCTTTTGAGTCTTGCAGAACGTAGGTGGCAGCTGAGACTGCACATCCTGCTCATGTAACGCCACACGGCCCCATAAGCGTAACAATGTGTTTGGGTCGGGACCATATGCAGACAAGAGCGGTGGAATTCTAGAAAATGAAAGACCCAGAATAAAAAGCGGACGGGATACGGCAGGTGTGAACCAAACCGCGGGTTTTATGGAAAATGAGACAGCTAATTCAGAGTCAGGCTGGGCCAGCGAATCGTGGAATATAGCCTTCCGAGATCCAAACTGGGCTTTGCGCAGCCGTGGGCTGGAGATTGTGGACCGGCACATGATACAACTGCTTTTTGACGGCCTGGGCGATGGTTCGATGCGTCGTATCGATAGCGCTCCCCCAATTTTCACTTTTTTAGTAATCAGCATGAAGAAAAATGGATGGGGGCCATTGTTTTCGTAAGGCGTGAGGGCTTGGCCGATAAGGTCTCTTGGTACCCCAGGTTTCATACCATTCCTAGGGTTCAAATAGGCACGGCCGTGTATTCTCCCTAGCCAGTGGGGCCACGAGTGCAGTAGACAATGACATGCCGTGGACTGCGCAGTACCTCCCCGGATCGAAGTGGGCTCGGGCCTTTTGTTTCAGTGTGGAAGAAGGCGGAATTGGTTGAAACGACAAAAGCCCAATCTGTCCCCAAACTGCGGCGCCAGACTAGTCAGGAGTAGTAACAAGGAGGGTCCAGAAAGTAGTGCGCCATCACAAACCTCAAGGATGGAAACGGCCAGGGACTTCCCAAGAGCAGGTCACATTGAGCAACCCAAGCAGCCAGAAAGCCTCCAAATAGCCGCTACCAGAGGTTACGACGTAACGAGCCTTCCAGAGGGAAGCATCGGTGGGAAATTTGAGAAGGTAAAGGACCCATATGAAGAGAGAAATTTTGAGGGAACGAAGGGAAATTTGAAACAACTGAAAGAGCACATGAGGACCCAAAGGCTCGAAAAAAAGAAACAGGTGAGTGTTTCGGGCGACCAAAGGATATCAGGTTTGCAGGCGCTAAACAGTGTGTTCAAGAGGCGAGCAGCAGGTAGATATAAGAAATAAGCTACCTATGATTTCACCGGTGCAGAAAGACTGAAGCATACACTCCCGGTATGGACAGTGGCTTGCAAACGCCAACCCCCGTATATGACCCCAGACAACAGGGCAGTTTAACAGGAGCCTAATGCACTCTTTGGACAGCTGACCGAGCACCTTCTAGGACCGCCATGAAGTTCGAGTCTGCCAGACCGATGGGGATAGGTTTGGGAAAGGCCATGTTCCAAAAACTATACTCCATTTCCAGCAAGGCACACATAAGATGAGACCTGCATAACGGCCTGGCTGCAACCAGTACAAGGCTACTCGAATGGGGAAATGAGTCCAGGTACCGAAAGACCATTACAGAAGACATAGTATACCGATGACTACGTGGCTCTCGAAACGAAGCACCAACTGCACGGCATCATGAATGAAGACTCAAGGCAGTATACAGGATGGAGGGTTCAAAGCTCACGGCGACTGATATCGCTTGAACTTGTTTGAATTCATTAAGAGAGGATCAGATCCCCAGTCAACATCGAGTTTGGCGGACCATATTTGGCCATGGACCAAACGACTAGTTTCAGTGGGGGCTCGGCTGGTAATACCTTACGCATACAAGAGAGTCTTTGAGGAACACACGTTTGTACTAGGGTCAGTAATGTGCGAGGGGCTTCATGGATACCAGCGGAGTCTGTGAAAGTACTTGATGAGGTCCGCCGGCCACTAGCCGTATATTTGTGGATCAACACCCATTCAGCTCATGCGCAGTCCTATCGACCCAGTAGCAGATTTAGGAAGCATAGGTTTGTGATATAAATTAGAACGCATTCCGTCTTTGGCTCTTTCCCAAAAGGCCTCGTAGGTGTATTTGGATTGGACAGTCAAAAACCAGGAATGCTTGAACAGAACTGAGGGAGACGTTCAGGCAGAATCACTTCAAGAGCTATACTTTAAACATAAATCAACCAAAGACAAATCCTCGATGGCTGTTGAGATGGCTCAGTAAGTATCAGCTCGAAGACGAATCCATGTACTGCTGTCAGGGCGGGCTACTCTGGTAGCTCTAGTGGGTCAGGTACTTAGGACTTTCGTTCGGTTTTCTTGATTGCTTGCAAGTCACAGTCACCCCTTTGCTGTCCCAGTAGGATTGGATCTTCTGTTTCAGATCCATTTCCTTCCGTAGGTTTTCAATGGACAAAGCCCAACGGTCCTAGGGCAAAGCGCAAACAGCTGGATTGAGACTGAAAGCGTTGTCTGCAATTTGGGTCACAGCACTGTGAACATCCAAGGAGAGTTATGAATCCAGTGACTGAACGACGCCCTTTTTCCGGCTTCGATGCAAAGGTAGCATCTGAGTGAATTTGGCCCTTTGACTGACTCATGGATGAGTGCCAAAGACGGAGTTGGCATGAGATAAAGAGCCTTCCACCCCTCTGCTGATCCAAAAGGATATGAGAACAGCACCAATGAAGACGAGAAGCCATGACCGATTAGGTCTATTTTTGGAAAATGGCCGCAGAAAATGTGGTTTGCCTTGACATATTTCTCTTAAAAAATTACACCCATTTGGGATTTAATAAGAGTGTTTTTTACCCAGTGTCTGACCAATCTGTTGAACTGTGAATGGACGCAAAATGGAGCTCATCTATATTCCAACTTTGTGTGTCCACGAGGGAAAATAAACGGTTGCAGCACAAAGTACTTGACCCATTTCCATGACCCATTTAGACTGGCACCGGTAAATTACTCCTTTTGGTCTTTTTCCCGATCCTTTTCAATCGCTAAGATCCCATAAACCTTCTGCAGTTGCTGAACAAGCTGCATTCAGCATTGAGTGAGATTAAAAGGAGTATTACTTGTGTCACTGGCGAGCCTCCAATGCATCTCTTGATGGAACGACTCCTTTTCCACTAATCGATGCGTAAAATTTAATTTGACAATTTGCTTTGACTCAGTCTCATTACGGAGCGAATTCGAGAATACTGCCCGTTAGAAAATTTTGCTGTCTAGATTTTTGCAGGTGGTTTTGAACAACCGGGATTGGCCACAGTGAAACCGGGGTTCTGGAGGCCAGAGTGCAAAGGGCCAGGGCTTTTACAAAAGGCAGAATTGTTTTGGTTTCACTATACTCGACAGTTACGCTTGGCGATTCCACTTCAATGGCCTGCCCTCACACCGTCTCATGTGAATCCTGACAGCCTCCGTTTCAAAAGGATAGAAGCTCCAGATTCAAAAGGAGAAGACAGGATTTGGGCTCACAGCCACCAAAACCTGCCACCAAAACCTGCCACCAAAGCCTGCCCTCAAACACATCCACGCCATGTATGCGAGGTGAGACCGGGTGTTCAGTCACAGGTCCTTCAAGTAACACTCTCACGGTGTCCATGAGTATCGTATCCAGAATGGCTCAGCGTGTCCTCACAGAGTGGGGGTGGCTGGAAGGTTTCCCAGAGTAGGCACTGCCCAGGACGTACACTCTGGTTTGGGCCTTAACCTCCCACCGCTTGTCGCAAGCAGGCAGCCTTAGTCAGAGTCTTGTTCGTGCGTCACCGGTGGAAAGTTCTGACTAAAATCAACAAACTTGCGTTTGATAAGCGGGGACTTTGCCGCCTTCTCGTCAAGTTCGGGCTTCACAGGTCGGGAGACTGAAGGGTGGACACGGTGCTCCGCACACGAGGAGATCTTGTCGCTGAGCGCCGGCTTCGTAGGAAAAAAGTCCTCATCCGAGTCGTGAGGCTCGTGGTTCATAGACGGAAAGTGCAAGGGACTTCCAAGCTTGGCACCGTGGGTTTCGCATTTCCTTCGAAAGGTGATTTGCTCGTAATACTTTGCGGCGCCTGGGTGTTGGAATGCCATAATGTGGAGTCACGGGGCGTGGTGGACGGGAGAGGTCCCACTTATAGTACCACAAACGGCTCTATATGTTGAACAATGGTTTTGGGTCGGGCACCGTATGCAGCGACTTGTGCGCAGGGATATCAAGAGTGGACAGCCGACTGTGGAAGACTGTGGAAGTCCAATACCACGGGCTGAAACCAGAGTCACTGCTTTTCAGAAAACAGTACACGTGAATAATAGTGGCTTGCAGAGATCAGGTAAACGTTGCCCATCCTCACAGTTCACCAAATGGGAAGGCAATGGGAAGGCTTTCAGTTTGCGGAGGGCGATTTGTGGAACAGATGTCCAGCGAATTGAAGTTGGACTGCAGTTTGCAGGACGCAGCTTGTCAATTGTTTGATAGAGTAGCAGCTCAGTTTGGAAGCGCGTTGCATTGGACGATCATCTACTTTTGGTCAAACGTGGGAACAAACGAGATATTGAAGGGTTTTTGTGAGTGTGATGGACGCATCCATGCATACCTGAAGCGTGTCTTGTTGGTGGCGTATCGCAAAGGTCGTGTTGTTGCTGTACTGATGATTTCACCCCAAGCTTCGACCATCGCCAGCAGCAGAGCAGTAGAAAAACCCGAAATGCGTACATCGGTACGATTTCTTCTAAGGGAAGGTTTAATCGTGGAACCTGTGGGGCGCATTTGGGCCTTCGAACCACTGCTCAGCCCGTGTAGAGCTTTAGTCAGCCATGCATCGACGGCGTAGGGCACCAATAGAATTTAAGTATTCAGGCGTCCGATGTGCACAAAACTGCATGCGCCAAGTATAGCCCACGGAGAAATAATCCACCAAAGCAGAGCGAAATTACCCGGAAACCTTCAGCGGCAGCGGCTACATTGGCCGCCACTATTGAATAAGCTTTTGCATATGCACAGTTGGATTGAGCAGGGTGAGCCGAATAGTCTGTGAGCGAGAAGGTGACGGCCACGGGCCGACGAATCAGGGGAGGCAAGTATCTTGGGATGCAACGCGCAAGGCGGATTCCGAACCAAAAAGGGTTGGGGGACTGGCATCAAAGACCACCCCAGTGCATGGAACGGAGACGAGCGACGCAGAGGCGAAAGGCTGCTCGGGCCAGTGGAAGTGGAAACAGCGATTAGGAAGGTCGCGGGACGCTAGACAATAGAGTAAGAGAAGTGCATGCACAACGAAAAGCTTGGCTATTGTTGGCCTTTACAATGGCCACCAGAGATGTGATTATGAATTGGGAGACGAGAGGCACTTCCATTTGGGGAACATGTAGCCTTACAGTCGCAGGAGTGGTTGTGCAGGTTCCAGAAATCTTGCAGAGCCGACCAGGTAGTCATGGTCAGGTGGTGAAATGTGCGGTGATTCAAAGGTGACCTGCGTCTGATCGTGGTCTATGATAGCGTCTGGGTTTGATCTGGGTCTGATGGGTCTGGTCTGGGTATGGTCTGGGTATGGTCTGGGTCTGGTCTGGGTATGGTCTGGGTCTGGTCTAGGTCTGATTTTAGGCTTTGAGTAGAGTCTGGTCTGGGCGGATGTGGGGTGACTTTGGTCTGATCGCAATCTGACCTCAGTCGGTGATTTTGCTGTGAGCTCGGATCTTGGTCTAATAATAGCCACACCTTGGTCTGACCGCTCTCACGGACGCCGCACCCACTTCCAATGACTATGCACACATAGATATGGAGTCGTCTTTCGGAGTGTTTCGAGATGTACTGGAGGGTACCAAAGTTCGATATGCTTGACGGAACCAAAAAATCGACAGAAAATACTCAAATGAGCGGAATTTTCTGCTGGAGTCTCTTGACCGCTCGGGGTACTCCTTGTTGAACTACGAATTGTGCAAACTGCAATCCTGCTGTACAGGGTGTATACAGCACTGCGTGAAAGATACCGGGTTGAGCTGCCACTTTTCGTGTTACATGATGCAGCTGAATCGCAGGCCACGGTGTACCACCTTGAGTTGAAACACGAACGCATTTGGGTCATGCTTGCTTAACACTCCTAGCATGCCGTCGTGTTTCAGGTCCGTTGGCGGATAGGTGCCTGGGACTGGAATATTTGAGCAAGTAATTCCTGGTCTGGGAACAAGACAACAGGTATCAGACAAGGAAATCTAGTACTATTGACCATCTACGATACAAGAGACGACTACAAAATTTCCCGAATTGAAATGGTTTCTGGTAGAAATCGTGATATTTCAACCACGCCATGAGACAGTGGCTCATATCTCCCAACAAGTATTCCTATAATTGCTAGGAGGGTGGCTGATTCATGTCCTACGCGTTAGGCCAATTACTGGTTTGATTATCTACATAAAATTACAATCAAGGTATTCTAGTCTTGGATTATAAAGACATACAGGTCTTACCTTCATGTGTTTCCTGTAACTGTAATGTTATGCACTGTTTATTATTCATGGACAGAAAATTTATTTAGCATGTAATAAACACGACCATCAGCTGCTGTCCGAGCTTGCGACCAAAAAGAAATTAAACCCAGTGGGTCATTCACCATATCATAAAGAAGTCTAAAGTGAATGTTGTACCAACTCGGCAAGTACTTCCTAACTTGCTAAGTCAAAATAAATCGAATTCAATCAGCCAGCAGCTCTCCAGGATATTGACACCTTTTAGTATATCAGATTCTTCAAACCTCTTTGCTACACCTAGGCTTCATGAGCAGATGATTTAAGCCAAATTACACATACCCACCTTTAAAGACATGTCGTCATCGTTTCCTAATTCGTAATATTAGCATTCTTTTTCAGGCTCCACTGAAATATATATCAGATCTATCATTACCAAAGCGCTGGGTTTAATCATAGTGTGAACCATTTGTATATTTCTAGCTTATTTATTGGTATGAGATCTGAAATTATTCAGAAAATAGTAAGCTACTCGCACGTACCTTGGCCATATTCTCCGCTATCAGTTTGCCTCTTTAGTCTTGTCATGTATGTCCCGTCTCGAGTTCTCCCAAACATGATTTATTGTACACCACCTCTTCTTCTATAAGCTGGTAAAGTTTCACGTCCACTATGCCATGCTGTTTAACTAGATTTTGCCTGCAAAACATTGAATCCCTTCACCCCAGGACACCGCTTTCCAGAATATTTTCGCTAATTTCACCTGGGTCAACTCGAATCCCCGCTTTAACAAGAACTTTAAATCGGGTACATCCATATTGGAAAAGCCACGTGGCTTGATGTCTCCCTCCACCACTCCCGCTCAGTCTATGCTTCTAATAAACAGGCACAGATTTTTTTTTTCAGTTGGCAAAGAGTCAATGCGGGTATGTGTGAAACGCTATCAGGCCGCACTCAGGGGACCAAAAGCTTCACCAATTTAAACCTAGCTCGCTCTTGGGGCGACTTGTTTAGAGGGACGATAAGCCTGAGGTTTGCAAATTTCACAAGCCCTAGTGACCGCATCGACCCAGGCTTTTCACGCTCACCGTGTTCTTTTGGGGTTTGAATCGACCTCAAGACCTTGCTAAAGCTCCTGGAAGAATATCTTGCCTTGTTGAATTGAATAATACGTTCCGATCAAGGAACCAGTCTCTATTTTACGCAAACATTCATATACCGGCCCATGTTGGATTGAGTATGGTCTAGTGCTTAGCGCAGTGTATTCGGGATAATCTGAGAAACAAGGGGAATATTGAGCCTATAAAAAACTGACCGGGACAACCTCAACGCTTTTAGTAGGCTGTTCCTCTTACGGCAGCACAGTGCTTCCGGGGAAGCTAAGATTGTCTGACCGGATGCATATAATGAAAATTCTAGCCGATAAGTTAGGGCTCTGATACACCGGCGTCGTCCGTGATGACTAGGGAAATTACCCAGGGCTCTTAAGGAACAGATGTTTTATGTAGGGGAGAGTGACTCGTCTGCCACAATGAAAAGAAAAGAAGTTCTTGTAGTGTAGGGGCCATTAAATCATTTGCCTGGAAATTCTCTTCAAGATATTGTTTATGGTCTTTCAAAGATTCTTTTTTCGGATCATAATAATATTCACGGTGTTCTGTTGGCTAGAACTAACGGAAAACTTGTCTAATAATTGCACCGTTTAATATGGACTATTCCACATGATCCGGCACATTACGTCGGAGCTTTTGTACACGCCGGAGATTATTTAGTAGTCAAGTCTGAGGAGTCAAGTGGTGAGGGGCCAAGTGCTGGGAGAGACCTGTTTGCGATCCCTAGAACATGGGAACACCCTACTTCTAGGGAAAACTGGCCAAGGCCGCGTCATGGCGTTTGACACCTTTGCAGCCCGAGGGGTCCCGATCGAGCTAGTTTTAATTGAGGTTTGCCTGAGAGGAAACCACGACATTGTCCGAAGATAGACGGTCGGATTTGGATCCGCCTCTCGTGTAGCCATGGGCAGCGCACGACCAACGGTGGATCTGACCGAGCCATCTATAATTAAATACCCTCTACTCTATGGAGCCACTATTCATGTGTCACCATCTATGTAAACCGCGGCTTTTCTAGGAAAACAAAAGAATCACCTTTGTGTTCCAGAAGCCCTTATCAGTCAGTGGTTTCAAATGGTTTTGAGCCCTGTCATTGAGGACGCTTCTTTAGTGACCAGTTTACTTCAGTAAGCTCATGGTACGCATCAGAGAACATTATAACGACAATTCCAGCTGCTCTGTCTTGTGTGGCAGCTAGACCACAATGAGTTAAAATCAGAACCGAAGGCATAAATGATACCGGTCAAATAGACACTTTTAGCTTCAAGAAAACATGGGAGCTCTGGGAAAACTCCCGAAAAATGTTCGAATTGGCTCTCCCCGTTCGAGATTCCCGAGCGCTTCTAGCCGGGTGCTTTAACCTCTTGCAGTACGCATTCATATCCCACTAGATGTCTGAACCGGTTGAATAGGTCATCTTCGCTCCTGGTGAACATTGAATTCCAGAACTCACTTCGACCAAGCGTTCAAAGCCACTAACGTCGTCGTGGCTTCCTTACTGCAGTACTGTAACACACCTTGAACGAAATTTCCGTGCCAAGCCACGTGACCGCAGTACCCACCGGCATATGTTTTGCATCATGAAAAATCCATGAGGGGTTTGTTCTGCTTGAACACCTTCGAAATTCGTTTCACAAGCAATTGAGCAATTAACCACCGATGTTGAACAAGCCCGGCAGCAAAGGGATCCCATTGAGTTTCCGGAATCGCCAATAAAAAGTGCAACAAACAGAAAGCGTGAGAAAGAGCACCGTGAGAAACAAAGGCGCTGGAGAAGAAGGGCTCTGGGGAACAAGGGCTGGGGAACAAAGGCTCTGGAACAAGGGCTGGGGAACAAAGGCTCTGGAACAAGGGCTCTGGAACAAGAGCTCTGGGGAACAAAGGCTCTGGGGAACAAGGGCTCTGGGGAACAAGGGCTCTGGTATAGGCTCGATTGGCCCTGGCATTCGGCACCTGACGCGAGTCTCTCTCTCACATCCTCGTCTGTCGAACCATCCTCCGGTACTGGACAAAAGTCTCCTCGTTGGCACATGAACCCCCACACACCACCACAATGAGAATATCGTCCTTGGCAAGCCCAAGCGCATTCAAGCGGTCCACCTCGTCATAGACAAACGACAACGCGGCTCCGCAAGCTGGCTCCACGTACTCGCCGAAGTCACGCTGGAATGCAAGGCTGGTGCGCACCGCGCTGAGGTCCTCCACCATGTGGAGCTCATCGCTTCTCTGCTGGAAAAGCTCCAAGGTCTTTCCAGATACGTAGGAGCATGCAAGAGACGTGGCAAGCGTGTGTGGCTGCGCGAGCCGCACCACCTGGCCCTCTTGAACGGCGCTATGGAGCGTGGGGGCTTGCACGGGCTCCGCCAAAACACACACCGCATGTGACTGCTGGTGCTGCAACCCACTGGCTATGCCATGGTAGAGTCCGCCGCCGCCCACCGAGCACGCCACGGCCCGCACGCGCGGGCGGTCTGTGCTGCTGAGTTGCAGGAACATCTCGCCCACCATTTGCGAGTGGCCCTCCCAGATGTGCGGGTGGTCGAATGGATGGCACAAGATGCCGACCTCGGGGCTGGCCGCCATGAGCGCTTTGGCATGCACACTGGCGTCTTCGATGCCGGTTCCGTGCACCACCACCTCGGCGCCGTACTCGGATAGCCGGTTGATGATGTGCGCCTGGCACCCTTGCGGCACCACCACCGTGCACGCCACTCCGTAGAACCTCAGCGAGTAAGCGGCAGCCAAGCCGGCGTTGCCGCCACTGGACGCAAACACCCGCACATCGCGCCTTTGTTCAGTGGCATCCTTGTGTTGCTTATGGCCAAAGCTCCGTTCATATGCGTGGTGGTCCAGGTCGTGGGTGGCGTAGTCCAAGTCGTAGCAGTCCGGGTCGTAGGCATCACCCCAAGCCCCCCCATGGGCTCCGTGTGTATGGTCCCATGGAGAGAGACCCTGGAAAGAAAGATCCTCGGGAGAGACATTTGCCAGAGAAACACCCCGAAGGGAAAGATCCGGAGGAGACAGATCCAGAGAACGATCCACCAGAGAATCATCCAAAGAGCCTGTCCGTGCCGCCATCACCGCCCGGCCAATCATATAGCCAATTCCCCGTAACTTGAAGCTTCCCGACGGTTGCTCGTATTCATTCTTGAAAAAGACTCGGCACGGAATTGATCGCTTTTGCGAGAGCATCTCCGTCACCTCAACAAGCGACGTAGTCACTGAAGGCTGCCCCGGTCTGGAATGCGTCTGCTGCTTTGGAGGCGACTCGACTCCCGGCATGATCCAGCTGCGTTTGGGAGTCGCTATCCACGCCTGTTTCGCTCGCTATATATGGCCTCTACAGCCCTTACCCACGGTGCATAACAATTGTAGCAAATGCGCATCTTGACTGCGCATCTTGACTCGGATTGCTGTGGCCTGTCCAAAGAGGCAGACGCAAGCTTCCATCACTGCAAGAATAGGCATTGCATTGTCAGAGTTCCCCGCGGTTGACTCTGGACAGTGCGAACATGCAGGTGCACGGCGGAGTCAAGAGACGAAACATGGAGAAGTGCGAACATGCAGGTGCGCGGCGGAGTCAAGAGACGAAACATGGTTCAAGCTGCAGGATGCAGATCCTAGCTGTACGGTCAAAACCCCGGAGGAGCTTAAACGATGCAATCCCGCCTAATTAAAAGCCGTGCTTCAAAGGATTGGAAATCAGCCGAGAAATGGTCAGATCCGGAATGTGGAGAAATGGTCAGATCCGGAATGTGGAGAAATGGTCAGATCCGGAATGTTAGGGGGCTCTCGCCCGGTCTAAGGAGCATGAGACAATGCCATCGACAATCTGGATTAGGTAGCTACCACGACATCAATACAGCATGACTGAGGTAGCTGAAGGTCCGTGTCCCAAGAAATGATTAGACCCTTTGATCACGTGCATCCCGACCTCCGTGGGTGGCCGCGCACAACCCGCGTCCATCAGCTCGCAGCCGGGGCTGGTGCTGAGCCATGGGATGCGTTGATGCTAAATCAGATGAATCACGGTGGTGGACATGCAGAATATCCACCAGTTCGACAAGAAACTCTTTTAGTAAAAACTCTTGTAGTGAACTCTTGTAGTGAAGTCTTGTAGTGAACTCTTGTAGTGGACTCTTCTAGTGTAAGCTCAAATGATGAATGTCTGACCCTTAGAGCCAAGCAGTTTCATAGGAGATTGGACAACCCTGTGCCAATGCTCGACAACTATTGCCAATGCTCGACAACTATTGCCAATGCTGCGCCAAGTGAAAGCAACATAGACGATGGGCTGTCTGCGTGGAATACAACGAGTTGAAAACAACGTAGACGATGGACTGCGTTGGAATTCAGTAATTGACCGTTCTGGTTCTTGATCAAATACCCAGTCTCTGAATGAGTCCATGCAAAGGAAACCTAAGCGTGCAACGGCTCAGAAGGCGAAAAAAATGGGAGTCTCTCAAACCCAGAAGGTGACGTCAGATTGGACTCATTCATCTGTAGACACCTTGATGTCGGTCCTTGCTCAGTCAGAGCCACTCTCCCTGGAAGCTTTACCGGAAACCGGATCAACCAAGTCACGATCCAGAAGAAAGCGAGAATCTCCCGGTTATGAGTAAGAAATGTCTTCACATCTATCCGATGGATCGCCATATCATGGTGGGTAGCAAAGCGAGTAGGAAACGCAAACTTGCGAGGGAAATCACAGGTGCAATGAGATCTTGATAGCCAATTCCTTCAGTCTGTAAATAACCCAATTACCCTCGCTTTGTCTTTCTTATCATCTTAGTCCCATCCACACCCTATAGGTTTGACACCAGCGAAACAGACGACGGGGGAAAAGGCTTGATTCTTTTCATGCGCCTTCATCTCAGCTTTGCATGCTATTTTCAGAAGATGCAATCGGCTGGCCTCTGTGCCTCAGCCAATGATTGTGGAATTGGGTTCCAAGAATCCGTACGTCCTCCCACACCAGCTTTGGATGTCTTGGAGGGGGGCTTGCCTCGGGAAGCTATTTGGAATATCCTTGGCATTTTGCATCTCCGTAACGTGCAGGCGGAGTCTCTCCCAAGTCACACGCACACGAATTTGAAAGTCTCCGAGTTCAACTGTGGCACTCGTCCAAAGAATCAGGGAGATACTCAGACATTCTCCATCGAGAGGTGAGAATAGCAACGTGCACGGATCGCTGCTTGACCGAGTGCAGCCATCAGAACTCTCGCTGTGACAGTAGGTGGATTCGGCCGCACGAGCACCCGAGTTTTCTGCCTCTATTGATGCAGCCGACCTCTGGGACCGTTAGACAAGTGCCTAGTTGCGGCCGGCTGGAATCGGAAAGCGACGGGTCGGCTTTCGGACGTTTGTCGGTCATGGGGGCATCTCGGGACTCTGTATGTCACGTGGCACGTCACGTGATATATCACGTGCGGTACCACGTGACCGGCGGCGCTTGCATCTCGCGGATCGCAGCAACCAACCTCCCCACCATGGCATCTCCCATATTCATCTCCAACCCGCCCCCCGGGTTCTCTATGTTGGCGGTTCTCCGGGGCATGCAATTGGCGCTCTTGGGCGGCTACCGCCTGTTGCAAAACCCCAGGCTTTTCCAGTCTGCATACTACGCCCGGGCGCTCGATGCCATTAAGTACTCCATCTTCATCCAACTCACACTCTGGGCGCCAGTAGTGGCCCTTCGAGTGTTTGCCAACTTCATGGGTATTTTCGTCAACAGCCGCATTTTGGAGTCGCTGGCCAATTGGCTCCGGGACTTCCAGTTTGGCGTGCTCAATTTGGGCGTGTTCTTCACGTCTATAGCCAAGCAATTCAGCACCCAGTTGGACATGATTTTTTTGCAGAGCTTGGAATTTATCGACAAGTCATACTTGAAGAAACACCCAGACAAGCCTGAACACCAGTATCACCACAATTTAGTGGAGCTCTCCCAGGACCCACCATTGCCTTCTGGAAAGGGAATCCTCAGCTTGCAGACATGGCGGGACAAGTATAACTCATCTCAAGAGTTTTCAACATTTGTTGGACGCCACTGCTATAAGATGTCGTTCAACGTGGCGGTTTTCTTCTTGAGCAAGTTGCCGTACGTGGGTCACGTGATCGTCGGCCTCTTGTCCTTTTATAACCTCAACGACAAGATCGGCACCGACCGTGCGGTGCTCGTCTTCGTGGTGTTGACGCTTTTGCCCCGGCACCATGCCGTCTTGTGCCTTACCACGTATTACGGGCTGCGTTCCATGGTGCACGATCTCTTGCTACCGTATTTCAGCCGTGTGCGCTTCACAAGCAGAGAAAAAGAGCAATGGATCAAATCTCGAGAGGGTCTTTTGTTCGGCTTCGGCTTCCTGTTCTTTGTCCTCATCCGGAAACTTCCCTGGATTGGCCTTCTCATCTACGGCTTTGCCGAGACCTCCGTGGCCTACTTGATCACCAAAGTCTCCGACCCACCGCCAAGTTCCCTGAGCCAGCTCATACACTGGAATCAGACTCAATTGGTCTGGAACAAAGAAAAGGAGCAGGATGTTTTACAGGGCACTTTCGCGTCTAGCGATGAGGGCTTTTCGCCCATCCCTGGCTCCTTCATTTTCCATACATCATAGGTCCATTCATAGGTCCATTCATATTCCATTTATAGGTCCATTCATAGGTCCATTCATATTCCATTTATAGGTCCATTTATAGGTCCATTTACAGGGCATTTATAGCGTCATTCATAGCTCCATTCATAGCTCCATTCACAGCATTCATACGCCATTCAAGACTCCTTTAAAGGTTTCGTAGCCCGATTCTAAACTCCATTTTTGAGCTGAAAGGTCCGAGTGCCCGTGTAGATACAGTAGTCTAACTGCTCGCCTATAGCACGCGCTATGCAGGAATCCCGAAAGTAATCCACCGAGTAATTATGTGTAGCCAATTCATTCGTCTTGTTAGAAACCCCCAAAATCGGAAGGAGTGTAGACGAGCATCGAGGCCAGCTGTGGTGTGAAGCCGAGCGTGCCACGTACAAAAAGTCATCTTCCATGACCTGGTCCCCAGATACCTCGAATGTTTCCGTGCAAAGCTCGCCCACAATCTTCAAAGACACCTCGGAAGCGATAGGCATTGTATACAGCTCAGGCACGAGCTTCAGGTATGTGAGTAGAATGAACTTATCAAAGTCGGACGAGAAAAATCCGCTCTGCTGGAGCTGTGCCCATGATAAAAGAATGTGTGCCAAGTGGGACCGGATTCTTCGGGAGATCTTGTGCTGCTCTCGATCAATTTCAGCAACCAATTGGGCAAGTCGCCCTTGGGCCTCCGACTTCACATCTTCTTTGTTCTGGACTGCGAGTAGCGTGCTGAGCACCGAGTGGTTCAACATGTAGAGTGTCTGCAACTGGCTGATTGCAGCATTATTTCTGAAATTGAGCACCAAGCTAGCCTCCAATGACGAGCTCGGGTTGAGGGAGAGTTCGATAGCATTGGGATCTGGAAACCGGGAGCTTTTCCAGAGATTTAGCCCCAACTCAAAGGACGCGATGCAACCCGGATCACTTTCCACAAGCTTCTTGTCAATGAAAGGAATTCCATTCTTGGTTTCGAAGAAGAACGTCAAGAGCTGCGAAATCGATTCGCAGTCCCCGTCTTGACTCGTCCCGCCGCCGCTCACGGGTACGGTGCTTACCAAGTACTCTCGCTTGGACTTGATCACATGGCTGATAACATTTTTGGGCGCCAAAGTGTACACCACCACCAAACACCCAGCCAGAAGCGTAGCACCATGCACAGTGAGGATCCCCAGGGCGGAATTCTCCAAGTATGGGACAAACTCTTGCCAGGGAGCGCGAGCCTGCTCTTTGGCTAACACGCCCAGGTATCGGCTCAATGTCTGCTTTGCAAACAGGTCCAAAACAGGACACTTGGGTATCACCGAGAGGCTGCGCGAGGCCCAGTCGAAACGAGCGGTGCCAAAACGGCCATTTTCGAACAGCAAAAACACCAAGAAGTCCGTGGCACTCTCGACGACCGGGAGACCGCAGATCACCGAGTGGTAGGGCAATTTGGCGCTCACAAGAGTCTCGCGGCCAACAACATGGATGCGTGCTGTATCGGTAACCACAAGAAGAGACCCAACTGGCAGAATATTCGACACCATAAAGCGAGACGGCTCTTTGACTTGCAACGGAGCACAAGTGGCCGATGAGCAGGAGACTGGATCAAGGTCATAACGTTGGATGGAGTTATCGCTGAGCACGCAGTAGAGCGCACCTGGGCACCATGCCAGTAACACCACGAGGCCGTTGGACGAGAAGCGGTGCAACTGGGGCAAGTCCAGACGTAGCGCGTGAACGGAAAGGTCACCCGACTCATGGGCTAGGAAGAGAGCCGCGTGGCCGTCAAACAGGCCAAACGAAAAGTCCGTTAGCCTGAGCTCCGAGTAGTGAGCACCTGACACGATAATATCACCATCGCTAGTCAAGCGGTCGCCAGACAAACATAACTGGTCCAAGAGCGCGGTGAAGGTGCGGAACCTCACGGTATAGCTCGACAAGTCGAGCGAGTCCCTTTGCAAAACCATCACCTCGCCCGTATTCAACAATACCCCAAGGTAGCAGTCTCTGCTGGCCGGTTGCACGGGCAGCCACTTGTGGGAGACAATGAGCGGCTCCTGGATGCGGCCAAAATTAAAGCGGTTCTCCTTATCGTTGATGTAGAGCCGCAGGAAGAACTGGAAGCCTAGCAGTTCTAGATTTTCCGTCTGGAAGATGGGCGTCACAGAGAAGAGAGACGAAGACACAAACTCGACTTCGTCTCGAGCGAGCCAGGGAGCCGAGGCATCCGGGAGAGCGGTACGGCCGGCAGTTGGTGGGGTGGCGCCTGGCTCGATTTTGACGGCGGCGTGGCCGTCATCAGGAGGAGCTGAAGAATGGCTGGCACATGTGGCATCGCCATTAGCGGGCAGATCTCGTTTGGCGGGCAGATCTCGTGCGGCAGAGTCTGTATCGCCATCAGCGGAGGGGCGGTGCTCATTGGCGGAAGCATGGCCGTGGGCAGAGCCACGGAGGCGGTTCACCGAATCCGATTGGCCATTAGCAGGAGCCGGATCATTCGAGGAGTCGGCACCATTAGAGACAGCGGCAAGCTTCAGGCCGTCAACATCGCAACCAGGGTCAACGGTTTCCTCATTAGGTTCAGAGTGCTTTGGCCCCAGGTTGTTTAGGGCGGGCGGTTCGTCAGTTTTGGCTGCAGAAGGCCCGCCAGGCCCCGCCTTCCCACGCAGCCTGATGCATCGGTGTAGGAGGGGAAGCTTGGGCTCTATAAGCACCAAGTGGTCGGAGTTGTTGATGGCGATTTGGGAGTTGGCGGAGCGCTGCACGGGGTGGAGGATGCCGCTGGCAATTGCAGCACGCAGAACAGCTATAGGAGTGGACATAAGGAGTGGATGGCGCGATGGAACGAGTGCGTGATGCTGGCGCTGCGCTGACTGGGATACTTGGGGGTTTTTGGCGGCAAGAAGAGAGTAGCGTGGGCATGAGAGATGAGGTCCGGCCGTGAGGTGCGGATAAGAACAATGCGCGGGGTGCAGAATCCTGACCCGGCGAGCGTAGGGGAAGAGGAGCCACGCAGCAACACCTGACCCCTAATCGAACCCCGTTCCAGGCCCATTCCAGGCCCATTCCAGGCCCATTCCAGCTCCATTCCAGCTCCATTCCAGCTCCATTCCAGGCCCATTCCAGGCTCCCCTTGATGTGAGTGGACCCTTCGCCACAAATCGCGTACCCTTCTTTGGTCGGTGTGGTTCTGGACAAGGACAGACATCTTTAATATACCATTGCCTCGGTTTGACCTCGCATTCAGTCTCTACCATTGGTGATACTCTGTCATTTTCAAACTTATTGATCCCCTCCTGGAGTCGAGGGAGTGGCATGAGAGACTGGGCCGTCCTAGCGCTCAAGCATCCAACGCAATTCCAACTCTTTGACTGCTACTGCGTTCTATAAGGCGCAAGCATCGCAACCTGGGTGAATACGACTTCCATTGGCGGATGATGATGGAAGTCTTGGCGAAGAGTCGGAATCCTGGAGATGAGAGCAAATGTGCTCGGGCGGGCAGGATGAGTTTGCACTTGACTCCGCCCGATTCGGAACCCCGTTCTTCTCAAAGACGTTGTCTGCCTCTTTCCAGCGGGGCTTCACGGGTGCTTCTATCAGCATAGCCTTTACGTCATTCGAAAGAGCACGTGCAATGGGAAGAAGATTCAAGGAAAACTCCCTATAAACAGATGGACGAGAGTGGGTGGATCCAGGGAGTCAGCCCCAGGCATAACATAAGGTTCGTTGGTGGCCATGAACTCGGTCACAAACGCTCTGTCCAGGAAAGACCTGAGCACCAAGCTTGCCGCAGGGCGCATATCACACCGGAAAACTAGAGTGAGTGTGTTTCGCTTTAGCTACACGAAAGTTGATCGTCTCTAACAATGTGAACCGAACTACCGGTTTCCAAAAGGAACCTACAAGTGGCGTAATCGCCAAGCACAAAGCGTGGACAACAAGGAAGACGACGAACTCATGGCCCAACACTGCTGTCCAAATGGTCAGCAGTCAGCGACAGAGAAGCGTTGATTGGCCGTTGGTTTGCGCGTTCAATGACGTGCTTTCCCTCTTTATTCTTGCCAATGCCCCTGTTTTAGGTTTGCCAAACTTGCCATTCAGTTTATTCTTGTCTCGGCCCCGCATGCCGTTAGGGTGCATCATACTGAAGGTACCTGAGGCGATCCTGGAAACACTTGGCAGATGAAATCCGATGGAATCCATTGTGGATATCCTTTTCATTCAAGAAGCACCTCGGATCCCCCACCCTCATCCTGGAGTAGGGGTCCACCACCATTCAAGGCGAGGTAGCCATTATGGTGAGCAACAATTTGAGCCGGTCCCTTTTCACGCTCTACCGTTTTCATCTGCAAATGAAACAGATGTGCAAGGGAAAAGTTGAAATCCATACAGTATTTGACAAGACGTTAGACCACTGTGTTTTGCCAGCTCTGAATGTTTGAGCATGGTGATGCCAAAACTGGGTACCATGTCAGCACAACGGAAACTACTCTCCAGACGATGTTTCCAGCTACAACTACATTTATGTGCTACTTCTGTTATCGAAACACGACTCGTTCCAGATTACCCCACTTTTATTATCCTCCTCATGGGGAAGGACATTGAAATGAGGTATGCGAATCCCACCACCACTGTGATCCAACACCAAAGAAGGGTTTGAGCAAACCCCAAAAGACACGGGGAATTACAACCCAAAACGTCAAGATGTGATTTGTTGCCTACCAAGGACCAGTCCAATCATCGACCAATGAAGCAATGTCTTCCTAACTAACTAGCACCACCGCTTGTTGCCCTTGAGCTTTGAGGCGCCTCCACGCCTACGGGGCACATTGAAAACATAATCCGACAGCCCTCTCGGACATACAGCGAGCGTAACAGAATCCAGCCGAATGCGCTAGAATGGGTTGGCCGAACGGACTCGCCATGGTGGAGAAGTACCACCAGCAACCTCATCCGAGACACAACTTTTTGAACGGGTAACAAATCAGTTTTCGTCCGTTCGATCCGTCTGTTGACTTTTGGTGAGGACTTCAAAACTTAATGACACAACATGAGGTATCCTCCACATTTAGTATTTCGGACCCTGATTTGAATGAAATTGGCATGAGAAGTTAGGGTGTTCCTGAAGTAGTGGCTACATGGCAGACTGGTAAAGGGACGGTTTGTTCCGGCAGTGACTTGTGTCTGTTCAATTTCAGGCCGTGGACACGTTGCCACGGGCAAGTTGGATATCTCCAGGCGTGCGCCTTGCTGACTGTTGGGACTATAGATGGTGTTTTGAGTTTGATGTGACCACTGCGACCCAAAGCTGAAGAATAGCTAAATGGCCAAATGCTAGTGGCTTCCGGCTTGTCCAAAGTTGTGGTTGTTCAATTTCTGGTTGTCCAATTTCTGATAGTCCGATTTCTGATAGTCCCATTTCTGGCTGTCCAATTTCTGATTGTCCAATTCCTGCTTATCCAATTCTCTGCTTGTCCAATTCTCTGCTTCTCGGATGGAGTAGTCTCACTTGTCGGGAGCCATCGCGCCACGCTAAGAGATTGAACAGTGCACAGGTCAATCCTGCTTCCAGAAACCAACTTGAAAGAGACCACCTCAAGAAGCCCACCTCAAAAAGCCCACCTCAGGAAGCCCACCTCAGGAAGCCCACCTCAAAAGACCTCCCCAAAATAATCATCCCGAACTGCCAGAGAACAATCTGATTGCAAGATCTTCAGCGTTCTTGCAGTCAAAAGATTGCAGCACCACAATTTCACACATGGTCTCGCACTTCCACCCACTGGCCCTAAGTAGCTCGACCATTGTTGATCGGACGGGAAACTGTATGGTCTACTTGGTATGGCCGCCGCTGCGAGAGGCTATTTGTGCTTTTTCAACAGAATTGGTTCTGTAAGTGAGCTTCTCATCATACCAGGTAAGCGAAAGATCAGGTGAGTGCACCGAATATTGTTTCGGGAAAGTCGTGCAATATACCTATAAGACCATGGACATCTGAGGGTTCTTATTGGAAAAGCTGGTCGCACTACCACAGAGTTTGTCCCTTCTATTGAGAATCTGATAATCGAAAAAATTCCAAGATGTTCTGGTGAATTGGCCCGTGTCGACTAACCCATCGAAGTTCCAAGTATTGGGTCGTGGCCAGGTGGGACTGCACCGACTTGATTGTTCAGAAAGGTATCAGTGTGTGCACTCATGGAAGTTTAATGGAGGAGTGCTAGCGAAGCCACGGCCCTCCTGCACGTGGAAAAGAGAGAAGTCTTCCTCCAGTTCCACAATCATCTTGTTTCGCCGCGGTTTGAGTCCTTCGAACCGGTGACAGCAAGGCTGCGGTGCATAAACAGGAAATTCGAGATTTTTCAAGTCTTTTTCCCATTCTCTTTGGAAAAAGAACGTGCTTGGTCACTCAAACTTTCCTGGCTCCATGTGGCCCTATTTTTGTGCCCTCTGTTCGGAACCTGCGTGGAGCTACATCGTTGAAGTGGACTTCCAGAGCACCAAGATCACCCAATCACCTCAAGTGGGATTGGGTGAACTATGCGTGCGCAACTGGGCGGCCCTCGCAATGCGACATAAACATCCGTTCATTGGAGTTTCGAAATGAAACGATAGGTTGATGATGGTGTGTGAAAGTGGGAAGGGTTTTAGAGTGATGTGGAGAAAAGCAGAAAAAAGGGATCAAAGGGATAGAAATCCCGAGACCTACCCTGACTTGGGAGGGGAATTCGAAGATACAGTCAACAATCAATCATGGGAGCACAACGGTTTTGAGAAAAGGAACACAAAAGGTCAAAGACGATTGCAAGGTGACTTCCACAATAAGCAGTGCGATAATGGCAAAGGAGGACAATTGGGGAAGATTCAAAAGAGGACAACAACGGGAGTCAAACGGATTAATCTGAAAAGATTTTAGTGCCATCACAAGCTGCTTTCAATGGCGAGTCGACGAAATAAGTGAATTCCGCATTAGTGGTGATCAAAATCTATGATGAAGTTTCCACTAAGGTGGTCCAAACAGGTCAACTCTGGGTTTTCGCTGTCTAATCCAGATTTATTCTTTTCACCCTTTCTCAAACCCTGTCTCAGCATTACCCGTTTGTTAACTCCATTTCGCCAGCAGCACGAGTTGAATCTTGAGAATTGTATATCTGAGGCATAGTTCAGATCAGTTATAAGCAACGGGGAATACACTTTATGCTGGTTTGTGACAAGTGTCAACAAGTGTCACATGCTTAAAAGCTGGCACTTTTCAGAATTAGAGGGGCCGAATTTCTCGAAATTCATAGCCAGACGCAAAAGGACCAGATGCCTATACTCTTCCTCACCAGATGAACAAAGCAATTTATACCGCTCCTAGACAAGCAGCCATGTCAAGATGATATTTAATCAGAAGAGCCATCTTTTCTGTTGCTTTCTAGGATCTGTATTCATTCCATGATCCAACATCTTCTCCACAACATGGCTACTCTGCATTTTACCAGCCTGACCTTTTTTCCTCCGGTGACACTACCGGCTAACTCGTTCAAATCATGTTCATTTAGAGGACCCTGATCCTGGACACTGGCATCAGTTACCCCTTCGTCACAAGCAGCATCCACAATAGTCCTATGCGCATTGGCGTCGGATTGTCCAACCGACCAACCAATGAGACTACCGGCTGACTCGCTCAGATCTCTTTCTTTCATGGAGCCCTGATCCTGGACATTGGGACCAGCCACTCCTTCATTCGTTGTCGTTACAGGCAGTTGTCTCAAGGCACTTGGTCCAACTCCTTCACCATTCGTGTCATTCACGTAAACTGGCCCCAGAACCCCTGTGTTTTTCTTTTTTGTGTTGTCAACTGGAAAGAGACGGTAATCAGGTTTGCTTAAGGGAATAAAGGCATTCACCATTCTTGATGAGTCACTATCACCCGACTGATATGACTGCACTAATCTGCTTTCTTTGCTGTCCTGAAATAATTGTGTCGTTGGAATAGTATCGTTTGACTCAAATATCGTCTTTGCCACTGGAGAGTAGAGTCTTGCCGCATGTCTTTGTACTCCTCCCCCTAGATAAAGGCAAGGTATTGCTCTAGTGCCAAACTTCGAGTCAACTTTAGGATTCGGGACTTTTGCATATACCAACAGTCCAAATCTCAACCTCACCGGAGTCAGAGGGGTTGTTGTGTAATTGTGCCACAAGTCAACTGGGCGACGGAAGTCGATGCTGCTTGATGGTAACCAGTTGATAATCCTTGTCGCTTCAAGAAGAGCTTCAGGCCAGAAGTGTAGAGGTAACTTAGCGTCTTGAAGTAACCACCGTGTCTTTCCTTGAAGTGTTCTGTGCATCCTTTCAGCAAGTCCATTCTGGTATGATGCATGGGGAACAGTAAATAGTTGCTCAATGCCACAATCGTTACAAAAATCCACAAGTAGTCCGTTGCGAAAAAATTCTCCACCATTGTCGGACCTTAATTCGGCAGTGAAGTATTTCTTCTGAAACTTCGTCTGGCCCTGGAGAATAAAACGTTTTATCCAAAACCAGGCTTCACGTTTTGCACGCATTGGAACAGCTTCAACATACCTGGTGTATTGATCAACAATGGTTAGAAAATAATCAGATTTGTCAAAGGTGGGCACACCTATAGGTCCACATAGATCCACGTCAATCACTTGTAGTGGATGCGTGACCCTAGTCTGTGATGTACTTCTCTTTGGTTTATGATTGACAGCCTTCATTGTTGCACACACTTCACAATCTTGTGCTTTCACATGCGGAATGTCTGTCCGTAATCCATCAAGTCTCTTGATCGCACGCCATTGGCCTTCACTTGGGTGACCATATTGCGTATGATACATTTTGGCCATTGTTTCAATATTGTCTTCAGTGTCTGGAGTGGAGTCACATGCTATGGCTTGTATATCCTGATGATGTTTCACCTGTTTCTCAGTATCCCTTAGAAGATTTATTGTATCCCTTAGAAGATTTATTGTATCCCACGTGGTTTCGTGGTTAACCGTATCACTCTCCTTCTGGGTGTAGTATACTGTCCCTGTTTGTGCAGGGAGTAGTACTGCTAATCGAACCCGCCATGGAATACCTTGCACCACACCGCCAATGACTTCGTTGTTGTCACCTCAGGATGTGATACTTTCATCCACAAGGTCAGTGGGAAATTCACTCTGCGCAGCTTCAGGAGAGAGAATATTCTCTGAGGCGGTTGGGAAATAGTAAACCTTTGATAGTAAGACTCTCCTCTTTTGCTTGCCCACTTGCAATAAGACTATACCGCGCACAGTGACGTTTGTATGGGACTCGGAGTAGTAGGTATCTGTTCAGGTTAGCAGAACCCGTCGCAACTTGTGACCCAAGTCCATCGCTGTTTTGTGATTGTGCACCGAATAGTCGGGAATGTCCATGTGAGGCTATTGTTTCTGGTGTATTATGGTCCATTGCAGTACCAGGGAACTTCAAGAGCCCAAAATTTCCCGCACTAAAATCATATTGAATCCTTGGTTCCGAAGGCTAAGCTTCGTCAAAGCGAAACGTTTTTCAGCTTAATAGAGGGGAAGCAGAAAAGCGTTTTTCTTCATCAGTTGGCAGCGAATCCAAATTTAAGCGCATGGGACCTCTGACGGGTTTTCTTTTCCGGTTCTTGCAATCTTTTCCGGTGATTGCGCTGCAGATTTTGGTTCTTGTGCTATGTTATGAACGGGCTCAAAAGCCCGCCAGGTTCTAGGCTGAATAGCCTCAAACAAGTTGCTAGCTACCATGAAAGCCGCAAAGTACTTTGAGCAAGCGACCATTGGCTGGGTCGAAGCAGGCCTCCGCGTGTGCAGACAAGGTCCTAATATGCTTACTTTGCTGCTCCATAAAAGGGCCCTCACTTATCACATTTATGGAGTTGATGATCATATCATTTGGGGGCAAGAAAATATTGGAGCTTCCCGTTCGTATTATGTCTTTGAAATGCTGCCCCGCAGGTTTCTGCTTTTCCCAGATTCTACCCTTGAAACTGTTGTCATGTGGACTAGATACGTCTCTGGCGGTCAAAGATTGGTCTATCCTTGGCAAAGTACGTCAAATGGTTCATGTACCCTTCGTTCTTTTCCCATGAACTTCCATCTTGTGAAGTGTATTATAGAGGAGGGAGACGTGGTCGGTGGAACCAACGATGAGGCCAAGACATCCTTCAAAAAGATGGCAGGCGATGAAGAGGCTCTTGCGTTGTGGAAGAGATTCAGAGAGTTTTCATTGCCAAGTACGTTGGAACATACGCTAGACTTGATATCCAGTATGACGCATACTCTGGCGAGTCTCAAGTGTCACAGAATTGAAAAGGCAATGGAAATGATGAGTGGGTTGCTTCATGAGGACAGAGGAGCCAAGTGAATCGACTTGACGAAATTCAATAAGAAATCAGGCAGGACTCTTGTTCAGAAGTCTGACGGAACATGTTTGTACTTGACCCGAGATGTCGGCGAGGCCAATAATCGTTAAGAGTATCACTTCGACAAGATGGTCAGCTTCTCAACAAGACTTGCATTTGCCGCAATTTTTGAAATCTTGAAGCAACTGGGGCATGGGCAAAGAATCTCGAGCACATTAACTATGGTATGGTCCAGGGTATGTCCATTAGGAAAGAAGCTGTTGTGTTTTGGACACAATTTTGGAAGAGACCAAAGAGGATGCACGAGGTTAGGAAGAGAAACGAAGCCAAATACGCTCAAATTGAAACCCTGAAAAAGTGGCTGACTTGTTTGGTATTTGCCGTTATGATCCAAGAGATGCAGTCGAAGCGTGCAAATAACCACGACTTCAAGTGGGACAGAATGCTCTCTTTTGAAGGCGACACTGACCCATACTTGCAGTATGCGCGTTTGAGTTCCGTTCAAAGAAAGGCAAGTATCCCGAAGAGAAGTTGTGAAATGCCAACTTCGACTTGTTGACCGAACCTGCTGGAGTTGCTAGGACGTTGGCGCAGTACCCTGATGTTATCAAGAAAGCATTCAAGACGAGCGAGCCATCTACCATGGTCACCTACTTCTTCAACGTGTCCTCTTGTTATGATCTCTTGTGTCCTTGTTATGATCTCTTGTGTCCTTGTTATGATCTCTTGTGTCCTTGTTATGATCTCTTGTGTCCTTGTTATGATCTCTTGTGGGTTGCTGGCCAGGAGGAGGAGTTGGCCACCGCTAGATTGGCCTTGTATGTGCCAAGCAAACCTTAACCAATGGAATGATCGACAGAATGTAAGTAAAAGAGAGGCTATTGAAACATAAAAGGACTGTTAGACCGATTTCGGGGTCAAGCAAAGAACCACAGATGCACTAAAGTCGTGGAAAGGTGCAAACGAAAAAAGGGCCAAGTTAAGAGGGTTCAATAAGTAGAGGAGAGCCTCCATGACTCATCAGTAGTTGAACCTTGGCTTCTGTTGACCTATCATCAGACCCCCCATGACCGAGTCAACCATGATTATTGACTTCTATTGGTCTCATGGCTCAAAAACGAGAATGTTGAGCCAGTCTTTGCGGTCATTTGCTGTCGATCGACTTCTTTCATCAGACTGGACTTGTGGTAGGTGTCTGGACTAAAAATGACGTGACTACTGCCACAGCATTTCCCGATATATTTGTGTGTCTCGGGAATGGTGCATAGTATGATTTTCTGGCCAGCTTTATTTGGGCCCTTTGAGGCTGATAAGTATTTTGGGAACTCTGGTCATCTCTAGTACAAACCTGCAGCTAAATGTTGTGTGCATTGATGGCATCAAGCTTTGCTTATGGCCAGGCGTTGAAAGTAGGACCAAATTAATATAAATCGATATTTGTGCCGTGCCGGAGAACTCCACAGTAAGGTTCGTTGCTGGTGTCAAGTGCTATAAGACGTATCGTGGATGAAACGTTTAAGTCACCATGGGCCAGCCAAAAGAGAATCAAGGTAAAAGTAGTACCGAAAAACTGGATATGGTACGCAAAAACAATTGCATCCTGGAAGAAGGTTCAAGACGAAGCACATGGTAGAAGTTCCCCAATGAATATTTGAGTAGGACACGACGTAGTATACAACAGGCGGAATAATTATAACAGTTGGAGAAAGGTTTGAGTTGTGTCCATTGTTCCATACCGCTTCTTGAGGGTTTGAATTGGGCTTTCTCTGGATATCATCAATAGATGCAATGGATATTTGTTAATTTTCAACTTGTATTCCAGTATATTAGATATACCGGGACATGTAACTTTGTATCATCAAGACCTTGCGTTGGCCCCATTTGCAGAGAATCGGCCTTATTCTGAGCCCTCGATACTGGCTGAGCCGGACTGCAGGCTTGACTGGTGAGCTGACTTGATGCCTTCCGTGGCTTCTTGCTCCATGGTCTATCTTTGATTCCGACTGAGCTGACCATGTCTCCTTGCTCCATGCTAGCTTTGACCCCGACTGAGCTGATCCGGTCTCACAACTGTGGCTGCTGGGTATATGCTCCCACCCTCAAAGACAACACTGATTCACCACGGGCATTTGTGTCCTTGGTAATAGTTACGCAAACTGTAAGCGACGGTGCCCAGCGGCACTTGAGTGTGATCCCCCTCATGGTGAATATTTCTTCTCCTCGACAGTGGTCATGGCTTTCGTCGCCATCCACCATTGGTGTTCTCATGCATGGCAACTCCCGTATTTCCTCAATGAGACGGTGACATCCGTCACGAAATCCGTTATATGATGAAATTTCCCAGGGGTTGATTGGTAATGAGAACTTGTCGTATGAGCTAGTTAATCCTGAGCGATACCTTTCTTCTTCCGGAACATAAAGACCAAAACAGGCGTCTATTGAGAGTATTCATGATCCTTTACACCTTGGAAGAACAATATTCTTGATTATGAATTTGGAAGGAGGTGTTCGATGGTGATGTTTTGCTTCCATACAGAAATGGATTTCCACATACCAATCACAAGGCAAAATTAATTCTCACATAGTGATAATCTAGCGCTTGGTCTTGAAATCCCATCCGAAGGTCGCGCCCCTGCGCCTGCTTCACATTCTTGCCCCGCCCAGCCAGCTGACAAAAGTCTGTAAACTTGAGCCTCTGAATTTAGCCAACGGCCACTGCTATCAATGAGAACAACAAGAAAATGCACATAGTTTCCAAACGAGGAAGAACTATGCTGCATCAATAGCGAGCAAAAATTATGGGAGCTTCGAGGGCAATGGCAGTAAAAAAGACGTGAAGCAGAAAGACACGAGGCGAAAGTTGTAAAGCAAAGTACAACACGCGTCACATACAAGCCGCCACCACCTTGCACTATTAAACAGTTTTGATCAGACTTGATATGGGCATGTTCAATCAAAGGCGATACCCCAGCAGTCTCCTCAATTGATTGTGTTATTCATGTGATGGCGCATGGCCGGAAATCATCATCTTTAAGCTTTGGGTCCAAAATTGCTGCTCTTTTCGGAACACAAATATAGAACTACCCGGGACCTCTTAATGCCTGTTCTTGAGATTTGGTGGTGTAATGCAGTCGCTGCAAAATGGGTAAAAAGCATGTGTTTTTGATGCCTATCTCTTATAACGTGAAATCAGTCATGCCGACTCAAAAGTGCAATACACGTTTGGTGCATTCTTGGTTTCCCCGTGGCATGTGTTGGACTTGAAAAAAGAGGTTCTCCTTTCGAGGGAGAACCATCGCTCTTATATACCTGGGTGGCTCCATCCCTGCATGGTCTGAAACGTATGCATGTGACACACCGCATGTGATACAGATGATATGCAGACCACGTTGCATACTTGCGCTGACTTCTGTCATACCGCCTGGCTGGTGTTCCTACTGTCCAGTCTAAGTGTGCGTCGAGTTCGTTTTTGGAAAAACCAACCAATGCAAAAATTACGAGTATTGGCCGCCATTCTGGTTCCTTAAGATATCCGACTATTTATTTTAATATTTGACTGCTTTCCCTTTATTTTTCCCTTTTTATTGTTTTTTATTATTTTTCTTTTTTTCTTTTTCTTTTCTTTTTTTTTAATTTTTTTTTTTATTTTTCCTTTCGAATATCTCCTTCTCCTAGCTCATGCTCCTAGGGACGCACCGTTAAACAACTCCTCAGATGCCTCGAAACAGAAACACAGCCACAATACCCCCGAATCCGTCGATCATACCTCTTGTTGCAATTTTCTGCTCCCCGGCAAGTTCGAGGCTGATTGGACGCGCATATGTGGTCGCGCTTCTGATACCTATTCTGCTGCATGTAAGATTGCTTAAAGTTCCTGATCATGGCGGCGGTGTCTGCCTCATCCGGAGCGGCATCGGCGCTGGCTGCTTGGATTGTCTTTGCCTCGTGGAAAGACACTTCCCTGATAATAGGCTCATCATCTGCCGTCGCATTATTCAAGCTGAACGCCATGCGGACGCTCTCACCTGCAGGACTGACGATGTATGCGTTTCCTCCTTCCACTTCATACATGACCCCAGTGAGATACATTGCAATCACGTCGTCAAGCCCCCTGGCTGTGGATGACTTGCTAATTCCACCAAAGTACTCATGGACTTGTTCTTCGCTGATTTCCGCTGGTGTGGAGCTTGCCACTAATGACATGATGAGCATCAATGCCCCAAACATCCTTGCGTAGCCTTGGCCCGGAATCATGTCCCTTGGTGTTTCTTAGTTCAGCAAAATCGATAATGTGTTTGGCTTTTTAAGTCCTTATTGATTCGTTATCCACAGTCAATGGGATGAATGTAACTTCGCAGCGGATAACTCAGAAGTGAGTTCCAGAGGGGGCTCCCAACATATAAATAACCTATAGAAGTGGGATATGGCCCCACAAAAAAGATCTTAAGAACACACCACTTTAGTAAATACACAGACAATGACATAGCGCGTGCGGGTGACCCCTTTTGTCATGAGACCTCCGGGTAGGGACTACCGGAAAGGATGACCAAAATGGTGACCAGGCAAGTGAGGACAATCACCAGGAAAAACGGCCCGGGTAAGGTCCCCGTAAGGAATATATTCTCAAACAATTGTGTAAAGCACAGATCCCCCCCTGTGGGAATAATAGGTGTACATAACCAAGGAAAGAATAGCCGGCAAGGAGGTAGATAATCAGGTATGAACAACCGAGAAAGGATTAACAGGCAATGATCATATGGTGAACGGTTTGAAGGTATGCTAATTGAAACCGTCTTGATAAGAGAATACTGGCGGTGAGTATCTAGGCGTGTGCACGACGGCTTTATGTTCAACAGGAAGTGTAACCTTTTAAGGGGCATGTTTCACGATGTTGGGTAACATAATTTGGGCAGACGTGCATAACCACAAGAGAACCCGGTGTGCATCCACGAGAGATCCAGGTGTGCATAACCACGAGAGATCCAGAAGTGCATAACCACAAGAGATCCAGGTGTGCATAACCACGACAGATCCCGGTGTGCATAACCACATATTATCCAGGTGTGCATAACCACGAAATATCCACGTATGCAATACCACAAAAGACTGAGGTAAGGTGAGGTCAGATAACCAGATATACACAGCCTAAAATAATAGCCATGACTTAAAGCATGCAACCATAACCGAAAAGAGGATAGCCCAGCATCTTCGATGAAAGATCCCAATAAACAGACCGAATCAGCCCAAGGCAACCGCGCAAGTCTGCTGCAAAGTTCTGGATTCTTCAGGAGTATCTTCCAAACCAAAGTCTTTTCTTTTGCTAGTTATGTTGCCCTTCACTTGCAGCTTTAGTAGATCCGAAAAAGGAGCTCCTGATTATCGAGATGTGTCCTTATGGTGACGTGTGCCAGGTGATTGGTAAGGTGTGTACCTGGCAAGATATGTACATGGAAAAACGCGGACCTGGCTGGTATTGTTTAATTCGATAGAAAATTTGTGGTCCCATAGCGGGGGGAATTCCCCCTTTTTATGTGCGAACGGACTGGCCTACCGATCCTTCCAGCAGCTTCGATTGAGTACTCTTTCCATATCTGGAGTTGAAACGCAGCGCCGGCGTAGGCGCCCTGCATGACGCGCGCGCTCTAATATACCCCGTATATACCACGGCGCCAAAGTCTTCCATCAACGCTCCTTTCTTTTACAACCTGACGTGCCAACTACACCATTAAGCCCTCCTCCCCCCGGAATACTGTCGCTCAAGAATATTCACAGAACCTTATGCATAGAGCCTTTTCAACTATGGGTGTACGGAGCCCAGAAAATCTGAAGCAGTGACAAGGGCGGAGCACCAGCTCACAAGCGGCCTTTATGTTCCCCTCCAGCTGAAGCAAGCAATTTCTGACTTCCGTCACCGGTAGACTTAGCCGTTGGCTGATCTACGGGAAACTATTTCTGAGCAGGTAGCACTTCAAGTGCAGAAAGTGACTGTCACAAGAACTTTTGGGGGCAAAGATAACGAGCGTTCCTAGCACCTTTCATTGAAACTACCCAAAAAGAAGTGGAGATCGTATTTGAAACGGTGAAGCCACAAATTGAACCTGTGGCTATTTTGCATTTGTTGCCCCCGACAATATCGATACAGAGAAGCAACCCCTTTCACCAAGAAACATTTCACATGATCCCAATGTCTTTCCCAAACCATCGCACAACCCTCGAATGTCTTCATATTGCGTATCCTATAAAGCTTTTATGGTACCCCTCTTATGAACAAGATAATAATATACCTGGCTGGCAAAATTCTTTCCACACATTTTCCAGATGAAGCATTAGAACTCATTAAATCAAGAATGGCGGAAAATACACTTTAGGGCCGCCAGCAGTCCCATCCTCAACGGCGGCTTTCTGATTCCTTTCATTCGGAATACTGGACCCTTTTGGCCCGCTTGCAGCACCTCAAGTACCTGAGTTAAGTTTTATTCATAAATCAGAAGTTGATAAGGACCTTTTGTCCCACTGTTTTCTCAATATGCATGGCTTTTCAACCGTCTGGTTGTTTCAACACGTACACCACATTCCACGAAGGAAGGGCCCAAACCTTGAGTATTCGTGGATAGGCATTTTTCAAAATCAAGGCGGCCATAGATGACACGTGGCCATTTCCAATTTTGCAAGAAGTTGTCCTTAAAGTGCATATCGAATACAACGATACAACAAGCGAGTGTTTGTTTTCGTGGACTCAAAATTATCGGGCCACTTTATCGAAGATGCTTAGTTTCCAAACCCAGACAAAACATAGGCCATCGAGGTTTCTGCGGCATTGTTCATGGATAGCCTTACAACGAGCAATAAAAAGCTTTGATGACATAGGAGCGGGTAGCCAATCAACTATCCTTCGCCAAACTTATATTAGCATCTAAGTGCTATGTACTCGTGAACCGCAGAGTTGTGAGAGATATGATCTCGTGGACTTATGAATCCTGAACTAATGTGAAACCTTCAAGAGAAGAACTATTTCTGTGCAACGTCTCTACGCATGCCGATAAGGGACTGCTCGAAAGAGAGCGCAGGGAACTCCTCAAACAAAGATTACAGAAGAAGAATCACTAAAGACACTTTCCTAATCGGGCAATAGTGTCACAACCAACGCCCGAAATTCCGTGGTGCATCATCACTAACGGAGAGTTCTATCGACGAAAGCCATTGAGAGCGTCAAGACCTGTGGAACATATTCTGGAGAGAGACATGCAAAGAATGAACAGCTCGAAACTTAGATCCCCAAAATGCCGACAAATACGACTGCTGACACTTTCTTGGCAACATTGACCTTACACTTATCGGCATTTGACGAAAGCTTGAGCATGGGACGAGATTCTACAATTGCTGAATTGTGTGAAGGAAGAAAGCTGTTTTTCCTAACCATTCTATTAAGGCCACTTACTAATATACAATTAGTATATTAATCAGCATTCTTTGCTACCCTAACATTCGAGAAGACACTAACCAACAATGCCCTCTAGGCTCCTGGCACCTAAAAGGCTTCTTCTATGAGCCGAAAATGCATTGCATTTAAATCAAGAATCTGCGCCAGGAAATGGTTCCACTTTAATCAAGCATTGATTAAATAAATCCACAAATGTGTCATACAAATCGAGGAATAGGGATAGCTCGTCGGATACCAAAGAAATGCTTCACTTAAGTCGAGGATACACCTCACCCGACCCGGCTCTACCAGGCCAGCCATGGCGCGTCGTTTTGGACCAGGATACTTGAAGAAGAGGGTGGGCTTTGGCTTGCTTTAGGCGCTGGATGAGAGCTCGACCTCCACCTCTCGCTTGGGCCGGCCTCGCTTTTTCTTGTGGACATTATTGGGATCCAGGACCAACGTGACCTTCTTCCGGCCCTTCATGGTACCATTGACGCGGATGCCTTTGATGGTGAGCCCAGTTTGCTCGATTGGAAACTTGCGAGGCCGGCCTCGGCGGTCCTTCAGCTCCAACAACTGCTTCAAGGCCTGGTCATTCATGATGTCCAACTTGGTGCTCTTTGCATAGCCGGGGTCCTTCGCGTCGGCACTTTCCATGGCCTGCTTCAAGATCTTGTTGAGTTTCTTGAAGTTCTCATGCGACGAGTCGATGTACTGGTTGGTGGAGGGATCCAATATCAACTTCTTGGGACGACCGCGCTTCTTCTTCAGCCCGTCGCTTAAGCTTGGCGGGAGCAACTTGGCTGCGATGCGGAGCGCGTTCTGATGGGCGAGATCCTGCTCGGACCGGAACGGCTGGCCCGTGTGGGCAGCATCGGGCGTGTTTCTTTGCATTTGCATGGTTTCTTGGAAGGCGGCCTGCAAATTAAGCCCATTTCCGCCGCTCATCACGTTGCCCGCCACCACATTGGCCACAGGAAACGCGTGCGGAGACATTTTCAAGTGCTGGTGCTGGCTCTGTCCATGCTGTTGAAGATTGTGCTGCTGAAGGTTGTGCTGCTGAAGGTTGTGCTGCTGAAGTGTATGCTGCTGTTGATGTTGTAGGCTTTGCTGCTGGATGCTATGATGTAGATTTTGCTGGATGTTTTGCTGCTGGATATTTTGCTGCTGGATACTTTGTTGCATGTTTTGCTGGAAATTCTGAGGAATATTCTGAGAGATGTTCTGCTGTAGAGCATGTTGCTGAAGATTCTGTTGAAGATTCTGTTGAAGATTTTGTTGGAGATTTTGTTGGAGATTTTGTTGTAAGTTTTGCTGTAGGCTCTGCAGCAGGAGGTTCTGCAGCAGAAGGCCCTGCTGTGATGATTGGTGGCCGGCTTGGAATTGCTGTTGCTGAAGAAGGCGCTGTTGGTGTTGTTGGTGAAGCAGAGACTCCAGCACCGGACCCATCGAGTTCTGGAGCAGATGGGCGCTCAGCAGATGGCGTCGCTGGCCATTCTGCACTTGGCTCATGCGCACGCTCTCCACATGGCGGCCGTCGGGCTCGTGGAACTCATAAGGCAATTTCTGGGGGTCGAATTGCTGGTAGCCATGCTGATGCTGCGGCATCTGCAGATGCTGGGGTGCACATTGCGCCGTGCCTCCATGGAGAGACATAGTGAGAGGTGAAGGCGCAATGATCGAGCTGCCATTGCTGGCCAAAACACGAGATGTCAACGTCAAGGGTGGCAGCGGCGTGCCCATACTGTACTGCGCTGAACTCGAGCTTGCCTGCAGGGTCTGGCCGTACACCTGCGACGAGTAAGGTTTTGGCTTGGTCTCATCGAAGCCATCCAAGTGGCTTAGTTTCAGGAAGTTGTAAGGCATGTTCATTGTGGTGGCAACGGGCCTTGGTGGTGTGGATGTTTGGCTTTCTCAGATTGAGGTTGGGGGTGCTTCGAGGGTGGACTGAAGGGTTAGATCAAGGCCGCCGTTTGAGTGCAGTCACGGGGTGTCTCAATAGAGGTCCAGTTCTGTCCAGCGCACCTGTTCAATATAGTGCTTCGATCCCGTTGTTTATGTTCGAAAATCACTTCAATCACGCCAATGTTTCGCCTAAGGAATTGAGATATCTGAGCCTTGAGTATATCCGGAGAGCAGATATCTAAGAAACCACGTCTCTTGACTTGGGGTCTCTGGTTAGAGAGTTCTTGATAAACAGCTATGATGCTTTTGTGCTTGAGGCGAATCAAAATTCCGGCACGTTCAGATGGTCCGACACGTTCAGATGGTCCGGCACGTTCAGGTGGTCCGGCACGTTCAGATGGTCCGGCACGGTAGGAACGGCTTGCTGGGGAGTTGAGGGGCGAGTCCGAAAGGAGAAGGGTGGGGTAGGGGATCGGGGATGGAACGACACTTCAATAAAAACGGATGGCCAAAAACAAACGGCGTAATGCAAAACACAGATAAACAAAAAAACAAAGCACCAAAAAAACAAAAAAAAAAGGCCAAAAA
>WFIW01000021.1:29036-226223 GCA_009756535.1 Metschnikowia sp. UFMG-CM-y6306 | reverse complement strand
TTTGAGTGAGAAAATCAAAAAATTGTTGCTGCCCAAAGGCATTGCCTTGTTCAGGAAAGAAATGCCTGCGGCGCCCGGATTTGGGTGCGAAAACGCGCACGGTGGTAAACCTGTGCCTAGGAATCTTAAGCAGCAGGGGAACCAGCACGCGGTCCACTTCCAGGCCACCAAGAAATGGAGCAAGTGGCTCTGCAAATTGCGGCGTATAAAGTTCCACAATGCCTGCTATGTTCAGTGAATCCCAGTGTGCGGCCAGTCCGAGTGTCCCGTGGCGGGCCGCAAAGTGCACCGTCTTGGCGTGAGTCGCACCGTGTGCAAATTCCGGGTCTTTGCTAGTCGGACTGGCCTCAAATCAGTGGACACGGACTTGGTGAATTTTTTACGGCCTGCTAATACAAGGGAAACTGGTACTTGCAAGCTGGCCCGTTTGGATAGCGAACTTCTCGACGAGGAGCGTGTGCTCGCCAAGTACCGCACCATGCTCCCGGGCGAGTTCAAAGAGCATATACTGGTGCCTCAGTCCATCCATGTCGATAATGGTACTTTTACTGGGCCTTTAACATGGATGAAACACGAAAACTTAGTGGTTCAAGAGCCTGGCACGGGTAGGCAGGCCACGGCAAGGCTGGACACTACCATTGCTGCAAGCCTTTTTGATTCAGGTAAGTTTTATTTGACCAAAGATGTTCCCACATTGCCGTTTGTGAAAACGACAGTGGAGAACACCCCACTCTTGGTATCGCCTCTCCCACAACGCCCAGCGATTGCGGCCAACTTAATCTCGCCCGAGCTGACCCTCCGCAATTCCATCACGGGCCATGGCGATAGGGTCATTGAGGAAATTGAAGGGGTTATTGGAAAGGCTGACCAGGGCTTGTCTAGAAGTGTCCTGGTCAAGGAGCCTCGAAATTTGTGCCCTGTTGTTACTGCCGAGCAGAAGCTTGGTAAATATGGCCCGTCGACCATAGAGAGAAAGTTGGGAGAAGTTATTGGAGTGGCACTAAAGCCAGTTGCTGAAGACAAAGCACAGAATTGTACTGGCAAGGCTGTTGTTTCCTCGAAGCTGGGGGAATGTGTTGTTGAGTCCAGCAAATCTCTTTGTACTGTCAAGAAGGCAGTGCCGGCTTTGGCACCTGAGACGGCTTCGGGGTTGGACTCGTGGCTCCCCAAACCCAAAAGCCAAATGTGGATCGCGCTTCAAATGGAGACCCTCTTGGTACCACAACTTGACGGAAAGTTTGATTTGAAATGTCTCTCCATCGAGATGACGCTTCTTTGCAAGTCCAAAACCGAAAATGTTTTGGACCAGTACTTGCAATCCTTGCAAGTCGAGGTGTGTGTGGAGGTGCAACAAAAGAAGGTGCGGGCAAGCCTGGCCACTCTCGCTTCTGGAGCAGTGCCAAAGCAGGCTCCAACTTTGGGATCCAGGCAAATTGCACATCTTCAGGGCCTCATTCGGGGCCAAGATGAATTAATGATGCTTTACAAGAAGAAGTTCTTGGCCCAATTTAGTATCCACGATCGCATTGAGGCCTTCATGCTCGCGCTCATGGAAAGCCTCCAGGCCACCGGCGAAGTGTTTGTGAAGATATGCACCGACTTGGCCAACAGTGACCATAATTTGGCGGACTATGAGCGGCGCCTCTCCAAGTTGACGGACGACTTCGACGCAATGAGCCACATGGAGCAGAATGCAGTGGAGAGCATCAGCAAAATCGAAGCTGGCTTCACTGAGGGCTTGATCGAGGTGATCCGCCAGCATGCCGAAGCATGCAATATCAAGGAGTTGTACCAGCAACAATTCCACAATATATGGGTCCACACTCTTGGCCACAAGGCACTTACCCAGAGTGAAGCAGACCGCCTCATTGGATGTCTAAATGTGGACAGCCAGCGAGGCTTTTTGGACAAGTGCATTGACTTAGAAGCGTACTCAGTGCTTCTGCAAAAGCTCGACCGCATCAAAGCGGTCTACAAGGAAGTGAGCCGGGCTCGTGCAGACTTTATGAAGGTCTACACTGACTTGAGTCTGAGGCTCTTGGCTCACCATGAAAAACGCCATGATTAGAGTACCACTCGACAATGATTGACAATGGCCATGCCAATTGATGAAGAGCTACTCCCCAAATGGCTATAGCTATTGAGGAAAGAATAAGAAAACAAAAAACATGAAAAAAGAAAGAGAAAATTGAAAAGATCTGTCTTGGGATTTTTATAGGGAACTGATACTGACTACTAACTGAAACTGCAGGCAAAGAGTGAGATCTAGAGTGACACGAGATTTCTGGCAAGTTCCTATGGTGGCCCGGAAAGCCTTGCGGTAATGAACCCCAATGTGCCAATGGATTGTGAGGATACTGCGAACCCTTAAAAGTGGGATTGCGTATCGGTAATGAGCCTATGGATTGTGAGGATATTGCGAACCCTTAGAGGTGGGATTGCGTATCGGTAATGAGCCTCGGCTACACCACGGGATTTTGAAACTTGGCAAGAAGAGCGACCATGGGAATGAGCCAGAGAGCAATTGTCTGCTAGAAATCACTGTTTAAATGCAGTTGTGGGAAGTAGACCAGTACGAGGAAACCTGCGATAATCCCGAAACAGATCACCAAAAAATACTTAGCTAGTAATTGCACCAGAAAATGTAAACGGTGTAGAAGTAATCTCCTTAAATTCTCGGCCACTGATCTACTTGACTCCAAGAGGAGGAATAGGTGGAACTTTTAAAACATGGCCTAATCTTTTCCTCATAGTTTGAAGTATTGAATTACCGCAATGGTGTGTAAGTAATGAGTTTTAGGGCTGGAAGGAAAAACGCAAAAAGAGACTAGAAGAATCTCAGTCGGGCACGTAAGTACCTTCTAGCCGTACTTTTCAGTGTGTTTTGAGTAGCATTCACTATTCTAAGCATTAGTAGTGTGGACTTCCCTTTTAGGAGCAGATACTTTTCAAGAGCTTCAGTGGTCTGGTAGGGGTATCTTTGACGGAAACTAGCCTTGGTCTGTTTAATCACAGGTATAACTGTTTGCGTTATACAAGGAGAATGGTCCCCCACCCACGGAAGAAGCGCAACGGTGTATTCATTCCACCCCACCCCTCTAGGAAACCACGGCAACATGTCGAGGCAAGTGGCATAAAGTTTCACTGTTTATGCGCAAGCGCTTATTCAGACCGCCCTAGACAATGCCTTTCCTATTGAGGCTTTTCGGAGGGAAGTCCACACCATTATTGGAGAGTCCGCTTCAGTATCCTACTTTCCAAGGAGTAGGCTCGCTGACAGGCTTGATGGTAGTCACATAGAGTTCGTTGGAAATCGAGGCCTCGTGTTCCAGGTACGGTATTTCCCTAACAGGATATATTCAACGGATGTTTCAGAAAACAAACAGTAATTAGAGGCCCGGAGGAGAAAGAATCCGTAAGGATCTTTTCGCAGCTTGATATAGTATACGGTCGTGTACATTCCAATAATTGAAGCGGCACCAGTTAGCGCTCTACTGGTCAGGTGATTGAATTGGGAACGGCGGTTACGAGCCCTAGCGGGTAAAGGCTAAGTCTGAGCGCGCGCACAATGCACACGCGCTTATTAGATCGGTTAATTTTCAGACCATTGCCCAATTTTGAACAGGGTGCCAGCAAAGGCGTTAGCCGAGGGTGCTAGCCGGCCGGTGCCTTCACCTTTCAATGATACTCCCTTAGCGTCCCCTCGGATGAGGACTCTAATACCAACGTTTTGCCCGCCAAAGGGCTCATTCCAGCCTCCTGTGACAGGAGGTGCTTTGTCTGCCTTGGAGCAGCTTTCTGAGCGGCCTGTTTTCGTGCCAGACTCTGAGGCGGGTCGGTGCGAGCTGGTGAGTTAAGGGGCGTGACTTTAAAAAAAGCTTGGCTCTTTCTTCATCAATTGTCTGAGGCCGAACCACTTACGGGTGGGTTTCGGTCTGTCTGTTTGTGAGTTTGGGTACCTGATGATTGGGTCTGGTGGGTAGACTTTGGCTGAGTGCTTTTATGTCAGTCTGTCTATCAGACTGCTTTTATGTCAGTCTGTCTATCAGACTGTTTATTTGTCGGACAGTTTATCTGTCTGTTTATGTGTCAGTTTAACTAACTGTTTATCGGACTGCTCGTCAGTCTATTTGTTTTGCTATTTGCCAGTTTTACCTGAGTGTTCATGTGTCAATTTATCTGACTGTTGTGTGCCCTATTGGGCCTTTATGGCGGTCGGTCTCAAGAGGACGGCGCCTGATTTACGTGCGGGTGAATCTGGTGTGCGTCTGACGGTCGGACTCGCGGTTCTACTCAGGATTATAGTGCGCGGCTGAAACTTCCAGTTTAGCCGGCCGCTCCTTTGTTACCCCTTTGACCTCGTTGTTCAATGGCGCGGTTTTTCGTGTCCGTTTTAAACCCTTTGATTGGGTCCTCTAACAAAAGTTGCTTTTGCAATGGCGGTTTTCCCCCACGCTTCAGTTATTGGATACACAGGGAGAACTTTATATCATACAAGAACAACGAACGAGGTTACCTTTGATTGGGGAGCTTTCATAAGTGCCTTCTTTCCAAACCGGCACACGCTCTCCGTGACCGATCACGCCAATGTCGCGGCAACAGGATGCGTTAAAACTAATGGAACTGTTGCAACAGGAATTAGTGACCCTGGGCAACCCACAATCATTTGAATGCATACAAATGAAACAAGAGTTGAAGCAAGAGGAATGGATCAATATGCGAGTGAAGCATACTATGCTGCCAGTTGTACATCGGACGGTTATCTGTTGACAGCCAAAGACTGAGCGCGCTATGCTTAGCCACTGCGCATATCTTGGTTGCCAGGACAACCAGAATACATCAGGCGATCTATGGGTGAATGTCGACCCCCAAATATAAAAGCCAAGCTGCCTGCTACTTTCGCAAGAGTACTCATACGAACCCAGGCTGGAGTATCATCAAAGATGCCTCCTAGAACCAGACCCACCAATACAAAGGTATCTGCTAATGAAAAGAAAGTCCACAACTATCTTCACGATACCATGGCTGTGTTGTTCGAGCTTGGATCGCCACTGGACATTAGTCCATGGTTACTCTATGGTCCTCCAAATACACCCATATACAATGCAGAGCAGGAATTATCCTCTTTACAGGTTATGAGCAACAGCGACTACAAGTCGATAATTCCAACAAAGTTGACAGAAGAAATGGGTTTGTATACCCCTGAACTATACTATGGTCTCGTGCGTCATTTCTCGAAAATGTCCACCACTCATAGCATCTATACTAGATCAACTCCAGAAGGTTTTCGTGGACACTACGACGGTCTCTCCGACAAGATTGATAAGCTCCAGAAATATCTCGATGCGCAGTTCGATCAAATGATCAGACGATGGGTTGATGTCCCTGACACTTATTCAGCAATACTTTTAACCAAAAATATTGTTGACCGTGAGATTTTACCTGAATTGATTTCCTCTGGCCTCGAAGTGGATGGCAACCTTCGTGGTCATAAGTTTCACGAACTTTATGTTAAAGCCTGTGAGGGAGACGTCTTGCCCCTAGTTGATTACTGTGTGGCTGGGAATTTTCCAAGGAAACTAATTATTATGTTTGTCGACGGTGTGATGTACAGCCGAATGAACTCGATGTCAAATTGTCCAACGTACATCGCAGGACTCGATGCGCTCAAAAAGAACAAACGAAATATACAAAATGCTGTATCTGTTTTTGTGACGAATCTTAAAAAGTGGCGTCTCATTGACGAAAAACCATGCAAAAAGGAATTTTCTTCTCGCTCCAAGGCTTTAGAGCAATCTTCGTCTACGCATCAAAACAATTGCTCTCAGGAACCTTCAAACAAACGAAAGAACAAAAACTTCAACTTCAACAAGAATAAGCGTGGAAAAGGCCAAGGCAGTGGCACATGGAAATCCAATGGTAACAACTATCGCCAAATCTTTTCCAATTCCAAGACCCAGAAGTAAAACCAAAAGTCTAACAAGTCCTCTGAGTCTCTGTCTAAACAAACAGTTAATCGTATGGTTGGAAAGCCATCTGGACAAACCAGTTTTGAATTAGAAACATCCGAATACTTCGAATTTAGATTAATTTTGGATTCGGGATCTAGCGCACATCTTGTTGCCGACCGATCATTACTTTCCAACTTCGTGTCGGCTGAAATGTCCCAATTTGAAGCGGTAAACGGGACCTCCCTAGATGTGCAAGGGTATGGTGAGCCCACCCTTCGATTTACACTGACTCATTACTTGAGCTTATAGAAGGTTTATTACATTATCAAGCAGCACGATTGGTGACGAAACGCCAAACAGATAGGTATCACTTACACCTTCTACTTCAAGACATGAAAAGAGGAGACACTCATCCAGGTGCCAATACGCAGCTCGGATATCGTGGACCGAGATAGTACAGGGCACCATAGATTGAGGGGTCCCGCTACAATATAGGGGTATCAATTTGGACAAGAGACAAAAGCGCTTCGTATACCTAGGAAAAAGGTGAGAGTTGGCGATCACACAAGTTCTACAATTACGCATGGTGATATTAAACAACTTGTGAACTATTCCAGAACACGGGAGTTTACACATCTCCCAACAATTACCCCGTTACGTAAATAAACAGCTGATTGGGTGAGGCTTGGACTTTGAAATTGTCTGCAAAAGAACAAAAGACACCTAAACCTTCGAAAGAGGGAATGTACCGATTCTATTCCTTGACAGCTAGATAAGGTGGTGTAGTGTTCATAGGCAAATTATCGACCATAAAAGTTACTTGTACTAGGGGTTTTGATTCCCGAAATATGTATTACCGTTATGGTGAATTTCTATTACAGTCCACTACTCCTTGTGTTGGAAAATTAGCGAGGAAAGGTGCATTTAATTTTGAGATTCGATCGATCGTGGCTTCAATGGACACCATTAGTCTATGTGCTTTCCATAGTTTAAAGAATCAAGAGGGAATGCCTTAAAGAGTCTGTGAAACCGGCATTAGCCCTTTGGCCAGAAGCGACGGCAATCATAGGTTGTTTTGGATCATTGATCAGTCTGGGGTGCTTTTGTAGCAGGTCTTGTGCTCCCCATAACAGGTATATGGTATAGGGTAGTGGCACACTCCTGGATTATTATAGTGCTGAATTAGGCCACAACATGATTGCTCCATTGTACCTATCCTCCTTCAGCATTCTTGCGAGTGCACGATATCTTCCTTTGGCGTGGGTGTGAGATGTCATTTCTTTTATGTTGAAAGGGTCAACTCGCACATTTTTAGGTCAGTTTTGCTTTACAAACGCGTACCTAACCGTCTTTGCAAGTGACTCCGGGTATGTGCCTTCTTGGTTGTATGATGGTAGGATTGGCAGTTGCCTTTTTAGGAAGTACATTTCCCAGCACTAATTCTCACTGTATCCAAGCTGGACACTTGGAAATTTGGAAATTTTACGGAAGTTAATGCACCACCGTGCAAGATACTCAGAGCTGAGAAACAGTCTCCCGTCAACCCCTACGTGAAAGTACAGGAATAACATGGGGGGAATGCCAATAGGACCAACGCTCAAGGTGAAATGTGGACTCATACCGACTGAGGTGGAGATGACAGAATTTCGTATTGTACGGTCTTTAGCTGGAGCTGAATTCGTAGTCGAAATTGGCACTCATGATACAGCTAAGGGAGTGCTTCGATTTCATAGGTAGTTAATGCTGAGCCCCTTGGACACGGAGGATTCCATAATCTCCCAGGCAGAAACTTAAATTCATCCACTCGGGATCATATAAAACAACTTGCCAGTTCTACTGAATTAATCTCGCTTTGACCGTCAATCTTACACACAAGCTAGGGTATAATGACTCATTGGGAATCAGAAGAGTCTTGTCAGGCAAGCCTTTTTCAGAGCTTTCAAGATCAGTTTCGAGTCTTATCCTTCAGCAAAAAGGTTCATGAAAAACAAAGTGGTGTAGTTGTAACAGACCAACATGTTCTCTAGAACGAAGTTAGAGTTCTTTATTGAGCACAAACTTACTGAGAATAATTGGAAACGTTATGTTCTAATAATTGGAAACCTTATGTTCGAATAGCTGAACTTGTACCCCAAAGACCGAGGCCCAAACATGATATGGCCATAACGAGCCTACTGCGGAAAATCGCAAAAATGTGCCTTCCCTAAAGTATTTTAGCAGTTTCTAATCATCTCCCGGTGGCCAAGCGGTAAGGCACAAGACTGTAACGGATAGATATCTTGCGATCGGACGTTCGACTCGTCCCTGGGAGACCTTTTTGCAACCAGCTGCGAATATTCTGCTAGACGGTATTGGCGATGTTCCGGCGGGAGAAACGGCAGGTACTTGGAGAGTGTGCGCTTGCTAAAACAGTACGTGGAAAGACCCAACCCTTGAATTTCTTCTTCATCCTGTTTTTTCTCTGTAACGTTGCGATTTAAAGCCGTTACTTGGCAAAAGTGTTTCTAGCCAAAGCCATTACTTGGAAAACATGTTACTTGGCAAACCCGGTAATTGGCTCTGGCTGACACCGGCATGCATACAACCGAAAATACCCAACAAGGATACAAACCTAGGTGTCCAAGATGCATCAAAATAGCACAACCCAATAATGGCAACTTTTTGCGTGCAAGGACTGGAGAGAGGGGTTCGACTGGAAAAAGCCTATACCTTCTGCCCGAGAAAACACTGCGCACCACAAGTGGAGTGTCAGGAAATAGCACCAAAAACGCGCCAGGAAAGTATTGCGAAAAAAAGAGCCATGAAAGCGCCAATTCAAGATGCACTGGAAAAGCCTCAAGCAAAGCACTGCTTACCGGAAAAGGAAATACACACAACTACATGGCAGAGAATTCACCCACCAAAACACTAATCACTGCAAAATCTGCCGAGAATATTTCCGACTCTACGTAAAACACGGTGGAGCTTGGAGCACCATCGATTAGCCATGGACTAATGATCATTTATCGTCCGGGTAAAAAGTCTCCCATTTCAGGACGAAGGAGTGTGGACGTTTTGACCCGAACAGATTCGTTGAATAGCTTCAGTGGATCTGGAATTCCTCGGCATCTTGGATCTTCACCTGGGGATACTTTGGTTACTCTCATCGAGTCAGCACGCAGCTAGCCCTTACTTTTGGGGTAGTCACTCATTCCGTTGAAAATGGCCTAATTCCTCTGCTGGCCGAAGGGACGTGCTCGGGCGCGTTGTCTAAGCGCATTAAGTTTATGCGCCTTCGCTCCATTGGCCTATAGCACTGCCGTTGCATCTCCCAAAACACCTAAAGGACGTAGTAATGATTCTTTTTTGTCAATATTTGGCAAGTTTCGGATCTAGCTGATGTGGTTCTACTTTCCCGTACGTCTTGTGTCTTATTTCCGGTCAACTATTTGCTAGTTCCCGAACTGTGCGTGATGGTTTCCTATACCGTTCGTATCAATATTCTTGACCACATCATAAGTGGTAAATAATAAGCAAACGCCGCGAGTTAAAACCCACCAAGAATTTCACAAGAGGCATAACGTCCCCATTATTGGCTTGATTGATAATCTCATTAAGTCTGGTACCAACAACAGCCGGATTAGTTGGTGTCGGATAAGGAGGGAATGATTGTGGTGTCAACATAATGCTTAGAAGAAATAGCGGAACCCCAATCGTAAGGGGACTCGAGACACGCCCGCATAAGCGATTCAAAGTCAGTATCAAGGTGAATGGCAAGTGCCGTAATTTGCTTAGCCGATCCGTTGTAGTGAGAACGAAAACCTTCAGGAGTAGTGTAGCAGTATAGATAATGATGCCGCGAGATTGTTGAAAAGGAAGATACCATAATATGATAAATCTCAGGAGTGAGCGAGTGGAATCAGACAACTTAAAAGGAAATATCGACTTAAAGTCGCTGTGGCCCATAACCTGTAAAGCGGATAATTCGGTATCTGCATTGTAGCTAGGTGTTTGCAGAGCACCGTTAATCAACCATGGACATGTGTCCAGTGGTGTGTCAAATGAAACAGCAATTAAGTTTATGTTATCAAGGAATATGGACTTCCTCATCAGGTTCAGCTACACTAGTATTATTTATAGTGGGTCTGGTTCCAGGAGCCATCTCTAGTGGTCTCCCTGGTTGTTGTGTATTGTCCTACTAAGCCAATTCCTAAGAAGGTCCGAGACTTGCGCCTCTTCTTCCAACTGGGCCTTCCTGGTCAGGAATTTGCCTCAGGAGCTGTTCTGCAATGGCCCGTGTTGAGAAAGACCAGTTTTGCTTGCTGGGACCACCATTTGGGGTGCCGAACGCTCGAGTTTTCAAGAGCTCATTCTGACCGGAAGCCGTATTGTGTCTAGTATTTGATTTCCACACTGCGCTACAAGATGTAAGAATCTTTCCTTCTCTGGTGACATATTCCCATGGTTCTTCAAGCCCTGCAGTGGGCAGTCGAGACTCGTTTAAATTTTTGCAATGGAAAACCGTCGGAGCAGTTGATCCATGGAAAAAACAGATACTCTCCCCGTAATGAATGCATATTATGATGCCGAGCGGCCCAACGGAACGACTAGAACATCCAGTTCTGATAGATTATAGAAGATTTAGAAACTCTAAAACATCTAGCTAATGTGCCAAAAGGTGCTAGGTCTATTGTTTCCATACCTTTCGGCGGATGCCACGAATCCACAATCATTCTCACATCTCAACAAATGTGCTTGACCATCATGTTTACAGCCGTCGTATTCTTTGTGACCTGTAACTTTCAGAATTACACACTTGTTCTCACACTAAGATTGGATCTTTGTTCAGATCTATTACAAGCAATAATTTCTTTACCATAGTTTCGACAACAGTTGAAAAAAGTGCACAACTCAGAATTGATTGCAAAATTTTCGTAGCAGGGGTGAACCTCCAGGAGAATGAAATAATTGTATTATAGTTTGCACGACGAACCCACCACAAGAATCCTCGTGTTCTAAAGCTGTTCGTTTCCTTTTGCAACAGGTACCCATTTCTCCGGCCTAAAATCTTTGAGTGGTTCAATAAAACTATTTGAACTTTTTAAAAAAAGCCTTTGTGTAACCATGTTCCGCTTTGGTGTTCCCGGTACTTTCTTATTCTCGTCTCGCTGGTTAGATTCCAGCACATGCTCACTTTTGTTCCCAAGCCCAAGTACGTCAGCCACATGAAGTGCCATGACGAAAGAGAATTATTATATTTGCCGTAAATGCATGATTCATTGATAGCTCACTTGAACCTAGTAAATCAGTGGTTTCAATTCTGGGTTCGCTTCAAACAAGTACCGATTTAGGCAATATGGAGACCGCCTGAGTTTAAGACATACTTTCTGAAGCACACACTTAAAACATTACGGAATAAAAAAATCAGCATTCGGCACTTCGTGATGCAACTACGGCAACAGTACGTAACAGGTTAGCAAATTCACTAAACATTCTACGCGCCTTCTTTCAAATACAAGTAATTATGATGAATTTTGAGTCAAACAAGATGGCATCAATAGGTGTAGAAACAGTTAATTGTTTAGTGTATTCCCGAGCCATCTCTGTGCGGTTCTAGGCACTTTGAACTGTCTAGGGCTGACCGAAGATATAATGTGTCTTTCGAAAGTTTGCAAGCGTGCAAAGTTTGTGCTTCCTACTCTCCTTTTCTACTCACCACAACATGGTAATTCATCAGATGGATGTGAAAACGGCATTTCTTAATGCTGAACTCGTTGAAGACATCTACATGAACCAAGCTCCTGGATTTCCACTTAAGCCAAAGAAAGGATCAGGGGAAAATGTATTGAAACTCAATAAGTCACTATATGGTCTAAAGCAAGCTCCTCTTGTCTTGAATTTATTGATCAATGATCACATAAGAAAGATGGGATTCAAAAGAGCCAATGCGGAACCGTGCGTTATCAAACGAACTGCAGACTCGTTGGTATTATTAGCGGATATGCTAGTCTTAGGAAGAAACAGGGTCAAGGACGAAGGGAATGCTAAGCGGGCGCTTCAAAAGGAAGGATTTGGGAGAAACTGAGATAACTCTTTGCATTAACATCAATGTGGGAAATGGTTATACTAAACTACATTTACATGATTACATTACCAGCTTTCTGCTGCACTATGATGTCAAAAGGATGGAGCAAACCAGTACCAGCTGACATAAGAGGATTTGAAAAGATCTCAGCTGAAGAGGACAAAGAGTGAGTTGATCCAACAGAATTCAGATCAATCGTTGGCAAGCTACAATATTCTGCTAATCGGACTCATCTATCGCTCAAATCCAAACTGCCACATCAGTGCATACTCCGATGCTATGCTTCAGAAGAAGTAAATGAAAGACGTCCAGTTACTGGATACGTCATAATGCATGGAAATTCACCTGTCCTGTGGAAGTCTAAATTACAAACAATCGCTGCAATGTCCACTCTAATTTCAGAATTGATTGCACTTAGTGCTACAACAGCAGAAGCACTATGGATCAGGAATTTCTTAGAGGAGTTAACAGAAAGAAAGAAAATCCAAATATTCTGTGACAATCAAGCTGGAATTATAACTATCAAAGAAAATAAGCATTACGACGGATCAAAGCACATCGGTGTCAAAGTGGAGTTCGTCAGAGAATGTTATAGGAATGAAGATATCAATATTGAATATGTGAACACAAAAGTGAACATTGCCGATATCCTCACGAAAGCACTTTCAAGACAACCATTCTACAATATACGTGAACTAGGAAGTATTGGAGATAGCCCTTAAGAGGGAGTGTTGAGTGTCAAGGACTGAGTGCGCACTCTGTTATTAAAATGCACTAATACGTGTGTTGACAAAGTGGCCTAATCCTTGTCCTCCTAAGTTGTTGAAGGCCCACTCCGATCCTATAAAAGAAGTTGGGTTTCCCAAGCTTATAAAAGTAATCAGATAAAACTACGGAGGTGAGATATGCCAAGAGCGTCCACCAATTCCAGACCCACAAGAAATACCTCTCATGTCGATTCAAGTGAACCTTCACTTGAATCCTTAGATCCTACTGGAGAGGTTCACACATACTTAGAGGATACCATGAAGTCGCCCCTTGACTTTAGTGAGAGTCACTCCCCTTGGAAACTCTATGGCAAACCGGATCATCCAAGCTAAGACCCGGGTAGTGAGATTAAAGAATTACACTCGGCCAATCTGTATATTAGTAAGCCGCCCGAAAAAGGCAATTTGGAGAAAGATTCTTTCAAAACCTCCTAAAAACTGAATCTCAACGTTTTGGGTCAACTTTCACTCTCGGCTATCTCAGATTTCAGGGAGTGAACTGAAAACCTAAAAGAGATGAAGGATTCCCTGTGTTCTGCGACTCTTTCAAAAAATCTCATGCTGCCGAATTGCAGTTCCATGGTTTAAACAAGTTGCACAATGCAATCAACAGCCAAAGCTTCAACACCCGAAACGAAGTACCACCCAGTCGTTGTCGTCGTACAGAAGGTCAGGTTCCTCAAGCTCCAGATCAGGTTTTGACTGGCCCTTCTGGCTTTATCTCCCTGCTCCTTAGGTTTCCGCTAATAATCTTCCAGTGTGGCAAGCTGGCTTCTGCACTCATGGTCTATGGTGATGGCCACCTTGCAGGTGCCTCGGCCTTGTTGATGTAGGTAGCGATAAAGCATAGTAGCTGATCCAGGCTGCTTATCTTCTTGAAACGACTTGCAACAGGGACATACTTCTTTGTTTCCAAAGACTACTCACTCAAAGCATTTATTTATTATCTTGGCGATCAAGCAAAGCTCGTGCTTCACTTTTGGCTTCATGGCCAGCTAATGTTAGGTAACTATGGTTTCTCTAAAAGGTTCTCTTGCGACATGAAATTCATGGCAGTAATATCGATTATACTTTCCATGGTTTCCATGTTTGTCCTTAAGCTCACATACTGCTGTCTCAACTTGTCAAGGGTCTGAATAGACACTCCCTTCAAGTCAGTCAGCTTGGCTTGGTTGATAAAATGTGCCTGGGCCGCGGTGCGCTTGCACCCAAGCTTCAGATCAATGAACTTGGACGTCACCTCAACCTTTTTATTGTGTTTCCGGAACAAGAACCGGTATTGCTCGTGGCAATTGAGTTTGTAGTTGAGAGCCAGTTCATATTCTCTCAAGATCTCAGAAACTGTTGTAGTAAGTCCGTCCTCCATGCGGCGGATGCCCGTGTAGGCACTCTTGGCCATGGCACTGAATTTCTCCAGCATTTCCTGGTGCTGCTTCAAATTTTGCTGAAGAAAGTCACGCTTCTCTGGGACTTTTTCAAAGCGTCCCATCAACTCATTTGTCTCATTGAAGCTCTCGGCAACTCCGGTCAAGTTGGCCACGAGCAAACGCAAGTACCGGTGGATCTTCTCGAAATTGGCAAAGTACTCATGGTACTTTTGCTCACATTCCATCATTAACTCGTCTTGGACTGCGGTGAAGACTTGCATCTGCTCGAGACTTTTCACTCTATACTTGTCGCGTTTCTCTTTTTGGCAGGCCTTGAGTCTCTTCATGTTTGCCTCGTTCACGGCTGCAAAGTGGGCCATTGCAAACCTTGCCTTTTCGAATTCCTGTGTCAAGTCGATATCTGGGATCCTAAGAAGATCGTTTTCGGCGGGCCGACTCGTCTTCAAGATACCTTTCAAGATGGGCTTCCTCTCGGAAATGGTACCGTCATGCTGAAAATTGCCTTCTGCCATGTCCCCTTCGAAATTACTCATCCTAGAATCATCACTATTGTCTACACCGGGATCGTTTCGGGTCCTGAACTTCACCTTACTGTCGGAACGCCAAACCACAGTGCTTTTAGTCAAAGAGCCAAATAGACCGCCCAATTTGTTTTTTCCAAAATCCTCTTTCTTGCAAGAGTCAACAGTATAATCTCGCAGCACCACGTCCAAGTCTTTCTTCAGCTTCTTCTTGAAAACCTTCCATAAACTGCCGGAAAGCACAGCAGCCAGAACACTATCAAGACTCAGCTGAAGAGAGCTATGGGAGGACTCAGGTCCCAAGATTACACTATTGTCGATTTCGGGTACAATATCACGGTCGACGGCTTCTTTGACACCAAAAGGTATCACACTGGGATTTCTAGGAATAGCACTAGAACGCTTGGGAACCTCAACTCGGAGCTCAGCTTCTCGGGGCTCTTCCGAGCGCACAGTTCGGGTCAACTCCGTTTCCAGAACTCCTGGCTGCGAAATGACTCCTTCATAAACACTAGATACAGACAAAGAATCGTTCGACTCGATACCCTCGACACAACTGGCACGCGCAAAAAGGCGGGCCCTCCAGGGAAGTACCAGCGATGGCGCAGGGGCTCGTTTCGTGTTTCTTTGTCTTTCTCAGAGTGTTTTTGAATTTGTCCGCTAGCTTTGTAGCAGAGTTCCGGAAAGATTGGAAAGGACGCCAAACGAGTTTCTCGGAAGAGGTTTGAGAGGCTTTTTCCAAGGGATTTTTACGAGGTTCCACTTTCGGTTTAGACGAGGCGACAGCTTGGTCAAGGTTCAGCTTCAACGGTTCCAGCTTGACGAGTGAGATGACCAGAATGGGCTTTTTCGAACGAAACACTTTAGAAACCAATTTCCGAGCACTTCTGGGCCCATTTTCAATCGGCTTCCCACATTCAGGTACTTGAGACTTTTCAGCGAGCTTTCCAACGGTCTTTTCAGGACACTCAGGTAAAGAAGACTCTTCCACAGGCTTCTTAGACAATTCGGGGCTTTCTTGAACGCTTCGCTTGTTTCTCTGGGGTTTTCTACGTTTTTTTGTTTGGTGCCCAACTGATTTGGGCACTTCCAAAGGCATTTCCAGTGCATTTTCCCCATGTTTTACCGTGGTGATTTCTTGTGTTACTTCTGGGCTTCCACTTGATGCCTTCTTCGGTGATTCACTGGAATCAGGAGATACCAAAGTGTCAGAAAGCAGAGTAGCCAGGGTCCTCTTGAAGACGCCCGGTGACTCGAACCGGGAAGGCTTCTTGACAAAGGATTCGTTAATTTTAGGACGGCACTCAATCCAGGAATGTTGAAATTCCGCAGTAGTGGTAAATTTTCCATAAAAATTCAGATTCAGCCGGTATGAGTGAGGCACGCAGCCCAGCTGAGATGGGGGACCAGAAGGAGCACTAGCTTTGTCTTGCATGGATACCCCAGATGGGGCCTTATCTAAAGCATCAACACGAGAATCAGTCGAGGGGTTGTACTTGTTCATGCTGCGTTTCCTATCATTTCTGAACAAGTGGAAAGGGAAATCCACCGGCTCTCCAGTATCTTCGACTTGCGGAACTCTAAGAGTAGAACGGGGCGGCTTCTCGTTTTCCACACGGGGTTTAGGAACGGATTCAGTGATTGCGGGAACATGAGTAGAGTGTTCAGGGTCTGTAGTCTGTACTGATTCTTTATGTGTTCTGCGAAAGAACAGGGGAAGTCTGAAGAGACCAAAGATTCTGGAAGTGGGTGTAGTATCATCATCGTCTTCGTCTTCAATGGGGCAGAGAACGGGTACTTCAATTTTCGAGTGAGCCGTGATGTTGGAACTCTGAGAGTTTGGCCTGGTGAGCCCGCTTTCCGCAGTCGAGCAGTGAGTGGCCTTTTCCAATCTCAACTCCTCCAATCTCAACTCCTCCAACCTTTGCTCCTCCAATCTCAACTCTTCCAATCTCAACTCTTCCAATCTCTTAAACTCAAGGTGCTCCTTGACCGCAGACGCGTTTTTGTGCCTGCGCTCGAGCTCATCTTCGGCCGGCCTCTCTTTTCTCGAAATCTCAAGTCGTTTCCTAGTCATTCTCAGCATTGGAGCGTAGACAACTGGCCCTTCGAAAGGTTTGTCCTCTTCGGGTTTTGGCAACTCGGGCAACCATGCTGATACTTGCTCTTTCAACACATTGAAGCCACTAAAAAACGTACTTTCAAAGGGTCCAGAAGTGCTAGGTAAGTTTCTTTTTACTCCAGGGTACGATCCAGGCATCAAATCACCATTATGGCTGGTCGGCCGAGACCGCGAGAATGGCCGAGGAGCACCGTAGCCATGAACAGGACTACCGCTTTCAGTGGTTCGGTACGACACTTTGAGCGGTGTTACCCCGTCACGGCAGGCATATCCACGGCTTTCAACCCTAGGTGAACCGGGAAGATTGGCTGAGTTTTGGGCAGCCTCAAGGCGTCTTTTCTCGAGCGTCTCACGGGCCTTCTTCAGGCGTTCCAGCTCCTCTTGCTCGTCGCCTCCAACACCTGCCTGAGTGTGGGTTTCAATACGAGTGTTTAACAAATAATCAGTTGGATGATAAGTGGTGATGACTTGGACCTCACACCCTGGTTTCAACGAATGGGCTGCTTGGTCCCGCGGTAAGTATCTAATAAACAGCGTGTCGAAATCGTACGGGTTTGCGTTGGATTTCTTCCAACCGGTAGTCTCCGGCTGCGTTCCGCTGAAGGCCCGAAATGGGCTGTCGGGCGAATTCATTAAGGCACAACTTTAAGTTCCAGAGTTACTTTGTTGTGGTCAATGAAAGGTGGTGGGGATGTATAAGTGCGGACTCGGACACTTAGAACCGTCGGGAGGTCGGGGGAAACACAGATGCAAAAGGTACAAAGAGGCTCATGGTCCGCCACAATTAGAGCCATGGAGTGCGAAGGAACACAAAGTCACAAAGACCGGGAGAATGTCCCACAAAAGAAGACAGACACAAAACGAACAGACAAACAAAGAATACTACAGAAAAAAAGGAGATAAAGGGGCCGATTCACCAGACATTATTATGATTTACCAGACATTATTATGATTGACAATACTGAAGATGGTACTAAAAGAAATCAACCCTGGAAACATAGGAACCCCGAAGAGGGTATTTGAGCTTGGCTGTGTTCACGAGCCTTTCTGCAAACCAAAATGCTTTTCACAAATCCACCATTTGCCTGGATTTGGGTAGTCAAAAGCCGTTACTCGCCGCTAAATGGCTGCAAAATCCGGCACACAGCCCGTGGCGCGGTCTTTCGTTGAAGCTGGGGAACTGTGCGACCACTATGGTGATTGCGCTGTATGCAGTCTAGGGCTTGTGTTCCGACGGTTGTATTCTTGCGGAGTTCAACTTACGGATGGCATTTGGTCGGTTCCTTAAATATTGCCGGAAGTTCTGGTCTTGCTAGTCGCTAAGATGAAGACTGAGCCTGTGAATCTGTGCTGTTTCCTTGAGCTCAAATGATTGCTCATCTAAAGCTACAGGAGTATTTCTGTGAGCTGGAACTGGTGAATACTTTGTACTTCCAGCACCAGAAATAGCGATTATTTCAAGATGGCGCGGTTTGTTTCTTTAAATTTTGTCGTGGGCCTTCGCGTTCACATGGAATTAGGGAACTCAGGAGTACACCACTTTTTCAACACGCTCATTAGTATATAATACCAAGGTACGCTCAGTCTTTAGGCTTCGACCTGTATCGAGGATGCATAGCGGGATTATGAGCGATTTTCACACTATAAAATTATGTGCTTAAACAGTAGAATATGCAGGTTAGTGGTATACTGTCAGCAGGTTTACTAACGATCTCCGAGCGACGAGCTTGCGACATCCGGGAAAGAATTTTTGAAATAGCGGCATCCGCATATGTTTGAGGCGGATCCAAATACGGAAGTCACTCCACGATTTCCTACGGTAGACGCAAATAGAAATAGGCATGTCCGAGAAGATGGTCCAGGTGTCACGTCCTACTGGAACCTTTAGGTGACGAATAATAGAGACTGTTCCAGTGTGTTCAAAAAAAACTTGTACAACGAATTCTTCATGGTGATACGACTATTCTTGAAGAGTGAAAAGTTCAACCCATGGCGCAGGCAACTATAAAGTTCATGGTCAGGGACTCATTCACAGAGGACAGTAAGATTCCATGAACCAGGCTTCTTCTTCACTGTTTGCGCTGTTCCTTGGTAGTTGGATGTTCCAGCTCAGGGAGCTGGATTTGACAGACAGTTGACACTTAAGCCTTGTCAACGCACACGGCGGGACCAATTAACATTTTGCAACTACTAGACCCACTCGACTGCTTCATGCAAGTTCGAGCCCAGAAACCACTACAAGGTCGCGCCAAGTATGATTTGCGTACTTATGGATGAGTAGTTAAAATCGCAATCATGACTGAGAATCAGTGTTCTAGAGGGCTAACATGTTCTATGCTCTTATCAGAAGGTGCTCCTAAATGTCGCCGTAACTGTCTTCAAAACTGGCTCAACGAAAGACAATAAGTGGCCTTCAGCGTGATTGACTGGCCCATTCCCTCATAAGCCACTCCAATGAGCTCTTTCTCCTTAGCACTATGGGCAATTTTGTATAAAGCAGTGAAACCACATAACGGCTTCAAAATTGGCTGCATCCTTGCTCCTTTTGGTTCGAGTGGCACTTCATGAGGACGAATCTCGATCGGTGAGTGCTGAAACCTCTCTAGTTACGCCAAGTGCACACACTCAAATACACCTTTCTTGAAAATTTTAACCATATTGTACAGAACCTCTAGGGAAATCTGCACTCTCTTTGTTGTGGGCCTAAGATAAACTCCCATGGATCCTACTTACGCTTTCAATTAATCCTATTGGCGACAATAAGCTGCGACGACACCATGACCGGATAAGCCACTACGCAACAAGCCCAAAAACATTTGAAGTTGTTTTGTTGAGAGCACGAAGTACTCCTAAGGAAGTGCAGGATCTTCATAATATAGGCACTATGCGTTAATCAAATTTTTGCAGTCACGAATTCTCTACGTGAATTTTGGTCTTTGTACCTCATGGATTCTCGTTCAAGGTGGAAATAGCCTTCAACATGTCACTTGGATCACCATGTGTTCTGCTATTACACAATTTAACCGAAAAACTTAACTGTGTTTGGTATTAAACCCAGCTGGTTTCAGAATGCAACAAGACTGCCTGCCACCAACACTCCTCCCCTTCAAGCATGTTTTGGGGTGATTTGTTCGGTTAGGGTCGTGTGTCACCCATGCACGGTCAAATGTCACTAGATAACGCGTGCAAGAATGGTTTACATTTGCGACCGGCAAAGACCCGTCTGGTCTATAATGCGAAGATATGGCTTATCCCTTCATCTTTTAGGATTTTGTAAGCACCTCCCGGTGGCCAAGCTGGTAAGGCACAAGACTGTAATGGATAGAAATCTTGCGATCGGACGTTCGACTCGTCCCTGGGAGAACTTTTTACAAGTGACTACGAGTATTCTGCCAGTCTTGCATGTAGTGATGTTCCACCAGGAACAATGAGGTGTAAGTTCTGCTGCAAGTGTTGTGGGCGCGGTTTTTTTTAGAACAACAAGCTTGTTTTTGGGCAGAAAAGAACAGAAGGTTATTTAGCAGAGTACAGCAGTTATAAAATTACCCGCAATAGCGCTTTTTCCAAGCCTAATTTATAGTTATAGTCTGTATATGAAACAACAAAATTGAAAGAAATAGCAAGAAATTCCTCAACAGAATATGCTGCGGCTTTTACGTCGATGTGTTGGAAGTTGTATTGGTTTCTGGCTTTACGAAAAACCGATCAATCTCATGGTCGCCCGAAGGAATGGATTTCATGGAACCAATCACCTCTTTCCCAGTTCAACCAGTTCGACATTCACCAGGGCGGTCGTGCGCCGCCCAAATTGCAGAATGTTCGGTATAAATACAAGGCAAGTAGTGTTGGTTGGTCTAAGCTGTGGGTGTTGAAGTTTAGATTCCACAACCTGCTATGTTGAATAGGCCCTTTTTTAATGGACCTTTAACTGACAATTTGAACGCTACTGTGTCTCACTGGACACTATATTCTCGAGAAGATCCGCTTCTCTTCTAGTAACACGCCACGGGCTCTTATGAAAGTAGACCTTATGCAGCACCACAATTTCACGCATGGTCGTACACCTACGAACTTTACCCTCAACAGCCGAAAACAGTTGTTTTTATTGGAGCAATACGTTCCGATTGGCTCGGCAGCAACCCCCATATTTCACACAGGCCATGGCCAGGAGGCTCATGTGAGTCCGGTGAGGTTGAACTTTTGGCGTCGAAGTTTAAAACCGCCCTCAGAGAAGATAAACCGGACTAACGACTTGCGGATGAAGAGATGCGGATAATACTCTGGTTAGAGGATGGCTAGCACTACGAAAAGGGAACCAGAAAGGCAAAAGCCAAGCCGAATCTTCCCGCTTAAACAGCGAGAGCTCCATTACCAAAAACATATGCAATTGTGAAGTAAGAAGCTGGGATACTTTTGCAGTACGCTAGAAAACTATTACAATTTTAAACAGGAAAGTCTCTACTTGGTATAGCTATCGGAGCATCTTCGAATAATTGAAGGATTCTCAGTGGCATCGTTCCTGGAAACTCTACAATAGACAAGCTGGTGGAGGCACATAACATTTTCAATACAGATTAACGCTCCAGATTGTATAGCTATAACAAGAAATTGGAAATTCCAACTCAAAACCTGATTTTTCAGAACCACACCCGCAGCATGAATACCGTACTCTACAAAGGGCAGATCTCCTCAGAGCTAGGCTCAATTGGCTTGCCACGGATCAGGTAAGAAATTCCCAGTGGTTTTTGAGACGCTCCAATCGTAGGATTCGTGTTCTCCAACATGTTATTGCATACTTTCTCACCAGTGCTAGGTACACTACCTTTCAGTAAAGAGGTCTGGTAACAAAAGCCGACTTTATTGGTACCCGTACTATACAGTAGTAGTGTATAAAAGAGACGTTTATTATCCTTGGCTATGCCCCACTTTCTTGTCTATTTTAGATTTCATACATCGCATGATACAATTCAGGGTGTAAGCAGTGTATCAGTTAGATCCAACATGGGTAGCGCACTACCCATGGATACACTATTGACCTGTGACGTGTGGTTGCAAGGGAAACCTCCGAAACCCACGTCGATAGAGGCGTGTCCACTCCGGCCGCCCACCTTCAAGAACTTTGTGGCTTCCTCGACGCAGTCTCGCCGCAGATACCCTTTACGGATCATACCCCATTAGGATCTCTCAACGGCACCAGCCGCCCAGCTGGCTGGTCACTCTCCCGTATAAAGTTTGCCAGTCAGCTAAAGGTGACTGGCATGTTCCTCAGAACAGCTCGAAGCCAGCGCGACCGGGCTGCACAGTTTTCTATATAAGTAGAGGTGATCCCCCTTGCTTTAGGGATCATCAACAAATACATCTTCTCTTAATTACTTGACGTTAAAACAACTACAAAGGATATAACAGTAGCCATAATAGAAAGATTTTCTGTGACCCTGTTTTTTTCCAACACCAGCAACAACCTCCCGGTGGCCAAGCAGGCTAAGGCGCAAGATTGTAAAGGTAAAGCTGAAATTTTGAGATCGGACGTTCGAGTCGTCCCCGGGAGACTATTTTTGCAGCGGCCTCTCCCAGAGATCGAATGTTCTGCAAAGAGCCTGTACACACGAAAGAGGTACATCCTGCATCCATCGAACAATTTAAAAATTGGTTAAGAAAGATCATGAAACATAAATGCCCCAGGGATAACACTTCCGTGCAAAAATACACTGCACTTTTTCGTCTTCACTTGACACTTCATGATTTCAATTTGGCAGCGAGTGCTCTAGGTCCCTCATTTTCACATCCTGTGCGCACTCAAGAAAGAAGTGAAAACCTTGGCAGGAGGCGTGGACTTTCTTCTTTTCCATGTTTCCTTACAAAAATCTCTGAATTCACAGAAGGTCTTCAAGGTAAATAACTAGATATTCGTATGACCACTGACTTCAGATCCACTGGGTAGTGCGCGGCCCGTGGGTGCAAAATGGCCTGCGATGTACAGTGAAGGTATCTTTTCGCGTTCCCGTGGCCGAAGCAGGATCTCCCATTTCTTGATCTATTTCAACTGCTGGCTGCAACTCATCGGGCGCTAAAGGTATTCTCCGACCTGTTTGGAGATGTAATGGAATTCCTTTGAAACAATCCCGTGAAGAATATAAAGAGTGTTGGTCTACCCATGGGAGTCTGCGAAAGCACATCATACAAATACTGCGTCACTGTACACCCTGATTATTACAGCCAGCCAAGGAACTTGTCCCATCAGTCAGGTTCGTCCTTACTTGGTACTAAAGGCTTTCTAACTCTGCACTCATTGGCGTATGGGATGCTAGTTAATGTTCGTGCCGCACCGGAAGTGCGCATCTCATACGCATGTACTCTGCACCGCTAGAAAGCGGGTGTTTAAGAGATTCCCACGCGAGTTCCACGATTATGCGCCAGAAGCTGGCAAGTTCACGCTATCGCTTTCGGAGACTGATCAGCGAATCAACCGGGGCGTTCTATCCAAAAATAGGGTACCCCATACCCGCGCGGGGCTGTGTGCAGGTCGGACGTGGGGCCGGTGTACGGGCTCGCGGGCCGGGGCACTAGTCACACGACCGAGCATCGACTCGGCCCCAATGCTCCCCACTCCTCCTCACTCCACCCATGTACCAGTACATTGACCAAGCACGCAAGATTCTCTGCATCGGACGCAACTATCGGCCCCCATCAAGGAACTCAACAATGCCACTCCCCTGAAGCCTCACTCTTCTTGAAGCCTCACTCTTCGGAGTTGATGCCCAACGCGGGGCCCTTCTTGGCGCCCTAAAGTCCTCAGTAGCTAACCTCAAGGTCTTTTTCGCCTCTGAACATTAAGTCTGACGTCTCTTTCTTGGCCTGGGTCGTGTCATGTGCCATCTATGGTGTTGTGGATCCACCATGCAGGTACTTGGTGCAATATTCCTGCTGAGGGGACATTCGGGGTGCTCCACTCACAAGATCCGATAACAAGCTGAATGAGCTAAAACCCTGTTCAAGTCACACAAAAGCCCAGGTACATAGACCAGCTTGGGGTCGCCGCCAGACTCCTGCTTTCTGTCTCGGAAAAGTCGACACAATAGACAACATGATACAATGGGTAAACTTGTAGAAGCCTTGCGTAAATCTGGCTGCGTAGCCATTGCAGCTTGGAACTTGTCAAATGAACACCATCATATTGTCGAAAACGATGCACAAATTTCGCCTTTCACAATCGATTCTTTTTTAGCATTTTATGACAAGGAAAATTAATGTGCTAAAAAGCCGCAAAGAAACATATGATTCTTGTGGATCGATACCGAAAAACAATCGTTGCCATAGCCTTGTCTTTGTGACCTGCCCGAAAATTAAGCGCTTGCTTATCCGGACCTTTTATTACTTTTCACGCTCTTCTTAATGCATCCATAGTGTTTCTATGTTTTCTGTTCGTTTCATTCTTTCGTTCCCCTCACTCGACACTCCTTTACTGTCTTTTGTCATTTATTCCATTTGTTCCTGAACGTGAGTGACATTAAAGTCTTTCTGTTGAGTATTGGCGGACAGCCTAGGAAGCGTTCTAATCCACCATTGCTCTAACCCCACGAGTTGGCTGGTTTTTGCTGGCCGCTTTGGAGCTTCGCCCGCTTGCTCAGCCGCGGAGAGCTCCGTGGGTCGTGGTTTCTTCGCTGCCTTCCAGAAGATTGGCAAGTTTGACATTGAGAGCTTCGGCATTGGCAAGAAACGACCCCGCCACTCACATCGTTCTCCTCCACTAGCCTGGGCTGTAGCTTTATATCATTCGCGTCAACGGATACCGGGGAAACTAGGTCCTCAGCTGTCCGCTCCCCGGCATTGAAGAGGCCTGTGGCGTCGTTGATGTGGAAAACGAAGCTCATCAGCTGGTGGATCTTTTCGTCCACAAGAAGATCTATGCGGTCCTTGTTGAAAAGCTGAACCTTCTTGTTTTTGCCGAGTTTCACGTTGTTCACGAAGCACGAGTTGGTGCTGAAGTCAAGAAGCCACACGTCTTCGAGGCAGTGTGCCGGGCTTTCATATATGGATGCTCCGTCCATAGCGTGTCGTTTTCGGGTGAAAAGACAGTGGATTTTGGACATGCGATCGTCGTTGAAAGATACGTTGCAAGCCTCGTTTCGGCCTATGGCGAAGGGGTTGACGCCCTGGCGGATATGAATAGGGTGTTTGATGAAGCTCTCGGGCAACGGCTGGAGCGTCACGAAAGTGTCTTCTGGAGGGGTCTTTTGCAGAAGAATTTTCTGAGGTAGTTGGTATTGCATGGATCCCCTATAGGCCTCAGACTTGTGCTGTTGATCACTTTGCGACCCTGGCTTTGAAGGCTGGTTCCCTTGGGACTGTGGTCGAAAAGGTTGGGGCTCCGAGTGCAGTAGCTGCAGGTCTGGTGGTATTAGGTTTGGGAGCAGGACACTTTTGGGCTGCAGATCTTGCTGCACCAGAACATGCTGCTGGTGTGGCCGGGCAACATGATCGGGTGGATCCAACGCAGGAAGCTGTGACTGCGGCAACGGCACCACGCGCTTGGGCACTTTGAACCCATTGTTGCGGTGACTGGGTTTGGAACCATCCAAGGCCCTCTTCATGATGTCGTCGTCCAAGTTGCTGGACGCGGTTATATGCACGCCGTTTTCAATTTTCCGAGCTTGCTGGGAAGTACTCTGGGACAAGCTCAACTTCTGCGACATGCTCTGCGACTCCGGATCGTCGTCCATGTTCAGGTCGACATCCACGATCCACGGGTGGCGAAGGGCCTGTTCAGCGGACGGACGGAGAGCAGGGTCCACCATCAAGCAGCACCGGAGAAAGTCGCGGCCTTGTTCGGAGATTTCATACGAGTTCAACGGCGACTCGTGGTATTCGCCGGACTTGATCTTGTTGAACATGTGCGTTTGCGTCTTGCCGTTGAAGGGGAGATGCGAAGTGAGGAGCACGTACACCAAGCACCCAAGCGACCAAATGTCCACGAGATTGGAGTAGTTGGGCCCTGGGCCTTGCGACTGTGTCGCATGCTGGTCATATTTGCCGGTGATAACCTCGGGAGCCACATACGCCAAGGTGCCGCAGAAGGTCTTCATGAATGTGGCGTTGTCGGAGATCTTGGCTAAGCCAAAGTCTGTGATCTTGACGATGATGGGGTCATCCTGCATGATGAGAATGTTGTCGGGCTTCAAGTCCCGGTGCAGAATACCCAACTTATGCACATAGGCTATGCCGTCCAAGATCTGCTTTGTTATCACCTGCGTGGCGTCCTCGCCAATAGCGCCGTTGGCCGCCACAAAGTCCATCAAGTCACCGCCAGGCACCAACTCCATTACCAAGTAGTAGTTTTCAATGTCCTCGTAGAATGATTTGGATTTGACGATGTTGGGGTGGTCGAGCTGACGGAGGATCTCCAACTCGCGGTTGACGCCCAACATAGCGCCCTTGCCTCCGGCATGGATGGCCCGCCGCCGGTTGATGATTTTAACGGCATAGGAGTGGCCAGTCTTGCGCTCAATGGCCTTTTTGACTGTGGCAAACGCACCCTGGCCTATGGTCTCGTTCTTGACAATATAGTCCTTGTAGATGCCTTCATCCTTGACCACCGAGTTATTTTGGGCATTGGAGGGGTTGTAGATATCAGAGAAGAGCACCACAAAGCGGATCACGTCCGCGGGCACGCCCACGCCCACGGAGATCTCGTCGCCCTGGTTCAATATGTAGTTGGAGCCCTTGACGAGCCGCGTGCCGTTGAGATGCGTCCCATTGGTGGAGTTGTCCTGAATCCAGAGCGTAGCGTCTGTGGTACTGAACCATACGCGGAAATGTTTGTTAGAGAGCCGCATACACGTGTTCAAGACCATATCACAGTCGGCGTTGCGCCCGAATAGCCACGTGAGCTTGGTGCCCTCCACGTGCTTGCACGAGTCTTTGTTAAGGTTGAATTGCTGATACTGGCCACTGGTACATATGAGCCTGCATATCTGGCGGGTGTCTGGGTCCTGCGTTTCAGTGTAAGGGGACTGCTGGGTGGGCTGGGTCTGGGTGGGCTGGGTTTGCGTGGGTTGAGTGGCCAACATGGCTGGGGGGCGCGAGTGCGAAGGAACGTGGGGTTTTGGAGGCGGCAAGATTTGGGCAATAAAGGACTGCCATTAAAGTGGCTTCGGGCACAGGGGAAGAAAGCCGAGGCAGAGGGGGAGGGCTTGGCGTGAGATGGTGTAGGAGAGACGCGTCTACACCTGTAAGCAGCCGCACCCGTGCACCCGCGAATTGGTTATGAGCCCGCGTACCCGGCTATAGCGAACCGCAGGCCCTGGCACTCCGCGTGCACACGTTATACCGGTTGGTCCGTGCGATTGACCTTAAGGTCAGTGTATTTGACAAGTATAACAATTATATATTAGTACAATCTAGCGCAACTCCTTGATGGAATTCGTTAAGGAGTTGATAGGAACCAAGCCCTCGGTTCCGTCACCGTCTTGCGTATAGTCCAAGTCGTTCAACTCCTCCTCCTTGGCATTGTAGTGTCTAAAGCAGATCCAGAAGAGGCAGCCCGAGATGAAGCACGCAATGGCCAAGCCGGCAAACGTCCACACCAACTTGGGGTCCTTCGAGGTGGGCGCAAGTGCGATTCCGATGGCCGAACCCACGGCGTTGGTCAACAAAAACAACGACATGATGAACGATTTCATCGATACAGGCGCCTTGGTGTAGGCGTACTCCAAGCCCGTGATGGAAGCCAAGATTTCCGAGATGGCAATGAAAAAGTAGGCCGGGGTCTGCACGGCCACGTGCACGTGGTTGGGCACCGTGAGGTACCGTTCGGCGCACGCCTTGGGGTGGTCGTAGCACGGACCCGCGCTGTAAATGTAGTGCTGCAACACTGACGCGTACACCATGGCGATGGAGCCAAACACAAAGCCCCAGAAGATCTTGGTGATGGCCTTGAACGGCGTGAAGCGACGGATGAATGGGTACAACAAGCTCTCGAAGATGGGGATGAAGATGATGATGGCCAACGAGTCGATGGCCTGCAAAATGTCATTGGGCAAGCCGTGCAACTCCATTTGCCCAGCCTGCGAGATAAAGTTGTTAAGCATCTGGCCGTACACCACCCAGTACACCGGGTAGAAGAGGAACACCTTGCAGGCGTACACGGAACGGATGACCTCGTCGACGAACTTCTCGGACCAGGCAAAACTGGCCTCGGGGTGAAGCGAGGGGCGCGCGGCGTCGAAATTGAAGCGGTTTGTCACGGCGAGCCACGTGACCTTGAACGACTTGGCAATCACCTTGTCGGACACCGGCACCTTGACATACATGTTCTTGCCGAGGAAGAGCGCCACCAAGGCGATGACGAAGAAGCAGAGCGGCAACAAGTACGCGGCCCAGAATCCTACGTGGGCCTCGAGCTCCGTGGTGGCGATCACCGACATGGAGCCGATGTTGATCATGAGGTAGAAGAACATGAACACGTTCTGGATGGTGATGTTGGGGTCCTGCACCACCCGCTCGCCGGATTTCAACACGCGGATCACCGGCTTTGTCTTGGGAATCTGGTCGGCGATCAAAGGAGACACGTTGGATTTCACGCCGCCAGTACCAAGCCCGATGACGATGATTCCTGTGATAAAGCCACCCAAACTGGTGGAATGCGACGCCACCGACGGCAAGGACGTGACGAAGAGGATCAAGATACCTATCATGTACACAATGCAAAACACACAGATGGTGTTGTACTTGCCGAGGTAGGTGTCGGCGACCCATGCGCCAAAGACGGGCGTGACATAGCACCAGAACTGCCAGAAGTACGATAAGGCCGTGGCGCCCTGGTTCTTGAGATTCAACACACCACGGGGACTGTCTTGGGGCAGGTTTTGCATGTAGTTCTGGAACGGCGTGGACAAGCCGTAGTACGAGAAGCGCTCGGCCAACTCCACGACGGCCACGAGCCAACAGCTGATGGGGATTTTCTCCGAAACGTGCCTCAAACGCTTCATTTCCTCCAAGGTGGGTGTTCTTCCTTCGTCTTCCATGGAGATGGCCTCCATGTCGGAGCTTAGGGTACCTGTCTGCTCGACAGAGTTGTTGTTTTCTTTGGACATGATAGAAACGGGCTAGAAACTGACTCTCACGGGACTGTCTCAAAAGTCAGCAAGGTCTAAAAAGACTTGGAGGTTCAAAACAAAGTCAAAAGGCCAAAGTTAAAGACTTGGGTCGAAAGCCACAGAGAAAAGAAACCAAACAGTTAGCTGCCAAAAGAAGCAAGGAAACTGCACGGGGAGCGGTGAAGCACTTGATATGAGGCACGACACAAGCGGGTGTATATATATGGCGGGGTCAGGCGAGCGGCGGCGCGAGATAAGATGCGGAGAATATGGTCTGACGGGCTCCACGCCGGAAACAGTTACCTACAGAGGGGCCTACCGCCCTGCCAGCCACACCATTGTACGGCATTCGAAATGTACCGCTTCCTGTGCCTGCATGACACCCGCAGAAGAGATTGCAACATGCCCATGCATGCGTGCATGCAACCCGCTGACGAGATTGTAACACGCCCATGCATGCATGCATGTATCGCGTGAGAAGGCTCATATCGCTAGCGAAGGACTTTTCCAATGCCGGTGCGCGCCTCTTCGGCCTTGCGGTGCATCAGGGCTCATATTCCACGGTGCTATACACAGGGAGAAATCTGCAAGTCGTCACGAGGCCAGTGCTTGCGCGCCGCGTCTTCACGTCACTTTGCCGTGTTCAGGCAAGAGCCCGAGGGCCAAACGCACGGCGCCGGCTTGACGTGCCGCGCCGGCCACCCCTCAGGGCGCTTGAATTGCCTGTTATGTCTTTGCACATGCGGGGTCTTGACACCTTCGCGGGACTTTTGAATACGGCAACCGTCCACGGAGCTTATCAAAAAGGCCGCTCTACATGGGAGACAATTGTTCTCTGTGATGCAAGCTCTTGCCGCATGATCCCAAGCGCGTCGGCGGTCCGCCAGCGCGAATGTTCGAGGTATTCCATGGTATGGCCGCTTATCATCACGGCCTTCGGATTGGCGAGCAGATATCAGCAAAGGTCTGTATTTTAGGGAGCCATGCATCAGCACGGACCGAGGTTGAATTTCTCACGGGCGATGCTGTTCAGCCGCGCTGTGAAGCCACGCTGTGACGCCACGCTGTGAAGCCACGCTGTGAAGCCACGAGCTGTTGCGGTTTAACTGCACCCACATTTCCTGATTCAGGCCGGGCACGTCAACGCCCACCGGAGAATAGAGTGGAGGGCCTGAAGTTTTTTCAGTTGGCTGGTGTTGTGTTGGCTGGTGTGTTGGTTGGTGCTAAACAGACTGCGAACGCGCATATTCGATGATGCGCTTAGCCAACGAGAACCCGTTATTTTTGGCTTGCTGAGGCTGCGATTGTGCTGATAAGAACATTCTTGATTCTATGGGTCTACATGGCTAGCTGCATGCTGGCTTGATAAGACTATCTACCAACTTGTGTGCCTCTAGCCTGATCCCACCGAAGCTTTCACTTGCATGTTCCTAATTAGGAAGTCCACACATGTGCTGTGCATTGGGTGACGGATTAGAGCCCGAACCACCTTGAACATTTCCTGGTTAACCTATGGTCCTCCAGAGAGACGGTGCCGAGGCTGAATGATCCTCTCTACAAACCACTGCGACTGCATATACCCCGGCCCGCGATGTGCCCGCCGATTGCTACCTTTCCTGGTGTCACCGTTCCGCTTGACTGTGCAATACACGGGAAATTCGTTGCATGCGCAAGTGATTGAAATTCTCCCTCTTGAATCCCGCGCAGCTTCTATGAGCACTGGCCTCACAATTCGCACTTGATGGGCAACATCTAACTTCAACGTGCCGAAATGGAGAATATAGCACGTCATCCCAGCACGAGCTTGCAAAGAGAGGCCCCTGTTTAAGCGTTCTGTAATTTTCACCATTGCAGAAACCCTTCTGAAGTTTCTTTGGCGCAGTGGGACTTGAACTCCACACCTAGCCATCGGGCCAGGGCCACGAAATCAAACGTGCCGTGGCCAAACTGCTGTTGAGTCAAGTCGATGTGCATAAGATCGTTCACTGGCGCACGGTCTTTTGCTGGCGAAAGTGACAACAAAGTCAATGTGGTAAGTTAGGGAAGCGTGGTAGGTTCACCGTATTGATGCCAAAAGTTCTGCTGTTATCAAAGAAAGCTGCCGTTCACGCTCAATTTCCATCCAATGCTTCTCTATCCACGATTTTTGCTTCTCTATCCACGATTTTTCCTTCGGCCTTGGTATCAATCTAAATTCGACCAAAACTGGAGCTGGGGATCAAACATGATGTCTTGACAGGGGGTTTTGGGATTCTCTTGCAAGTAAGTTTCTTTGAAAGATTGCAAACTAGTTGCAGAAAGAAAGGAGCAGGATTTGTGATGTTCTGAAAAGGATGCTTGTTGTAGCTGGAGCTCGGGGCTTGGTGAGAAAGTTGGGATTAGCGAAGCCAATAGTTTGTTGATTCGCGTCAGTCTAACAGCTAATGCCTGATGTTGCAACATCCCACACCCGGCGATGTAGTTAACGAAAGGCAAAGAGCGTGACAGAGACGGCGGTGTAGCTTGGGTCCTTTGGACGACGAAGCAGCCATTTTTGAGACCTTTTCGAGAATGCATCAGTCTCTGGAAACGCTTTTTGCGAAAGAACCTGGGGTCGAATGAGTCTCATTTGGTTCATTTGTTTCATAGATTTGGCTTGGTTCATCATTTTCGAATCTGCCTCATCTGCACGCTCTGTCTGATCAATCCTCAATCCTATGAGTCCCCATCTCCTCAACTCTTTTGGACTTGCCTGAGAAAAGTGGCTCCAGCCTCCTCCCAGTGTGTATCGCAACAAAGCCTGGCCGGTCACATGCTTGATCTCGGCGATTGCCCAAAGGTGTCCAAATCAACGCTCAACTGGGTCAATGTGAGGAATAGACGGATAGGCTCAGGCACCGTCAAAGTATACTTTTCCTGCATGCTGTCGCGTGGCTCGTTCAACCACCGCAAAAGGCTGACACTGTTAAACTTGTTTCTTATGGCCAGCTGATCCGCAGCTTATACTCATTCTCCGCAGTTCCCTCAGCGAACACGCATTCAGCAACTGGGCATTTTAGCCAGCAATGCTCAGGTGACGGTCATTATTGGTGGTAAGGGACCGGGAGAAGTCGCTTTAGATTCCCAAAAATTGTCTGATGTTGCATGTGAAATTCCCAATTATGTTCCCAAATGCTTTACATCCAGGGATGTGTAGGATGTTTGTGGCGACACCGACAATTAAAGTGAGCGGAAGGATGGAACACGATCCCTCGCCAACTTCGACTTCGCCCACTGGTTTAGTTTCAAGAGTCAAATTTTGACCGTGACAAAATTCTGCAAAGTGATCGATGTCCTTGCGTAGGTGTACAGAACTTCCAGTATCCAAGAGGGAGCTGCATGCAAAAGAATTGTCAAGTGTTAACTCAGGGACAACAGCTGGACGAGGAGCTCATGACCTAAACAGTTCCAAACGACGAATATGCACCAGTCTGTGTCACTGTCTGGTTTGTCCTTGTTCTTGTTCATACCAAGAGCAGGTTATGTTGCTTTCCTTTTTGTGTGCCACTACCCTTGTGCGTGGTCTTGCCAACTTGTTTGCCCTGCTGTTTATTCTAGCCGCGGCCCAGTCTGTCCGTAGGATTCGTTCTGAACTTTTCCAAGTATTGTGGGCCTACTTGGTCGGTGGTTTCGGGTCCAATTAGGTAACTCATGGATAATTGTTTCATCCAGGCAAAAAGAGCCATCGTAGTAAGAGTCAGAAGATGAATGTCTCTTTAGAAGTAATTCCACTGAAAAAGCGCCTGCTGAAAACGTTGCACATCAAGGAGTATGTGCCCTTTTCCTTCAAGCAACTGGAGGAAGCCTTCATAATAGGCCCGGCTGAACACCGTCCCTGACACGTCGAAGGGTACTCATTTGTATGAAGCAAAATGTTAACGCGCGAGAAACACAAGCATAACAATATTTGACGTGAGTTCAACTGATCCTCGGCTGTCCAGATTGATGTGTGATGAAAGGACCGCCCAACTGCGCATTCCACGTTCTCTCTCTTGAATTGAATAAGGAAAAAAACGTGATATCAGCAGATTCCTTGGAACAAACGCGATTATCATCTGGATGGATCGCAGTCGGACACTTTTAACGAGTTCTGAATATTGAAGATGCATCAATGATTTGTTGTACATGAGAGTTTCTGGCAAACACACCACGACCGTCCAAAGCCCGAAGAGCTCAGCACGGACGGCGAGATACTCTGGAAGTAATCGACCATCTAATAATAAGCAGGAGCCCTCAAGCTGTTTTCGCCACGTAGTGGGACGGCGATCAACAGCAGCGTCGGGCGAGTCTCGTCCTCTCTAAACACGAAAACGCACATTCGGGATCGAACTGTGGCTTCTCGGTTTTGCGTAAAGCAACCTGGGAGTACATCTCTCACCTGAGTGATAAAGACTTGACATGATATCACTCAAGTGTGTGTACACTGGGTTGAAGAGCATCGAGGAGTTTTGTTCGAGCCCACACCAGCGCCTGGTGGACATATTAGTGTCACCATATCTTGAATAATCTTGAATAGTTGGATAGTTGACTAGTTGACTAGTTGGATAGTTGGATATTTGACTAGTTGACTAGTTGGATAGTTGGATATTTGAGTAACACTGGAAGCTGGGATTCCCTTCCTTCTATATTGAGCAGAGGCCTTCACTAAATACAGCCGTAGTAGGCTTCGTCATCAATCAGGTCGAGGAGATGGTTTAACGCCGTCACTAAGCGCGTGTAAATGGTGAGGCCTCACACTCGGACCCTCAACTCATTATTGGCCTGCATACAACCCGCCATACTCTACCCGAGGCACGTCCTCGTCATGCTTGTACACTTGTCTCATCTTGCTCCCCACTTTGAGGCCATGTGGAGCAAAAAAACTGGTACCGAAATAGGAAGCCAAATGGTGAAATACTAGCTAAAGGTGCAGAAACAAATATTCTCTAAAGGGACCGTCTTGGGTCCAGGCACCAGAACTAACGCCAGGTTATCAACAACATGGTCTCCGACAATTAGGGGTGACTATCACGGAGAATTTTAGCAGGTGAATTCACCTTCTATGGGAGTCTGAGCTGCATGGTCGCAATCCTCTTTGGCGACATACTCCGTGTCTAAAATTACCGACTTGGCTTCTTTGACGGCGCCTTCCGACGCCTTCTCCAACATCAATTACAAGTCACTCCTCGGCTCTCCCCAAAATTCACCACCTATCTTCCCCAAATCTGACATACTTATGGACCGGCTCAATTCTTTGGGCTCTCCTTTGCAGCAGATCACTTCCATCGACCAGTCATTATCAGCAGATATCTTCCCATATCCGACCCCAAGTTCGAGACTCTTTGCACGGGCTTGAGACCAACGACTTGGATCCCATGCTGAGCTACAATGTGGCGAGAAGTGCCAATCTGTCTGCTACATATTGAGCCATGATTCAGGCCATGAAAAACCCCTGGCAATTCAGATATCCGAGCAATCCAAATATTCAAGACAACCCTAATTGTCTTCGATTCCTGGACCAGGAGTCGTTTTAGCAATGTGATTGTCTGGGAATCTGATTCTTGACTACAAAGCTGGAAGTTGTATTGGGTGTCAAGGGTCTCATCCAAAGAACCTGGGGGTAAGCCACAGTTTTATGGTCAGTGCTATGTAGGTGGTGCGGCGTGCCAGTGGCTTTGGATAGGGTCTACGCTGCTACCACTGGTGATGCAAGAAATGGACAAATCGATACAGCTTCATACTAATGGATGTCCAAGCTCCTGCCCTTTCCCAAATGTGCCTTATGGAGTGCTAGTCACATTTCTGTGACTCATGGGGTATTTGTGCAGGAAGAAGTGGGATCTGTCACTAATCGCACCAGCTATTCATTCCCTGTCTAACGATAAGGCTGACTCTTTGTTTTACTTCACTGGCGTGAAGTGGCGTACCGCTACATCACCTTAATTGACCTCTAGCTGTGTCTGTTTCAGGCGGTGTAACTGCGCTCATCGCATCATTTCAACACAGAAATTGTTACAAGATGATAGCTTAGTGACCCGACAACTGATATCATTGTCATAGCCTAGACAGGATTCCTGGGGATTTCTTATTGGAAGCAAATGTACCAGGACAAAGAGGAAAGGCAAGAACCGACCAGAAACCACGAGCAAATGGGGCTATTTGGGGTTTGAAGGTCAAGCCTTTTACTCAGGAGTATCCTAAAGTGCAGACACAGAAGGAGCCTTAAACTTCCAGTACGTCAAAAAACTAAAGACCGCGGTAAGGCTTGGCTGGAATTTAGAAGGTGCAGAGATCAATATGTCGGTTAAATTGTTTCTGGTGACAACAGATCCCAACAAATCTAATTGGCGACACAGAGGGCGAGCTCTCTAACTTTTGGCTCGGTGTAGAGATGCAATCCATCATTGATCACGGTCTTTGCTCCCTGATCATCATAGTCGGCACACGTGTTTATGACCAAATTCTCTTGGGTTTTAAGCAATAAACCAAAAACGTTTTCCGAAAAGGGAGGAGGAAACAGTTTTTGAAAGGGAAGTCGAATTGAATTCTGGCGCTAATATCATCACTACATGAAACGAAACCGTTATTACGTCCAACACTGCAACTAATAATTAAGTTAAAACAATATAATCTTACTCCAGACTTTTATTATCCATATACATAGAATTTTTATAAAACCATGTCATGGGCTCAGTATTGAAGAAATGGACAGAGTATGAATATCTCCCAAAAGGGCTATATCTTATTTCCGAGGGAGTTAGGTATTCTTTATTAAAAGCCGACCGGCTATCAGGGAATTCCTTTCATTAAAGTATTCTAGGACAAATAAATTAGCACGTATAAATAATGAGACCTACTTATGAAGTACGTCAATCAGAAGGTACATTAGTGTTACGGTTAACACATGGAGAAGCAGTTAAAGTATAAGGTGCTAGTAAATCATCATCAAAACGTATGTTGAAGAAACCTCTAAAATTTTGGGGAAGCCTGAATGGTAATATTAGATCCACACAAGATGCACTGTACGTCAATAGCCAGAATAATCACCAACTCTTCAGCTTCTAATTTCTTTTCAACGCTTTCGGTATTCGGTCAGATACCACCATAATAAACGCAAAAACATCTCAAGGAGCTGGCTCAAAGTCAATTCGATTCAATGAACGGAATCTGGTGCGGTGCTTCCAGCTGGAGGGAGCTTGATGCGTCATCGTTCGATGTCTAAGGGTGTTTGGATTGGCGCTGGAGGTTGAGGGTGCCAAAAATATAGAAGTTTTGCGTCTGGAAACAGGATGCTTAGGCCAGAGGCTTGAGGAGAAGGATGCGGACGAAACCAGTGCATTAGAAACCACCAAGAGCTGGGGATACGTGCCATAGCTGTTACGGAATGTGTATTTCAAGTGCTGTCAATCATAACAGCTGTGTGTGAAACATTTCAGTTTCATGCATATCCATCATTAGATGTAGGTGTCATGTTAAAAGCAATGTGTTTTTGGATTTTATGTTCTTGTTGCCCTTTTGATTGTTACTGAAACTTCTTGTGCCTTCAAAGGAAGTAGAAACTGTATATAAACCCGTTGCTGGAGCCCGACTATGCCATCAAATTGAATTGCGGCGGCGGACATGCCCCGATGGGAATATGCTCTAAATGCCAGGCTCGCCGATTACGCTCCAACAGCAGAAATTCAGAATGGTGGACAATCTAGAATACGCCGACTTCAACATTCTCAATAAGCTTATCGACGCTTGGAGACAACCTGGAACTCAAAGGTTCGGAATTTTTGTTACAGTTAAATCCATACACCAAAGACCCATGAGAAATTTGGAACATTTCCAAAGTGGAAGCCCTGGAGATTCGAAGTCGGTTTGAAGTCGCTTTGAAGTCGCTTGAAGTCTCCTCTCAGAATACACCGAAACTGACGGTCTGGAACGATGACGGGACTCACGTTTTTTCCTATTTTTTGTTAAGACTCGATAGGTATCGGGGGTGAATAACAGTTAAGTTTAATATATCAGGTGTATATTCGAATACAGTAATATGACTTAGATGAATCCCTGAGGATCTAATCTAGTCAGCCAACCTATCGGTCTTATATACTTTCTAATCGGAGTTCGGGTAACCCTTGAGGGATTTCCTGAAACACCGGCTCATCGGGAGCTCACACATTTACATGCTTGAGCTGAGCGTTAGCTGCGACTCTTGCAGCTTCATGCACGAATATCGGATGCATGCGAACTGAGGGATTTAGGTTTCAAGTGTCATCAGGGACCCTTGTCGCCACATAGTTCTGTTAACGAATTCTTGCATTCGAGACTTAAGCTGAAACTAAGTCAGGTTAGTCTCATCCATAGTCACTAGATACTCAATTCTGGGGTGCATATGGATTTTCCTAACATTTTCCAATACCCTCCTGGTGGCCAAGCTGGTAAGGCACAAGACTGTAAAGGATAGGAATCTTGCGATCGGACGTTTGACTCGTCCCTGGGAGAACTTTTTGCAGCCGTCGGTCAATGTTCTGCGGCGGTTGCAGCTGGTGAAATTCTGCCAGAAGAAATGGGTGAGTTCGCAATCTCGGGTCACGTGGGCTTTTTCCGGTTGATGTGTAGACAAAGCGGGACGATTTTGCACTACGGGATTACCAATCCTTATGTGACAGGGTGTTCTGGCTTGCCTAATACGGGGAATGGCCGAGCAAAACCTCTGGGTTTCTTGTGCGTCGGGAACTTTCGGAACTGAATGGTGCCAGCGACGGTGACGCGGCCGTGGCCAGCTTTACCATTGTAGATGAATCCCTTGTTTTAGGGTCCATCAGCAAATGCACCTTCTCTAGGCACCAGATGTGACAAACAATCAAACAATCTTGACCTCTTTTGTAGTCTTTTGTCTCTTATACGACGGCAAGTAATTTACTCTGGTATCAACTACATTTTGCGAACTCCAGTCCAATGTCAGTTCGAAATGAAAGGTGACAATGTGATGATCCAAGCTATGAACATTGTATATCCACGTAGCGTTGGTTTATCACAGTACTGGTGAAGTTTCTAGGAGTATTAGGTATCATGTGACCGAAAGAATATCCTTTTCAAGACTGATTGCATAGCTGGCATCTGAATAGGCATTAATTTGACAATTTGACTGTAACTCATAAATAAGTCCCAAAGATGGAGTTGATTTTAGATAACGAAGTACCTTCCTTGCTGCCTTTAAATGTTTGATCCTCGAGTCATTGAGATGTCTTGATAGATTCAGAACAATATAGCTTAAATCAAAGCCGACAGCATTTGCTGAGAAGGGCAAATTTCGAATGACAAACCTGTATTCATGATTATCACAAGGTTCTTCATCTTCATCATTGGTGCTGTTCTCATATCCTTTTGGATCAGCAGGTAGGCCATTCCCTCGATCTGAAATCATTGAGTAATTCAATAAGAGTTTTTCGATGTAATCTTTAAGATGTAGTTTATTTTCGTCTCTTTCCATGTCCAAATTATCATGATTTTCTACCCATGGCTCTATAATCCCTTTTTTATCCCTTGATTTGCCTAAAACGGCCGAGCCCTTTTCTCCATCTTTTCAGAATTGAGTACTTATTGTGACAGGAGAGCGACTCATGTGACCGCTTTTTGTGAAGCTTTGCTTTGATGTGCCGCCCCTAATCTTTCCAGGCCAAATATCCTCCAAATCAACGGCTTCATCCTGGGAGAATGAAGTTCTCTGAAAACAATAGTGCATAATAAGGCCATACAAGGCCGAATTACAATAGTAAGGCCACGCAGGGCCCCTTAGGACATGCAGGTAATCACCTCCGACATTACCCTGTATTCAACGTTGGGACTATAGACATCCCTACTCTTGGGTACCCGGAAGGGTTTCGTTCCCCGCCACAATCCCTACAGGATCTACTTAACTCCATGACAAACACTCTAACACACTTCAACTACAAACCTACCGAGTTCTCTGAGTCAAAGAACATAGGGCGTGGTTTGCAAGTGCGGAGCTCCAATGGCGAAATGAACGCTACTATTGGAGTGTTTCAACAACCCCTGATTTTCCATCATAATCTAACCCATTGCCTAGCTCGGGCTGTTTAAATACCTCGACGGCACATGAGCCCTGTATTGCTATGAAAGCGCGAGTTTGTAATTAACTGCGTGCTGACCAAAGTTCCCCAAATAGCTTTCAGACTTTGTTACTTTGCAACAGTACACCAAGCCGGGCCCCATGAGGAACTACTAGAGATTCCCAAGCGATTGTCTTTTAGGCAAGACGAAGCGAACGGTGGTAGACGGAGACAGGATTAGTATCTAGGGGTCGTGTGCGACACCCGTTGGGTCCAATGACCCAGCACTAGGAACATCTCAAGTGGCAGTCTGAATGCTGTCCTGGCCATTATTTTCCAATATAAATCTTCTCCGACTCCCTTTGCATTCCCACGTACACCGTTGGGAACAACAGTTTGAAGTTTGCCCCACCACAATTCCACACCTGGTGTCCCACTACTGTGGTTTTACCTCCCCTAACCTTTACTGCACGGTAACCAATTTTTTCCATCTGATATGGCCGCGTTTGTTCGGAACCGATTTCTTATCAGATACTCAGCTGCAGCTATTTCGACCGGTAGCACCTGAATAATACATGCATATGACCCTGCGTGTAGAAACGCATACACCAGTATATAAGACAGCTTGGTGTCTTGAGCCCGGAGTTGCTCTATTCCAGGCTCAATTCATTTCTGAACTTTAGGATGCAAGACATACGCCCAAATTGAAAAAATTCTGGGGGCCTTCACCTAGCTCAAAGAAGTACTTTCAGACACAACCCACGGATGCAATTACTTGCATTGCCAATGAAATCACCGCTGTGCAAACGATTTCAGCAAGGGTGGCCTGGGCTATAGACTGTGCCTTGAAAATTGCCCTGTGACTACATTACACATCATCAAGCCTTTGAATTCCGGAGCAAAAACATAGAAAAGAAAGGCTCCTGGCTGAGCTTCGACGTTCAAACCCTTCATCACTAAAGCTTAGCTTCAAAAACGGCAAACCCGGTTGGTCTTACCAGGTATCGGGATTCTTGAACCTTAAAAAAACCTGCTACTTTCCTTGTCCGGTTCCGGCTGTGGTGAAGATGAAAGCGTATTCAAGTCTCACCGAGTCGGTCCAAACCAAGAACCATGCTGCATTGTTGACCTTTGGAAACTTGTGTCGAGACTAAAACGCGTGCGGATAGAATCTCAGTGCAGCAGTATTAGAAAGAATGGGTTGGAAGAGCCATATTTGCAGCAAAAGCCTGCGTGGCTTGGTTATTATTTGAATATTTCAAGTCCAGCTAGGACTCATTAAATGGCTGTTTACAGTCACGCATCAAGATGAATTTTTGATTTTAGGAGCTACTTGGGTGCACTGAATAATATCACGCCGGTACCATTCACAGAGCCCCTTTTGACGAGTGATGGTCCCTGTATGCACCATCGGTGGACTAGATGGTCACCTGATGGCATACAGATGAAACCAGTGCGTGTAGACCAATCGGTCAATGTCAATCGAGCAAGAGCAATGCGGGCATGATTCATTGAAAAAGATCAATCAGAGAAGTCTCGGCTACACAAGCAGCAGACGCAATCCGTTGGATTCAGGAAAGGGAGGAGACCATGTGGGATCTATACGAGACTTCGTATAGGCAACTATTAAAAGAGGCATTCCAGCCCAGGCCGACAAAAGGAGTCCCCAGGGACAATTGTGAAAAGCACGGTTTAGGTCCCAGTCAGTAAATTTAGGTCTAAAAACCAACCCTGCTCAAGGTCGCTTTAGGTTCTTTTGCGCAAGGTTTGCAGCGTGCGCGCTTTCGCAGCCAAATCCGCGTGCAGCAGGCTTTCCTTTTCTGAACAGCATGAAGCCTTTAGCCAGCAATTTCGTATTAATTTTCTGGAACAAAGATACTTTGGTTCCTTTTCCCCTTAAGTTGGTATTTGGCATGGAGGGGGTATAGAACCTGTACTCCTGCACATGTGGACTGGCCACGCCGCTGCTTTCGCAGCTTGAGACTACGCAGCTTGAGACTACGCAGCTTGAGACTTGGGTTAAACTTCAGTACTGTACCGTCACATACAGTAAATCCACCGGCGTTGGAATTCCAAGGTACGTTGTATCCAGCAAGAAGGCGATCCTCACTAAACCTTTTGGTTTGCTACTTCCCGTGGTTGCCTCTACAGCAACGTCTTTCTGTTGTTGCTCCTGGAGAAGGAGCTCATTTGGGATAATCAGAACGTTTCGTCGTTTTGGCTCGAAAGGTAAGCCCAGTGAGAGGTTGAAACCAAGGTTTCAAAATCAACTTCGGCCATGGATTGATATCGGAAAGGTGAACACTGCAAGTGTAAAATCTTAGAAGTCTTTAACGTATTAAGTGGTAAACTCTACTTGCTTTGATAGGGAAGAGGAAATGTTGGTGGGACAAAATAACTTCTTCTCAACTCTGCGTTAGCATTCACAGACCACAGCAAAGTCTACAAATCACACTTTGGTTAACGACCCGCCTACTGCTGTTTGCAGGCTCTTTATGTCCTGAAGGTTCCATGCTTTTCCTCTTTTGAGCTCGAGGAAGTGAGTAGTTACCGCTCTCTAAAAACAGTTTATTTTTTTAGCCTTTAGAACCTTCGTTATTTTGGAAGCGATCGCAGGAATTAATGCGACCGTCTTGAAACTACGCTACTTGTTCACTAATGGTTTCGTCCGAAGAGGGCAAGATTTGCGGGTCCAGTATTCGTGAACACAAATGAATTTAGCTGGTTTCTCAGCCAGTCTTCTGAAAAGTACGTTCACAAAGCACCTTTTGCGAATAGATCCTGCAAAATCTCTCGGCAGAAATCTCAAATGGGAGTTAAAAAAGAGATTAAATAATGAGCAGTGCTTTTGCTTCCGCTGATCATTGATGCCCCGCTATTGTTTCTTGGTTGAAGTTTGCTGTGTAATGATTAAAGGAATTGCTTACCAAATTCATTTCAATTGCAGTGAGACGTGCTTATGATACAGGAACCTCTTATGAAGGTCACTGTACTGTTGTATTGAAGGCAGTCTCCATGGATTCATGGAAACGATTATGGCGGAGATTGATGACTTGACCGAACATTCCGCGCCACGTAGAATAGTAGATTCTAATTACCCTAGTAGCCTTAGGTTCATTAACATTTTGATCTCCCACTGGAATAAACTGGATTTGAGAGTATTAGCATTTGTAGCATTGTATCCTTTCTTTTCTGCAGGCCCTCCTTCCGCTTTCTTATAGCCGTAGCTGCCATGCTTAATCAGTAGGGACCAAAAGAAACTTGTATAAATTTGCCCCTTTAAACTTTGTTTGTTATGAACCTGAATTACGAATTGCTACAATAACACTTGCGACTAAGCTGTACAATCTAAGCGGTTGTTTGGTGCTTTGATTTTTAGGGTTATCTCTCCGACAAAATTGCAAGTTGAATTTTCATGACATTTGGAGAATGCCGTTCATAGAAACCAAAGATTCACGTGATGTCAAAGTCACAATTTCTCTGTCAATAAGCTACTTGTTCAATTTACTCCTTTCACGTTGCATCTTTTGTTTAAGACTCTAAATGTTTTCTCTTTTGTGTTTTTTTGTCTAGTAAATGCTGGCCCAAAGCTCATTTAAACTTTTTTAAGTTCATTCAAAGCGTCCAAATACGCATGGTTGTGCTCCTGCCAAAGTTTGAAATGTCCGTCATCAGAGATATCAGTGTGAAACTTCCTATTGTAGTCGGGAAAGCATGATTTATAGTATTTTTTGACCAGTTCACGAACCCCATAGCGTCTTTTTGCCTATGATTCCCGAGCACTAAACTTCAGCTGTTAGAGAGAGCATGCTTAAGTTGCCCCTAAAAGACCACTTGATGCTCGAAGCAGCGGAGGTCTTGGGAGTGCTCTCCACTTCCTTTGAATATAGATGCGAGTCCATGGGTGGCTCTTCCGACCCAAAATTCTGATAAATCAACATAGGGCATAGTTCCTCCTCGCAACAACTCTTCAATGGTTTTTGTGCATTGGTGCAAAGTCCATGGGCATCAAAGCGGCCTTTTGTTCCTTCCCGAAGGCGCCCCTCGTCAAATTGGAACAACAGTTCATAGTTGGTTCTTGTCATCATGAGTTGACCCCAGAGTTTACAGCAATGCTCTCGTGTAAGCACAGATAAGCGCAAAGCACTTTTGGGGTCACTGAGGTCAATTTAGTTTGGAACCACCAGGCCAGAAGCCAGATAAGTCAACTCATTGGGGTAAAATAACTAGATCAATTCAAGGGGGTAAAAATAGTTTCATATTCAGAACTGCAGCATTCAAAGGCGGCAATTTCCTGTCCACGCAGACTTGGTCAAGGCAGTTCATGGCAAGAATAAGGGCACAGTCACGAACAAGAATAGGAACACCGAGAAACGATTCTTAGTTCTGTTGGATTGGTTCAATGTTCTTGCGGAAGTTGAATCAAAGAAGAAGTGATGGTAGGGATTCTCAAAAGTCACAATTGTAGTGAGAATCTTGGGTGGGCCGGCGAACCACAAAACCCCTGGATCTTACCATATGTAAACTGAAGCCTCAAACGTGCATATTTGGAGGTCGCAGATTAGATGGCTGCGAAATTACAGTCGTGCGCACCACCAGCCGTCATGACTGAGAAAGACGCCGGTAGACACTGGCGCAGTCACGCGTACAGGTCCATTCCTTCTGAACTTTATACTTTTCCAAATGAGTCTGATGAAGTTATTAAAACGACGGCCCGGTATTGTCCCCACAGGGTAGTCGCTACTTTTGGGAGCAAATTGACCCGGGATTTGCGGTCAGACAGGAATTGCCAGTACACCGCCAGAGTCGCAGCGCTCTCCGGTAACTTAGCTTCTAGACTTGTGCTTGACACCAGTGGCCGCCTCTCAGAAGCAATCTGAGAGCTTGTGGTTGCAATCTAAAGGTTGCTTGTTTGTCAACACCAGTCCGTTTGGGACGTTGGAGAGATAAGGGCCTTCGAGTCGAGCCTTGACCAATTTTCCACACAGAAATAGAGGCTCTGTCTCATCGATCATCAGCAAGCCGTCTCAATAAACGTCACGGGAAATAAAGCGATGAGTATTGTCAATGTCTATAGGGAGGAGACTTCCAAATTTCATAGATTGAGCCCTACGCCAAACTACCGACATAGTCAGGATTTTGGAAGTGATGCAAAGGGGTGCAACAGCAACTTGTAAGAGCAACAGGAAATCATGTCGTAGCCTCCTCACGGGCCAGGAAGCCACCGGGTGCTACATGAGATAGACTACGGGGTCGAATTCAAGAGCGTAAGGTTATGGAGCTTACTAAAGTTCAATCCGAGGTAGGCAAATGTGGGATTAGATGCAGCAGCCTATTCTGTTGATAACCAAAGACTGAGCGCGCTATGCGTAGCCACTGCTCATGTTTTGGTCTCCTAAAGCGGTAAGCTGGACGACTAGAATACATCAGGAGATTAATGGGTGAATATCGATCCGCAAATATAAAAGCCTAGCCTGTTAACGTCATAAGAGAAATCATACGAACCCAGGTTGAGTATCATCCAAGATCCCCTAGAACCAGACCCACTAATACAAATGTATCTGCTAATGGAAAGCAAGTCCGCAACTATCTTCACAATACCATGACTGTGTTATTCGAGCTCGGACCACGGGACATTAGTCCATGGTTGCTCTAAGGTCCTCCAAACACACCCATTTTAACGCTGAACAGGAATTATCCGCTTTACATATTCGGCCACAAGTGTATTAGTAAGGCCACGCCTAATCCCACGCATAATCCCACGCATAATCCATTTTGGAGGTTGATGATGTATTGACGCAAAGGGGCGTCTTTCGTGGAGTGTATTTACTCATAGGAAGGTATTCAAATACGGAAGTAACACGTCACCAAGCTATAGTATAACATAGGTGTTTTTCTTCAAAATGGCTACAGCCTTTATGGGAAGGAGCAAGAGCCCCAATCCAAATTCAATGTCTTAAATAGTCAAAGAACAATTTTAAGTACACAAACCATCAGAAGTCAAAAATTTAAAGTAGGGATGGATTAAAAGAACTTTTTGACCCGGATAGTATTTGAATAGGTATGACACCTATGATGGAAAGGTCTTAATGAAGGATTGGATGTGAAGAATTGAGAGTGTTTAGATTCCAACGTGATTACCTCTCCTTAAGACGCCATTGTGGAAATATGAGCCAACCTCATTCTGGGTAAGATTCTTCTTGATTTGTATAATAGTTTCAATAAATAGTTTACATCTGAAAAAGTCAAATTGTAATACTTCACTTTACTTGAATTATACGCCGTCCAAGAGGCATTGGTAGAATGCTACGCATACGCCATTATCCCCGGACAGGTTATCCCATAGGCAGGCTCCACTCAACGTGCTGGGTAGTGTAGTACCCACCACCACCTGCTTGGCATGCAGAAGGCATTTTGGTATTTCTTAGTTATTCGGTCAGTCCTCACGTTCCACGTGACGTTGGCATTCTGGTGGCTGTGGGAGAGTAAAGGTTGAGGAAGAAACCACCTAGAGGCCCAAAGTGATCAAAAGCGCTGGGCAGTCTTGTAAGAATCAACTTACAAGTCCCTGTAAATTTAGGATTGTGAAACGTAGGCTGAAAATCATCCAGGTCAAGTATCAGCCAGATATGTTGAAGCTTGTCAAGATATTATGCCAAACTTTTCAATGTATTGGGAAAGGAGTAGCGAAAGCCCGTGAAAACCAGTTCGTTTTTTGCTGGACTTGGCAACTTGCCCAGACTTGTCCTAACCATTGCATGAAGTGTTTCCAATTAGTAGGAAGTGTTTCCTGTTAGTAGGTGTTGTTCCAGTAGGTGTTTCCAGTTGTTGCCCTCTCTTGAGCTAGTTAACCGTATACTTATTGCCCTATGTTCGGTCCTAATTTTGCGGGCCAGAGAGTGGTATAAGGGTAAGTCGGCTTACCTGATGGGTTCCATGGGGCCCGAGTCGCCATGCTTCACAATCCGCCTCGTTGCCAAGGACACACCTATCACAACTCCAGCCTGCTTTCAAGGGTCATTACACGATGCTCAGAGTCTCAGCAGGGGGGGTTCACCACTGGGCGTCAACAAGCCCACATGCCACGGTTCATTCTACCATGCTCATGCCCCCCAGGGCTGTTTCCACCCATCGGCAATCCCATCTCTAAGAGTTAGTTCCACGGTGTTTTTCCTACCCCTGTGACTTCGTTACACGGCCTGACATCGGTGCGTCTTTCCGGGATAACAATTCCACCAGTGTAGTTCCTTACACCGTGTAGAGAAAACCACCTTCGATATTGCAACGTGTGAATACTCTGAATGCTGAGGAAATGCCACATGGTCATTCCTATGCGGGTGAATTCCATGCTGAAATCTCAGCTTTGCAGTGTCGTCCACAGTGTTTTTACCAACTTGAGACTCGTTTGATCTTCACAATCCCGTTTCAGAGGCTTACTGAGGTTTGTTGTAGCACAGCACCTCGGGCCACCATGAATCCCTGTCAGAAAAGCTCGAGTAACCCATATTCCACACTCTAGCCTGCAGTATTAGTACTTGAGAAATCACATACCTCTAGTAGTGCGTCTTAAAAGGCTCTCGCTATACTCTTTCTTCTTTTCTGAAGATATCACTTTTTCGTCAACAATCATCAGTCAGTGCATTTTAGTGATGGAACGTGTCTGTTAGTATCAAAATGTTGAGGGTATCAGTCAGTAAAGTTTATTCCTGGTACGGTCCGGGCCTTGAGTAGCCAGCGATTATAGAGACAGTGTTTTCGGGGAACGACAAGCTCTTGCAAAGTCCATTTGCTCACAAAAAGAGCATTTAACATGCCTCGGGAGGTGCAAAGTCTTTTTGCTACCCGCAAATGGCTGTCCACAATGAACACGTTGGCCCTCGTTCGCGCGCCATTGCACCACAAGTTGTCCACAAGTGCCTGGGGTTTTCACAGTCATGCTTAAAACTATTGTGTGACAGCTGACTAGAAATTGTTGGGGTGAAAGCTCAACTGAACAGAATCTGGAAAACTGCTCTCGTAAAGATCCCATTGATTCTAGAAGATCTTGGAATTTAGCTCTTGATCTCCGTCTGTCTATTCCTATCGATATCACTCCATAGTAGAATCTCACTGAATGGCCTTTTCATGGACGCCTACAACCCGAGCGGGCATCCCTCACTTATATATTTTTTCCCGGACTCCCACTGTTGGAACGTGAGAGTCAGGGCGCCTGCGGGCACTGCATGCTGTTAACGCGTGAGTAGGACGTGGGTTAAATGCGTCAGCCATAATGTCCCACGTGACATTGGCGTGACCTTTGGTGACTGCGAGCATGTACAGGATTGGAAGGGGTGACATATAAAAGCACCCTCACCGCGGAAAACCTTGCTCGGCGGTCTTGTATGATACAAAGTTACATGTCCCTGTATATCTGATATACTGAAATATACGCTGAAACTTAACACATGCCCACATGACTGTATACAGATGAAACAAGGGTTGAAGAGGTTGGCGACCGAAGTCTGTGTGCACACTATGCACAAGAGCGTAGTTAGGGATTAAACATTGTCTCTCCCTCTACCTCCTAATTGAGCTGTTGCAATGACGACGGTGCGGCCCTACAACAGGCAGCACCTAGTGAAGGCCTCTTCGCATTTAAGGACGTGACAACTGCACCACACTAGGGAAGAGTACATCACAGCTCTCAACACCCACCTCTGCCGACCGAAGCGCGGAAGTACGCATACCACATGCCTGCATCTACCGCTGTTTCAGCTGCACCACATATTCTGAAATGGGTGAAATGTCCCCCACCATGTTTCAGCTATGCATCCTACATACACTGGTCTGTACATAAGCTCCTTAAAAATACAGGTTCGCACATCGCACAATTCAACAGGGATGACGTGACGGTTGTTCCTCTGGGTTTTCCCAAACATTCCTGGGATATTGTGTGCATGCAGGCGAACCCAGATCGGTCGTTCATTCTCCAACTCTAAAAGTTTCTGTATGGAATACATTCAGGTTGTCGCCCAGGGAATAAGCTCCCGTGGGGGTTTATATGAAGAAGCATTAGCAAATCCTTTGGCACAGCCGGCTTGGGTGATGTTTCTGCTCAGACTCTTTGATTGGCCTGGATTGATTAGGGATCCTGACTTTAGGCTTGCCTTCAGGAAGCTGGGCTGTGCGAGAAAGTTGTGTGCCCAAGAGATGCCACCAGTCAGGTGACGTGAATCAATCCAATGAGCGCCCAGCCTACTAAGTCACCGAAATATGCAAAAAGAGTCCATGACACTATCCGGGCCTATTAGGCACTACAGGGTCTGCCATCTTCCGTGGCTATTGAAACTTGATACAGACTGCGTATGGCTTGTTCCTGTATCGTCATTTCCAGTCTTACCCTATTAACCAGGCTTGGAGAACCGCATTCGAATATTGTTCGGAAATGTCCAAAATGGTGTTAGACGGCTGTGTGAGTATGTCTTGGCTACTAAAGAGGCTCTCACATATCACGTCGGCGGTGCATCGGACAGACAAAAAAGTGTTCAGATGCACGGCGTCCTGCGTGGGAGAAGGTAACCCGCTCGGGTATTCCGTTTCTTTGCGTCCTTTAAAGCCTTTGTGTGCATACAAGCTTTGATCACTGATTCAAAAGGTCTTTGTTTTGAACTGAATCCCGGCTAAAGGAATATGGCGGCCCGAATCCTTCACTTCCACGTGCTAGCCAGTTCCTTAGCTTCATCGTGGAACAAACTTCGTGAGAATTTCTTACCGGATGGTTGGATGAACAATGCTTCCCCGGAAATAGGACCGCTGCGGAAAGTCACGCTTCACGGAATTAGAATCGTGTAAAGGTGAATTTTTGACCATGTCAACAAAAAAAAGGGATCCAAACTGGCCCATATCAGCAGGTGTGAGTGGGGGAGCCCACCTGCTACTATACTGAAACATTGCTTGTCTTGATTCCCCAGCAATTCTGAATCACTCGGTCTTAAAAAGGCGGCAGCACCTCTTATGGCTCCCCGGACCCGTGCACGTGCGGTTGCGAAACAATGGTTGACTCACTTTCGGCTAGCTTTAGGCTTGGGACACTTCAGCTTGGGTCACTTTTAGCTTGGGACACGTTTAGGCTAAGCCACTTGGTCACACACAGTCTATTTGGTCACTTTATGTCGCTTTTAATGACCTATAAAGCTGAACCAAAAACCACCCCTTTTGATAACGGCGTTAAGGCGGTACCACCATCATCAATGTTGAGCTTCTATACCCTCTCGTTTTTGGTCTTCTGGCCATGGACAGCCCATTCTCTCACCGGAACGCCTCATGGCTTGAAGCTTGAACTCGACGCTGTACACCATGACTTCGCCATGTCTGGTCGCAAACAGCCCGCAGGAGTGGAGAAAAGAAAAGTCACCCAGTACTTTGCCTCGATCTGGGTGGGCTCGAGGAACGCCAAAAATAGTGTTTTGCTAGATACCGGCTCGTCTAACTTGTGGGTCATGGGCGAATACATGATCTGCCAATACCAGCCCGGGCCCTTTCCCCCATACACCTTGAGCCCGTCGCTCGTTCGGGATGATTCGTCGAATGCTTGCAGCGCCTGGGGAGCTTTTGACATGAGCCTCTCGCATTCGTTCCAGAAGAATGATACTCTTTCTCGGTTCTCCATCACTTACATGGATGACACCTTTGTTTCTGGGGTTTGGGGCACCGATGTCATTGTATTCTGGGATAAGCTGGTCCGCATGAGTTTGGGCGTGGCCACGCAAACGCTGTGCAGCGAGGGAATACTAGGCATCGGGCTTGAGGTGGGGGAAAAAGCAGCTGGAAAAAACCCAGACATGTTTGACAATGCAAGTCTTCCTTCACACTTGAAAAGTCTCGGCATCACCAAAAAAAAGGTGTACTCCATCTTTTTGAATTCACTGATTGCGCAGAAAGGTTCAATTTTGTTTGGGTATGTTGACCACAAGAAGTATGCCGGTCAGTTACAAACCGTGCCGATTGTTAGCGTGCAAAGGAGTCAGCAGCGTCGCGATGCGCTAGCAATCCGGCTCAGCAGAATGTACTTGGAAAATGACAAGCAAAATGTGGTTATATTGGACCAGCCCATCGGGGCAATTCTAGACACGGGGGCGGTGATCCAACACGTTCCTCATAGCGTGTTCCTGGCCTTGGGTGTCCTGATGCAAGGCACCTTAACCAGTGGCAACCTATTCCAGGTTGATTGCTCATATCTTCGCTCGGGGAACTTGGTGTACGACTTTTCGGGGATTCTCATCAAGGTGGCTTTGGACGAATTGATACTCCAAAGGAGAGACGAGTGTTACTTGGGGATCAAGCTGTTTGACAGTGACCAATTCTATGCTTCTGCCGTTTTGGGAACCAGTTTCCTTCGAAGCGCATATGTGGTGTTTGATTTGGAAGACATGGAGATATCCATGGCCCAGGCAAGCTACACCGCCCAAGAGGATCTTGAAGAGGTGACCAATGTTGTTCCGCGGGCCATAAAGGCGCGCTGGTACTCGTCCACCCGGCTTGCAACACACATCGGTGCCCTAAACCCGGCTGTTTTCAGACCGGTCAAATGAACGAGCTTTTTGTACTCATTCCAGGGCATTAGGTGCACGGGGATATGTTATACCACCTAGTGATGTGCACGGGGTATTACAGATTCTCACGACCGACATACTCTCGCAGTCACTGCAAGTCATTATGTGGTTTCGAGGTCTTTTTCGCTTCGATGTTTGGAATGAGTTTGGATAGTCCAACAGTTTTCTTTCTCATTCACAGTGCCTTTTGAGAGTCCAAAAGTTTTCCTTCTCATTCACAGTGCCTTTTGAGAGTCCAAAAGTTTTCCTTCTCATTCACAGTGCCTTTTGAGAGTCCAGCAGTTTTCCTTCTCATTCACAGTGCCTTTTGGAGGTGCTAGTGCAAGCACTTGACTTCTTTGGATGGAGCGTGCATCCAGTGAGACCTTGCGAAAATGGTGACTACAGAAGAGTAGCCAAACAAAGCCAGGGTGGGTCGCCAAAGACCCCTTGTCCTATCCGCCAAAGCTAGCCTGATGTATCTTGTTAGACATGGATTCTACATTGAATACAAGATTATGTGCAGCGTAGGGCACGGAAATCGCCGCAGCAGCTTCTGCAATTGCTGTTACTACCTTTACGTGTTTCCATGACGAATTTTCTGAGGAAGAAAAAACTACTTATGGGAAAGCAACTCGAACTGCTTCTCAAGATACGTGACAAAGACCTAAGCCTAGTCCTAAATGGGAGAAAGTCCACTGCTTAATCTGAGATAAATGGAGTTGCAGACAGTTTCGTACTTTCCTTATCCGGATCATACTTTGGATGACTCGGTTTTCCATAAAGTTGCCAATGGGAGTGACTCTGACCCAAGCTTAAGATTTTCTTCATAGTATCCTCTATGTATAGACCTCTCCATTGGATACTGAGGATTCAAGGGACCCATCATTTGAATTTCCCTAGAAGTATTTCTTGTGGGTCTGGAATGGGTGGACACTCTGGGCATGTCTGACCTCCGTAGTTTTATTTATTCCTACTGTAAGCTTGAGTAACCCTTCTCCTTTTAATATTGGAGTGGGCCTTCAACAACCTAGGAAGCCAAGGATTAGGCCACTTTGGGAACATCCGTATAAGTATACTTTAGTAACAAAGTGCTCGCTCGGTCCTTGACCTTCAACACTCCCTCTTAAGGGCTATCTCCAATATTTCCTAGTTCGCGTAGACTGTCGAACGGTTGCCCTGAAAGTGCTTTTGTTAATATATCTGCAATGTGCACCTTTGTGTTCACATATTCAATATGAATATCATCATTTCCATAACGCTCTCTGACGAACCCCACTTTAACACCAATGTGCTTTGATCCGTCATAATGCTTATTTCCTTGGACAGTCGCAATGATCCTGCTGTTGTGGCACCAAGTGCTATCAATTCTGAATTTAGAGTGGGTATTGCAACAATTGTTTGTAATTTAGACTTCCACAGGACAGGTAAGTTTCCATGCATTATGACGTATCCAGTAATTGAACGTCTTTAATTTAGTTCTTCTGAAGCATAGCGTCGGAGTATGCACGGATATGGCAGTTTGGATTCGAGCGATAGATTAGTCCTATTAGCAGAATATTGTAGCTTGCCAACGATTGATCTGAATTCTGTTGGATCAACTCACTCTTTGTCTTCTTCAGCTGAGGTCTTTTCAAATCCTCTTATGTCAGCTGGTACTGGTTTGCTCCATCCTTTTGACATCCCATAGTGCAGCAGAAAGCTGGTAATGTAATCATGGAAGTGTAGTTTAGTATAGCCATTTCCCATTGATGTTAATGTGGTTTAGTATCACCATTTCCACATTGATGTTAATGCCAAGAAATTCCTCGGTTTCTCCCAAATCCTTCCTTTTGAAGCGCCCGCTCAGCATTCCCTTCGTCTTTGAACCTCTTCTGTTTCTTCCTAAGACTAGCATATCATCAGCATAGAGCGCTATTAGTACCAACGAGTCTGTAGTTCACCTCTATCTTTACTCATGCCAAAAATAATCTGGAGTGCATTGTCTCTGCCACTGGAGAGTCGAATCTTGCCGCATATCGCTGAAATCCTTTCCCCAGATAAAGACACGGGCCGGTCCGAGCACCAAACTCCGAGTCAACTCTGGGATGCACCTTGGCAATACCAACAACCCAAACCGCATCCTCGCCTTGAGGCAGGTAAGGAACTGTGGTGTTCCCATAAGTTGATGGAAGACGCAAATTGTGTCCCCTCGGAGTCATCCAGTTTATTTTTGACTGCTTCAAGAAGAGCTTGCGGCAGAAATTAATGGGTAGACCGAAGGAAACATCTTGTTTTCCCTTGACGTGCTCGATTTTCTGCCACTCCAATTTGATGTGACGCGGGTCAGTAAGTAATTGTAAAGTCCACAAGGCGTCCCGTACGGAAATCTGCACCATTGTCAGAGCGAAGTTCAGCAGTGTAAACGTTTCTGAAGTTTTGTCTGACTTTAGAGAATAAATTGCTTAGAGCCATCCCTTTTCAGTCTGAAGGTATAGCCTGCACAGACCTTGTATACTGGTCAACCATTGTTAAGTAGTCGGAGCTATCGTTAGTGGTTACCTTTTGATAGATTGCTTTCAATCTCCATTCATGTCACAGATTGTGGGATGAGTAACCACATTGGGGGTGTCAGGTTGTGGGGCATCAGGTTCTTGTGGGGCATCAGGTTCTTGTGGGGCGTAAGGAAGAGACGTATTTGTTGATGATCCGTAAAAAGGGCAGGCAGGCAGACTCATTGGGTGAATCTATAAATGTCGGGCTTGGAGAAAACGCCATTGCAAAGCAACTAGGGTAAAACTTGATGTGTGTTTTAGCGGGAGAGGGGAGCTATCGACTGAGTGGTCACCGCAAAGACATTAGCATACCAAGATGCATTCCAGAGGAAACATGACCGAGTGTCGGTAATCCGCTTGCGACCAGATTCATCTTTTGACACTTTCGCTGTCTCACGTACAAACCGAGCTTGCTTTGAGACGGCACATAATAATGCTTTTTCCTGTTTGGACTTTCCACTGCTCTAGGACATTCCACTGCTCTAGGACATTGAGCTTTGCACCGGGCGTATCACATCAGACATTACAAATCAAGCAAGACATGATGCTGGGAAGAAGCGGGTCAGAACAATTCATAGCACTGGGAAATAAATGATCCACGGCCCCTGGCGGGTTCTCGTATATGGAATATCAAGGTTTGAAGAAAAACTCAGTTTCCGAATCAATACCCGGCACACCCAGTCTCCCATGAACCCTCCAGGGAGTGCAGTACCTGCTGGACTCTATAGTGTCGATATGCCTTCTTGGAAGTACGTGTATCTGTACTGGGTCCCTAAATTCAAGGAATGACCAATCGATTTTCTCGAGGGTTTGGTAGTGGGTACCGCAAATTATGGTTCCTTAAAGGGTTAGCATTTAGAGGGCCTTCACACGTAGGAAAGTGGGATTTCAAATTCCAACCACTCGCGAAAGGAAACTCATAAGCTCTCGAGTTGTCTCGTAAGGGCTATCAGTGTTCTAGCCTGCGTTTTCTGGGAAGTGTTCTTTTCGGTATCTTGCCAACTTTCACGTTTGCTTTTAGTCTGTCAACTCTGGAGAGCTCTCGCCTATTCCATTTTAACCTCATGTGCTTTAATTCACCATGTTTGTTCACGACTGCAGATTAATATCACAAAATAGCTCACAAAACTTTCCTCAACTCTTCTAAGAAACTTTAATTCCCAAGTTGTTGCAGTGAGAACCACAAACCCTGAGTCATGTGTAGAGACGGCGGCCAGGGTTTGCAACTTGGACCTCAACAAGGTTGGTGATATCCATACATTGTGACGGATCCAGCAATTGAACGGTGGGTTGTTAGCATAGTAGCATCGGAGTATCCTTGTGTATGACAATTGAGTTGCGCTGATGGGTGAGTCCCGAGTTTGAAATTGCTTTTGAGTATGGTGATACTCTTTTGCATCCTTCATCAGCTCCGCTTTGGAAGCAGTTGGGTTTCTGGAGAGCCGCCGTATTAGCAGCATGTGGCTTGCCAATAGCTGTTCCATACTCTGTCGCATCACAAGACGCATCGTTTCTCCAGTTGGCTATATCCTTAGGGTATCAACTTGTTCCGCTTCCACAAGCATGTTGCTGGTAAGCATGGTAATTAAGTTCTGTCTCCTTCAACGGTTGCTGATGTAAGCATGAAAAGGGAGTCAGGATAAATATTTCCCACGAGAATTATTGCAAGAAGTTCTTCCGCCTTTTTCTTTTCGAGCGAACATTACCTCCGTCCTGACGCCTCTTCTATACTTCTTGCAGCACTAGCACATCATCAACATAGAACAGTACCAGCAAATCATTTGTTCGCTTAGGTAATGCAGCTTGATAATAACTCTGATTTTGTCGCTCCTAATTCCGTCACTCTTAATTCCGTCACTCCTAATCCCGTCACTCCTAATCCCTTCACTCCTGATTCCGTCACTCCTAATCCCGTCGTATGAATACTGATCAATCGATTCCGACAAGACGAGCTTGATTCAAACATAAATGGACTCTTTTTATTCCAGAACCCTTCTGCCTATGGGAAATCCAGGAACCTGGTAGGAAAGCTCATTCGATTAGTAGGCCCCCAAAGTTGAACTCCCAGGTGTGTAGGTCAGAGTTACTCCCCCGCATCAACCTTCCCGAATATTGAATGCCAGTGGAGCTTGTAGACACATCGGTTGCTCCTACACTAACGAAAGCTGACTAGGAATTGGTCACTTGCTTCATTGAGTCGGTGTAGTTCGTATTGAGCAGGTTTGCACCCGTGGAAAACACTCAGCTTAGGCCGCGCGCCCAGAATCCGATCACCTGATGCACGCCTGGCCGCCCCATAAGCGCATATGCGCCAGCCGCTCGCCTCGCTGTATATCTAAGCTCCACCCGCGCCACGTACACCCCACTCACCCATCCCTACTATTCACCATCCCTACTACTCACCCATCCCCTCACCCATCCCCTCACCCATCCCCTCACACATCCCCTTCCACTCACTCCCTCCCCACTATGTCGCTCTTGGCCCCGGTCCAGGTGTTTGGCGGCTGCTGCCTCAATGCATACCTGCTTGAAGCGTTTCTTGGATACAGCGGCGGCCTCAATGTAGGCGCCGTGATCTCGTTGGCCCAGCTTCTCCTGGTGTGTGCCACGGCATTGTACCCCATGGTGGATATGTCACAGCCGCAGCGCTTGTTCTTGAAAAAGACCATCATCCCGCTCCCCAAGCTCCTTGCGGGGGCGCTTCTCTTCTTTACCATGTCTGTGTTGGCCAACTCCATTTACCTGCACGGCGTCAGCGTGCCGGTGCAGATCACCTTCCGCTCCAGCAGTGTGGTGTTTTCCATGGCCGTCAATTACTTGTTTGGAAACAAGCGCTACCTGCGAGCCCAAGTAGCCTCGGCGGCGCTTATGACCGTGGGGCTGTTCTTGATCATCTCCCAACACTCGGCGCTCGCGCCCTGCTTCTCGTGGTCGGTGCCGTCTCGGGCCTCCATCTCCCTGGCGGTTTCTGGCTGGTGTGCGTCGCTTGCATCGTCTGACTCCGACCCGCTGGCTTCTGCTGACCCGCTGGCCTCGTCCGTGTCGTCGTTCTTTTGGTCCGCCGTCTCGGCGTTGTCGTCCTACACGGGCCTTGCGCTCTTGTCGCTCTCGTCGGTGCTCGGCGCGTTCCTCGGCCTCTACACCGAAAACGTTTTTGCTGCTCACGGCCGCCACTGGAGCGAGGTGTTATTCTATAACCACCTTGTGTCGGTCACGCTTCTACTCTTGACCCGCGGCTCCGAGCTTCATCACGGCTTCCGCTACATCTGGGCCTCTCTGCCGAAGGTATCGCTCTCTGCTTTGGGCCACTCCGTGGCCGTGTCCAAACTGGCGCTTCTCCTCGCCGTCAACTCCGTGACCCAGGTGTTTTGCGCCCGCGGCGTCAACCACTTGTCCAGCGTGGCCTCCTCTTTGACTGTGACCGTGGTTCTTTTGGTGCGCAAGTTCCTCAGTTTGGTCATAAGCGCATGGGTCTTTGATAATCCTTTCAATAGCCAGGGCATCGTGGGCTCCGTTCTACTCATCACGGGAACGCTTCTCTACACCAAGTGCTGCCAAAATGCCGCCAAGGCCGCCAAGGCCCGGAGCCCTCTCAAAACAAAGAAAATCAATTAGCTACGTCTCCGAAGTCCGGTCCCTGCTCTAGGCGTGCTCCTTGTTCGTACTCTTGCTTTTGGAAAATAAACGCTACTCCACGCTACACCTTTGTATGCCCGCCTGCTGTATTAAAGAAAAAGTCTTGACTCCGTGAAAGCTCCCACGAACTTCCTGCGTGCACTGAACGCCAATAAACCGGACTCCAGAAGAATACCAGGGTTTATTTCTACTGCTCAAGGTAATCCTCGGTTGTCCTCGCCCAATCTCTTGTTGGTAGATAGCATCGGTCTTCACCTCGACCACTCGATCTTAGCCAAATACTTGACCATGCCTTTTGCAATTCTTCGTCTTCAAGAATCGCATCATTCCACCACCATTCTAAAACACTGAGATCTCTGGCCTATACTGCTGATTATTGCAATCTGTAGAGCCGACTGCAATCTTTTATGGCTTGTAACAGCTGGTCCTTCGTGAAAAATCTGGGGGTCCATTTTTCGTGTTCCAGGAATGGAAGGCCTGTTGCGTTCCGACTTTCGTAAGATTTCGAATCCACAATTGTTCTCCATTTCATTCAAGCAGTCGAATAGTTCTGGTCTTCCAGTTATGCGCAGTCGTCTGAGGTTGGTCCTTCATGGACACGTTTGGCTTGACTGGGGGCACATTTCCTTCTGAGAGTTCGTTGCTCAATCTGCTACCACATGTACAAACTTTCCTTGAGCAGCGTTGATCTCAGAATCGTCGTTAAAGAATTGGTTGAAGAATTTCGATCGAAGCAACTAGCTGGGTCGACCTGACTCACAGGTTCGAGAATTCGAAGTTGGCTCGGGTGTATCATCTCACTATCACTCACGCTTTGATTATTTTTGCTTTGGGCTCATCTGTATCTCGCTGAATTCAGAACTTGGTAATGGATGTGGACATCACTGCGACAATGGCATTTCAACATATCCTCATGTATTCCGTCTAATCAAAGAGCCGGTGTCGCAGGTTTTCTGTCATGAGTAATTTGTCTCATCACAAGACACCTTGGTAGGGCATCCAGCTATCCCTCCTTTTCTGTCCCATCAATTGCATTCTTTTACCCTGATTCACCGAGCTCATCGATCGCTTTGGGCCTCTTCCTGGTGTGGCTTCGAAATAAAACATCAATACTTGACCTCATGGACTCTCCACCCTCACTCTGTCAGGATCTCATATGCATCAATCCCCCAGGCTATTGGTGTTCCCTTTGCATGTGGACCATTCGGGCCGACGGTGAAAATGTCGTCAAGACGTGACGCCATCATAGATATCATCCTAAAGAGAACAGATGGATCACGTCTTCATAGGTCGTCAAATTCCCTGCTTATAGCGAAGTACTAGCAACATAGGCTATTTCCGGGTGCCAAGCTGGGGATGCACTGCTCTCGTCTGCATAACTTCAATGCCTTTGGTAATAAGGTATGGATTGGCCGACTGTGGAAATGTACCGCGTGTCCGTGACTTCGTGATAAGTATGTCCGCTTGGACACTTTTACTGCAAGTTAATGGGGACCAATACTTGAAGTAATTGAATGTCACGTTCGGCATCGACTGATTCCGGCGGGACAACATTTGTTCCTGTGAATTCGTTCCTAGAATCGAAAAACGAACTGGGGCACGTCATGAGCATTGGTTCTCTTCACTTGAGGTTCATCATCGCTGCGCATTTGTGAGACCAAGTCCGTTGCTTCCGTGAAAGGTTCGAATTGAGAAACTCATCTGATCACTCAGGGGACCACGCAATAATGCCTGCCTCTTCCCATCCAAATTATCATTGATTGTGTGACGGCAGAATAAATGTCTCGAGTCACGTCAGACTCATTGGCGGTAAACTTGGGAATAAGCGCTTTGCGTGAATAGAATAAGTCTGCTTTTTGTCGAGTAGGTCAGGGGACTTGCTGCTGTTTTCCACGACCGATCAAGGTACATTAATTGGAAAAGCTTTGCATCTTAATCGAAGGCTGTGTGTTCAAAGTTGACGTGCTAGACCTCAAAACCAATCCGAGGATATCCCACAGGATAGAGGAAAAGTCAACAGTGGCCTGTGGGACATTAATTTCAATTCCAAGGCAAGGAGGAGTGAAGATGAGAGAGTGGGCTCGCGGGGCTCGGGGGTCGTGGTGCTTTATTCGAACGCGTATTATCCTGCTCAGCCTGCACTCATATCTTCTTGTGTCTGCTCTTGAGCTCGTAGTATGACTATGCACGAAGGCATTGCTTGCGGAAGGTTGTAGAAGTTTCAAACAGCAAAACTAGGTCGCTTAGACCGACCCAGCAGAAGACTCCGGGAAATAGAATCAATCCTCCAACATACTTGCACCTTTGATAAAGTACCTAGCATCGACCTGCGCTTCGATTTGAGACCAAAAATCATTCGAAATCAACTCCAAGATTTGCTTTAATTATCCCGGGCAGAAGTCGTGGTCAATCACTAACCTTTGGAATCAAGTTCAATCGGAAAACTGCATAATCTTGAAACAGCCCGGCTCCGGTCGTGCATCTGAAGAGGGGTATAGACAAGTCCAGCGTTCAGACATCTGGTTGCAATTCAATGTCTGAACTTCAAATCTCGGTGGGTCATCCTTGTGGGGATTACTTCCTGACCAGCTTTAGGGTAATTTGTGCTAATTGAACATGCAGCAGGATATAAGACATTGGTTCGTAATGAGGCGATTTCACATTCGACCTGACACTTCTGGTACTGGAACCTTCGGAGGGAAGAATCTAGTTCATGCGAATGCAGGTGAGTAACTTCTGGAGCACTGGGTCATTTTTCTCGTGGCGCCATCGATTTCACTATTGCACTCTTCCCCGTTATGAAGCCGGCGTCATCCAGCCATTAAATATGAATGCAACCTTGAGCATAACAATCAACGCTGTGTACATAAAACCTCTTTAATTTGACGGTTTCTGTTGGAGAAATAAACTCACCGTAGCCGCATGCTGACTGTCAACCACACTCCACATAATGGTTAAAAGCAAGACGCATAGGCAGAGCACCACAACAAGAAAGAACCCAATTCATACGGTATCGATACACCACTTCACGCTCGGGGATAACCAAATTCAGCCCGGTCTTGCTGGACCCACAGCTCGCCTAAAAGTGAGCCATCAACGACATATTTGCTGAAGAGCACAACATAAAACGATCACACATAATCAACTGCATCATTTCAGTCTATCGAGCGCATTGACTTGCCTGGATACTCTGTCTGACGTATGCGAACCACAATGGCGAAAGGGCTGCTTTGTTGCCCGTTGCCCCAAACAAGTAGCATTGTTTCTGGGGGAAAAAGTCAAGTGACGTGGCGAGCACCAAAGAAGAGGTGGAAAAGCAGAATAACCGACTCCGAACTAGTGATGGCACCACCGAGTTTCACGCAAAGATCCGCCGCAGGCTGGGAAGCATATCCTTCCGTTTCTCGTCCAGCTTTCAGGCGATGGCATCGCCTCTATGGCCGCGTATTGTTGGTATTCACTGCTTCCTGGTAACAGCCTCACATCCCTTTGCTTTTCAGAATCCTGGAATCTTGTCACCCCTTTAACGGACGCGTCACGTGTCACCAGTTTCCGGCCCATGGCTGCCTATCTTCGGGACGTCAACTAAATTGCAGCCACTAGCGGCCTGTGCTGCGTCTTAGCCTTAAATTACGTTGGTGAATGGAAGTGGCATGGCATAGTTTGTATAAGAAGAACGCGGTGCTGGCGTAGGCAAGGGTAGTTTTCGACCTTCAGCATGCGCCGGTCCTGCACACTGCCCCGCCTGCACACCGCCGCCCACATCTCCAAGCATCCCAGGCCCATTCCTCCCACCATGTACCAGCGGTTCTTCTTGGCCACGAGGCGGCTCCGCCCGATGCGGCACTTCCACGGCTCTGCAAGGCTCCAGGAGCCCTCAATTAACCTCATTCCGCCGGAAAAAACCCGCAACATCGGTATCATTGCCCACATCGATGCAGGCAAGACAACCACCACCGAACGCATGCTTTTTTACAGCGGCAAAACCGCCAGAATCGGCAATGTTGACCAGGGAGATACTGTGACCGACTATCTTCCATCCGAGCGGCTGCGGGGCATCACTATCCAGCTGGCTGCAATCTCTATTCCGTGGAACAACCACAAGATCAATATCATTGACACTCCTGGCCACGCCGACTTCACGTTCGAGGTGATGCGGTCTTTGAGAGTTTTGGACGGCTCCGTCACCATTTTGGATGCCGTCGCTGGTGTGGAGGCTCAAACCCTGAAGGTATGGCGCCAAGCAGCAGACTTGAAGATTCCCCGCATTGCCTACATCAACAAGATGGATCGCCCCGGCGCCGGTTTTAGTCGCACCGTCAGGGAAATCGTGGCGCGGCTTCAGACCCGCGTCGTTTGCATCAATTTGCCCTTCTTCCTGCCCACAAGCGACGGCGAAATGGAGTTTCGGGGCCTCGTGGACGTGATCCACCAGAAGCTCTTGGTGTGGGACCGCGCTGATGAAACTGGCCAATCTATGGTGGCCATGGATATTGATAGCAATCTACAGGGCTTTCCTGGCGTTCATGACATGTTGAATAAGAGCAGAGAGTGCATGGTGGAGACATTGGGCGAATTGGACGACTCGGTTATTGAAGAGTTCTTTGACAAGGACGAGAATTACTCGGCAGTTTCTGCAGCTACCCTTCACAAGGCCATTCAAAAAGCTGTGTTGGCCGGCTTGGTGACGCCAGTGTTGTGCGGCTCAAGTTTCAAGAACATTGGCGTTCAGCCACTTATGGACGCCGTGGTGGCGTACTTACCCTCTCCGCTCCAAGCCCCGATTCCCGAAATCTCTCAATCTCACGTGAAAAAGACCCGTGGAAAATCCAAGCTGGCCAAACTGCACTTGCCTGTGGCTACGGAACTAGGTGCAAAGGGTTTGGTGGTCAACAAAAACCCCAACTTGACTTTGGCGCTTGCTTTCAAGGTCATGAGTCATCCTGCGCGGGGCACTCTTACTTTCTTTCGCGTGTACAGCGGGCGTTTGGTGTCCAACACCACGGTTGTTAACACTCGAAGTGGAAAGAAAATTCACTTGAAGAAACTCATGTTGATGCACGGCGACGTGCCCGAGGAGGTGAAGTCGATCCTGGCTGGTAACATTGGTGTTGTTGCCGGAACCATGGACGAAATTTCCACCGGAGATACGTTAGTGCTGCATGGAGTGTCTAGCCTGAAGTCCTTCACTGCTGTGGAGAGTAGCTTGAAACTCATGCCCATCGAAATCCCCCCACCACTTTTCAACTCCTCCATTGAGCCCGCTACTGCTGGCGATGCCCGTTATATGAATGAGTGCATTGAGGTCCTCCTCAAGGAAGACCCTTCGTTGAGCGTGCATACAGACGACGAGATGGGCCAGACGGTCTTGAGCGGCATGGGCGAGTTGCATCTTGAGATTACTCGAGACCGGCTTGTCAACGACATGAAGGCCAATGTGCGTTTGCGAGATGTGGCAGTGTCATATAAGGAGAGCGTGAGCAAGCCCGACGGTTCAACGGCGACCGCGGAGGTGGAGAATGGCGAGGTGTACGCGACGATCTCACTTGATTCTTTTGAGGGTGAGGCCGTCGAGTCCGCCTTTGCTGAGGAAAATGGAGCGATAATGACGGAGGTCGACAATAACATTGTGGTTTTGAGCAGCGACTGTTGTGCGCCCAGCATGCGAGAATTGGTCGAAAACCGGCGCTGGAAGTGCGAGTCTACGCTCGAGGAGCTCCAGGAGATGCTTCTAGCGGGGCTCTTGACCGGATTGCAGACGGGCGGGCCCATATTCGGGCTTCCTTTGCATTCTTGTGTGGTGAGAGTGCACCTGTGGGGATTTCCTGCAGAGGAGAAGGATGTGGCTCCACAACAACTCTTGGATGTTGGCCGCAGGGCCGTGAACAAGGCTATCGATGAGCTCTACGGGAAAAATAAGGCCAGTTTCAGCATCTTGGAGCCCATTATGGACACACGAGTGTCGGTTGAGTCGGACTATATGGGCGAAGTCGCCCACGACCTTAACTCCCGATGTCTGGCGGTGATTAGCTCCATTGATGACGACGGCATTGACAAGTTGGAGGCCCAGAGTTGGGCACACGCGGAGGCAGACAAGATATATGTTCCGCCTGATTACACTATGAAGAGTGCGGGGTTTGCGCTCCGCAACAAAAAAGTCATCACGGCAGAAACCCCGTTGCGTGAGATGGTGGGGTATTTGTCGCGGCTCAGGTCTATGACCCAAGGTCTGGGTGTTTTTGATATGACCTATAAGGGCATGAGGCGAGCCACATCCAGTCGAATGAATTCTATCAAGTCGGAAATCCAATTCTGAATAGCGCCGGAATTTCCCTGCATCGTGTTGTGGTACAAAACGTGGCGGATTTTTCAATGGGCGAGTACCAAGAGCTAAAGTGAACAACGCCCAGATTCGCTCAAACAATGACCACAACTTGTGTCATGAAATTCAACCCTTCCTTCTGGAGCTCGTGAAAAGAAAAATCTGGGCAGAACCATTCAATTCCCTAACGACTGCAAAGAAAGGATTGAGTAGTCCCTGCTGTTTCCCTCTGCTACTTTAGTGTCTACAATGGAGATCCTTTGCTCAGTCTCAAGACCATTAGAGCATTTCTTAACGCTCTTGGAGATGAAGGTGCCTTGATGCGGATGTCTACTTGGGCCTGAAAGGAACATTGCCCGCTCAGAGCTCATCTACTTGCAAGTAATGCTCAGAAAAAAAAATTGGGCAGGGATTCAAGTATGCCTCAGATCACAGATTTGACGTCGGAGGTGTTTTACTGGCTCATGGGCATCTTGGCCTTGAGTTCTATTGCGCTGTGGATTCCGATTAACTGGGCGCATATCAGGTTCAGAAGAGCATTGAAGGCACAATGCAGAAGCACCGACGGACTTACATTTGTTGCACAGACAGGCGTTGGCGGTCATACGTCGCCGGTCATACGTCGCCGGTCATACGTCGCCGGTCATACGTCGCCGGTCATATGTCGCCGGTCATACGTCGGCGATGCTATTTTTTGGCTGGAATTGATCGCCCAATGCTTACAACTTTTCCCTGTCATTCCTGGGAGGTGTGAATTAGATTTTGTTTTATGTGGGCACAAAATCTGGAAGAGGAATACCTCAAGAACATTCTGAGACGTTGGTCATTCCAAGCAGTGGACATAGTCTATGAGAACTAAAATATGCTTACGAATGTGCTCCATCACTTTTAGTCCTTGCGAACCAGGCATCCACGAGCGGAGTTTCCAGCTCCTACAAGAGCTCGCGAAAGCCGTCTTCATCGAGCAAATCAAGGAATCTCTGGAAGATATGTGATTCGCCAAGCCAAGCCGCTCTCCGGCCTAATTAGCGAAGCCCACACTTTTTAACAGGACAAGTGTCTTTTACTGAGCTATTACATGCCAAATTATTTTAGTGGGTTTGATGATGAAATGCTTTGGTTACTCCCTGGTGTGTCTTTCATCAACAGGAATGCGGCACCCCTCAATTATACGTTGACTCTGCTGAATCATTCTTCGTTTTGGCATAAATCAGGACGTTAATGAGCAAGCACATGTTAATAATTTGGCTTGTGATGGAAAATGTATCAATGGAAGCTCAGCAACTTTAAGCAGTCTGCAGAGGCAATCAAAAGGCATGGAACCATCGCATTATCCCTATTGAATCTTGGCTGAGTTGAAAAGTAAGGATTCCTCATGGACTCCGGAGCCTTGTTACAAAGACCGGGTTTATTCCGTTTTGAAAGCTCTGATCGAGGGTGACACAAGATTTGCGGACGGTTTGTTCTTGGCCAGGGCTCCAGCTAGAAGCTCCACGATCTTCTTCCACCGATTGATGCTTTGAGCAATGTATCCGGTATTACAATGCTTGTATGAGTATTCTGAGACGTCGATCAAAGTGTTAGAGATGTACGTGCCAGAGGAGTGGGCCACTGATTGCATTGGATCGCACTTTAGACCCACAATGGCAAAATGAAAGATCAGGCGCCACAAATCGCCCCTCAAAGCTATTGTATGAAGGTGGCGAGAGAGGCAGTTCCATCCGTCCGTTTTGAGCCTAGATGGGCTGCAACTTTCTTTCAAATGATATGCATGAGGCATTTCGGACATTGAGGTCTCTGACTTAAAGGAGGCTTCGGGACAGTGGGGAGCTTGTGCATTGACCATATATCGTGAAGAACCTGAGATAGCGAGGCCCATGGCCTAGTGGCCAATAGAATGAGCCCTGATACGTTTATGCAGAACCTTTCTATGATTGCTCCTTGAAATAGGGTATTCACCAACAGGAACTTCTTCAAGGGCATTCCAAGATATCGCATACGAAAAGATGACTTTTAGTTTCGCCACAGGACTGCAATCATGGAAGCGATGGCGTGCGATGAATCGCAGAGGTTTCGAGTTGCCATGAGAAAAGTATCTTTTCGAAATTGCCGATTTTGCTGCTACTGTGACTTCCCGGGATTCTAGAAATACCAGAGAAATTACCTCTCCAGGAACACCGTATGCAGCAAAGATCAATGAAAGACCATTGCCACCGCCTTTTTCACGGGTCGTTGCCTCCTCTTTTGGCTACCAGACCGTCAATGCGACACTTACTATCGTCGAAAAGGTCTCAATCTAATATGAACTTTACCCCTACCATTGAGAGTGAATACTGGAGTTCATCTCGACCCTGTGCAGGTCGAAATTCTTCCCAGACCATAATTTCCATTCTGAGTGGCTATCCTTTGTCCCAGCTCGGACGCTACAGTGAGGTGCCATCGTTTTCACTGAACATTTGGACCGCACGCCTCACTCGGCGTTGACCACCAGAATCCTCTGAGAAAACAAAGCCTATACTGAGCAAAACTGGGACCTCCGCTTCGAAATGGGTCAACACGTCCACGGGATGCCAACTGTCTCCCAGGGCTCTCTGACTCACCCAAGACCAAGCTTTTTCCCAATCTCGCTCGACACTCCCCCTTTATTTTAAAGAAGTCCAATCTTCAGTCAACTATGAACTGCGAAGCCCGTATTTGCCGGCATATTCCTTTAACTTGTAAATATAATCTTCAAGATTCAAACCATTTAACTTGTAAATATAATCTTCAAGATTCAAACCAATCGATCTGTGAGATTTCTAAATTCATTTTCAAGCTTCTTCGCAGTTTAATGTACAATAATATCAATCATTATTGTATTTCGCAGCTGTTTGGGTAAGGTTCTTTAGTTAACTTCAAGTACTCAGGAGGATGCATTTGTTGATCCCAAAACAAGGCGATCGTCCAACTTATAGACAAAAACTGGACTGGGCAACATGGACCTCATACCGAGGTAGGGGCCTGAATGCACCTCTTCAGCCGGCGTGGGGGCACGATGGCGCCATCTTGGAAATGGAGTGTGCGACACGACCAGACACCTCAATCTGAACAATCCCGGTCTGAGCCCAATCTGAACAATCCCAATCTGAGCCCAAACTGAACAATCCCAAATTGAACAATTCCCCATCTGGCTTATTTTGGAGTGGTGCCAGAGGCGGGATAGTTCCTGTATCTCAGAACATCACGACATTGCCGCTGCTCCTGATAGGATGCAACCGGTGCCGACTCGTTTAATCCTCGGAGATAGGTGGTGATTATGAGTCATGCATTTAAATCATCTCCATTGTGTTCTGAGGATTCACGAGAGAATCCAAAGGCCACACAGTATTTGACCAGAGGTACATAGGTACCTTTTGCTGCCGCTTCGATGTATTCAAGCATAGGGATACCAAAACTGTGAACGCCATTTCCTACAACACTCTCTGACGAACTCCACTTTGACACCGGTGTGCTTTGATCCATCGTAATGCTTAGAACACAATGGAGAGGTCTGCACATACCTAGAGGATACCATGAAGACTATCCTTAGCTTTGGTCAAAGTCACTCCCATTGGAGACTCTATAGAAAACCAGAGGTGGCGGTTTCCTCTTGTATCCGCATGCCCTATTGTGTATCCATGTGTAGCACACTACCCCTGGTGGGTCTAACAGTTGTATAAGAATATTATTTGTACGATTCATAGTTAAGAATTCGGTAAATATTTTATCACACTATTTAAGCAACCGATCAATCTTTATTCCGAAATTAGCTAACTGAATATATTCGGAAGTCCAATTGTGTTGATATTTGACTGATGGTGGGAAAGTTGACTATAATTGAGTTTAGACAATGCTCTAAATAATGGGTTTACTTCATCACCCGATAATATTTTGTATCTATGCCGAGCAGCTCCATCAGTTCATAGAAGCTTAGTAACTTTATCCAAACTTAATCTTTATTGTTCGACTATAGGTCGTGTACTACCCATGAGTGCCCAAATGACGCGGTGACACCGGACCTGCCTCTATGCACGGTCCGAACGGCTGTTTTCCTTCCTCCGAGGTCTAGACAGATGGCCCATATCTCAATGAGGCTCAGGTCGACCACTTGGCACGACTAGCCCGATTGAGGCTTCATCTCCAGGTCACGGCCCGAATACGGCGCAGTCGTGGCCCACCTTATATAACATGAGTCCTTACACATCATCAACAAAAAAAATCATTCTTCGTCGTTACGCCTGACAAGAACCTGGCAACTACTACTTAGACTTTTCAATTTTTCAATATAAGGTTCAAGTGAAACTCTATTTAGATCCAATCTTCTTCACCTTTTCTTAAAGAGCTGCTTAATTTGAAACTAATCATCAACTCTAAAACAACAGCTATTTCACGAATGTCCTAAGATAATTCAGAGAATTATTTGTTTCTGGATCTCCCTCTTTCCAAATAATTCAGCCATAGATATATCTTTATGCTTAGTAACAGCACATGATGCTTATATCATGCTGATAAAGATAGACAAGAAAATGGATGGAAAAAGGTATAAAAAGCTCAACTCTGAATAGAAAGGTTTATCAATTTCGTGGATCGCCTGAATCCTTCATTTTGAAGCTCCTGTCCAACACTTACTTCTAGGCATTCGAATTTTGGTCACCATTGGTTCTTCCCCAAAGAAAACTATGAGACTTTCGACGATCTGCTATTCATTGATTGCTCACATACCTTTTGTATGGTTTTAAACTTCGTTCAAATCACCTTTATTCGGCTTCCCAGGGATTTTTTTCAGGGAAAGTCCTCTGCAAGTTTCCGCCTGGAATGCTGTTTCGTTCATTTGAGGTATCATATTGTGATGTGTGGATTTTGAAGAGGTGCCCTTGAGCTTGCCTATGGCTGGAACCAAAGCCCGCATATTCGATACCTGAACTTGTTATCATTGCGCGTGCTTGTATTTGCCATCATGAAAGCCCATCAACATCATATGATATAACTTCTGTCGACAGTTTCCTGGCGGAAACGTCCCTTTCTCTCTAGTGAAGGCCTCATGCTTCGCAAGCACTGGTCATCCGATCCCGGAGCTTGCAATAGGTTCAATCGGCACGTGCTTTCACCAATGACACCGAGCAAAGTCTCGAGTGAGAGTTGCCCTCGGGAAGGTGAGTCAATGCTGTTATTCTCCATCTTTCTCGTTTCCGGGCAGAGTACATTTGAAGCCCTTGTCTCATTACCAACCGTATCTTGATGCTTCTCCCGCGAGCTAAAATTAACCACTCTCATACTCTGCCTGCAGTCGTGACTTTGCCTGCACTTATCAGATTGTTGCAGTTCAAGGACCTTAATCCTTCTATTTCGGATCCATCCACATAATAGAGTTGCCTCTCTTATCGCATAACTGGAACCTCGCAAACGTGGTAGTAAAAATGCAAGTGGCATTCTTTCTCACCTAACGATTCGGTGCCGTCATCCAATGACACTTCAACACCTAGTCGTGACTCTGCGGCAGCTCTTTACTTCTGCTTTAGGCGAGACTATATTCTGTCCTGCTCGCAAAATAGAACACTCCCTATTAGGCCTCTTCTTGTTTCACCATCTAGTAAAGGTGTATTTTCTCCAAGGACCTATTTTGGGACTTTCATTCTGGCTTGCCATTTGCTTCGGCCCAATAACTTCATTATTTTTCTCTCACGTTGATAGGCTCTTGCTTTAACTGAACTTGAGCAGTTGCCTCGGCGGGACCTTCAGCTTCCATTTAGGAAACTTATTCTCAGACACTTCTCGAATACCTTGGGTATGAAAGCGGTGCTGTCACGTCAATAAAATTCTTAAGGCCCAGACAGCGCACAAGGAAGCCGGACATCATCGTATGGCAGGGATGCATCTTCATTAGCCTAATGCATAGGAAAGATTCATGGTTGAAAAAAGTTCCACCCGAGCAGAAAGATCATTTGCAAAGCGTGCATTTTAACGCAAGTGTGCAAATGAGAGATAAGTTACTCTTCTCCTCACCTCATCCGCATCGTTGTCGATGGAGTAGAATTGCAATCTTTACTCGTTCCTCAGAGACGAACCTAATCCAAACTCCAGCACAGGTATCACCTGAATGTGTTTTCAAAAGGGTTGGAAGGGTTCACAACGTATTCAAATCTTGAGCAGTTTCACCAGAACACTCACAGATGACTAGGAATTTCCAATTCGTATGTTCTATGACCCTGTCTAGTCCTTTGCGAGCATCAGGAGTGTTTTCAGAGATCCCACTATTTCAGAATACTTCCTCGCACTTGGATCTCAAGGTTTCAAGCCAGTACTAGGGTTTATGCCGTAGCTGGCATGGATGCTGCCAAAATCCCGAGACCTCGAAAGGTACAAGTCAGTGTCTCACTTAATTCACCGCAAGTGTTCGGCTTCGTACCGCCGTGGCCCTAACTTTGTCGTACCCCATCATTTCCCCAATCTTTATCGTGCCCAATCTTTGTCGTGCCCATTGCTGTACCCGAAAGGCATGGTAAGATGCAGTGGTCAAACAATCCACCCCAGTCGTTCCTGCCACTGCTCTTAATCCACACTAGGCGAAAGTTGCCCTGGGTAATGCTCTGCCCATGTGAATCTGTCCTTTCCATGAATGACTCCTAATAATTTGCAACCTGTTAACACGCAATAGAAGATAGTGTGGTTGTAACAAGCTTCTGAGAGTCCCCAGGCTCTGGAGCACTCTATACAGAACCTCAGCCGGTCACTCCCAGATTCAGTTATAAAATAGCATACTAGCGGCTCTAGCCTTTGATCACGCGGTGGAGGTTGGACGGGCGCTGCGTGCAAATCCCCAGGTGGAATCTGGGGTTGCGGGTCGTGCGCCGCCCACCCGGCTATATAAGCGTCTCGTCAAGGGGCACTGGTACAACCATGTCCCAACCCCCCAACCAATCCGCTCCACACGAGACTGATGCGGCAGCTGCGGCGAACCCCGTCTCTCTGACTCTCGACACGAATGCCCCCCTCGACACTACTGCGCCGTCCTCGCTGAGTCGTGAAGCATCGCCCGCCTCGGCGCCCTCCTCTTCGTCCTCGTTTGTGCCCGTGGATCCCCAGAAGGACGCCATCCAGCTCATCAACGAAGAGAAGATCTTCAACAGAAACGTTCTCAATTACATTCGGGCCAATAACAATGCGGAACTCCACCGGATCATTGCCGTGTTTGGGTCCCAGTCCACCGGAAAGTCCACCCTCCTCAACAACTTGTTTAACACCAACTTCGGCGTCATGGACGAACAGAATCGCCAGCAAACCACCAAAGGCATCTGGCTTGCCCAAAGCCCCGCCGTCAATTCCAACAAAAAAACGGCTCATTCCGCTCGCTCCGATCCGTCTGCCTCGGAGATCTTGGTCATGGATGTGGAGGGCACTGATGGAAGAGAAAGGGGCGAGGACCAGGACTTTGAGCGCAAGGCCGCCCTTTTTGCGCTCGCCACCTCCGAGGTGTTGATTGTCAATATCTGGGAGACTCAAGTCGGCCTCTACCAAGGTGCGAACATGGGCTTACTAAAGACGGTGTTTGAGGTCAATTTGTCGCTCTTTGGCAAGTACAAGACCTCGCTGGACTCCCAAAGACCTTCCGACCACAAGGTTCTTTTATTGTTTGTGATCCGCGACCATTTGGGCGTCACTTCAATGGATTCCTTAGCCACCACCATTACCCAGGACCTTTTGAAGATATGGGATGCTTTGAGCAAACCGCCAGAGTGTGAACTGTTGGCATTTTCGGACTTCTTTGACTTGGCTTTCCACACCTTATCCCATAAGGTTTTGCAAAACGAGAAGTTTTTGGACGACATTCGCCGCTTGGGTGATCGTTTCGTTGACCCATCCAGCCGCGATTACCTCTTCAAGCCTTACTACCATCATGACATTCCGATCGAAGGCTGGACCATGTATGCGGAAAACTGCTGGGATCAGATTGACTCCAATAAAGATTTGGATTTGCCTACCCAGCAGATATTGGTGGCCAAATTCAAGTGTGACGAGATCGCCGCGGCATGCTATGAAGACTTTCTCGTCGGTTTCGCAACTATTTTAGACGCTTCCATTCAGGAAATTGCTCAGGAGTCCCTGTTGCTGGTGCACCAGGACGTCGCGGGATACAAGGAGATTGGTGGCGTCTTGATACAGGCTCGTGAAAATGTCTTGCACTCCTTTGACAATTTGGCTTCTCGCTACAATCAATCTGTGTTTGAGCAGAGACGCCAGTTGCTCGCTGAAAAGGTGAATCTGAAGCTCCAGGAGGTGGTTGCATTGTATGCGAAGCAAATGCTCCAAATTGCCACTTCTCTGCTCTCTGTTGGTTTGAGCAAGAAACCCAAAAGCAGCACGTTTGGCCAGCACTCCAAAACAGTTGTGGACGAAGTCACGGAAAAATTCGCTCAGGCTTTGGCATATTTGTCGTTGAGTGGGCAAATCAACACCAATGAATATTCTGAAAGTCTCGAGACTGAGATCGCTAAGCTTCTTCTGAAACAGCAATTGGTGGAGCTCAATGCCATCGTGGCTAAGTATGCAAAAAAACTCAACATTACGCTCGTGGCTAAGATCAATGAGCAGACCTCGAACCCTTCCAAGGAAATGTGGGATGAAGTTTTTGCCACGTTCAAAGAATACCGCCAGCAGTTTTTGAGCTCCTACCCTACGGTAGAGGGTGTTCCCGATTTCGGCGTCGATGCACCACTCAAGACGTACCAAAACACCCTTAACGTCTTAAACTATAAGTCGTGGGAGGTATTTGGCTCTGTGGTGCACAAGTACCTTTCCAAAGACAGCATTCTCAATATCCTAAAGGAGAGATTCGACGAGAAGTTCCGGTACGACGAAAACGGATTGCCCCGTCTTTATCAAAACGCCAAGGACTTGGACGTTAGCTATGCTGAGTCCAAGGAATACGCCATGAGCGCGTTTCCAATACTCAGCTCAGCCAGACTCTCGAACGGAGAAGAAATCGAGCCCGAGCACGGACCCAATGATAAACAGTCAAGAAAACGCTTTACATCAGTTAAGCACGAAGTTGTGGAGGAAAGCGACTACAGTGATAGCGACGAGGAAGAGGCTCCACGAAAGTTCGCCGATATTTTGACCGCAGCAGAGAAGAGCGAAGTGATGGCCAAATTCAAGAAAGAGGCCGATGCCAAGTACGTTGAGACCAAGAGATCCATCATCCAGCACGTGACGCAAATTCCCTACTATATCTACTTGGTGATTTTGGTGCTCGGGTGGAATGAGTTCATGGCGATCTTGCGCAACCCATTCTTTTTCACCATGCTCGTGGTATTGGGCGCAGGAACATACATAATGTACCAGATGAAACTCTTGGGCCCAGCGATCATTGTGGCACAGCGGGCCTTCGATGAGAGTTTGACAGTGGGCAAGCAGAAACTTCTTGAGTTGTTGGAGCCCCAGGCACAGTCCAAGGGGCCCGAGATCGAGATGCAGGACATGCCAGCACGTGACTAGTGCATACGCGCGGAGGATGCCGAAGCCGTCGCGCCACGTGACGGTATTCACGCGCAGGTACGGGAAAAATGCAACGTGCCCGCGCATGCAACATTGTATTTGAAGCCCATCACTGGGGAACGCAGCATCCTGCGAACACGTCAAGGCCTCTAATGCTGACACAATGCACTGCATGCAGCCTGATGTTATCCGCGAGCTTGTTCACGCAGAGCACGCCAAGCAGTCCAAGATCGGGCCCTCGGCTAACGCAAACCCCCCCTAGAAGAGCAAGCTCATTGGAGATATCCCGGCCAATGCTAGGCACAGGAATATCATTGGAGATATCCCGGCCAGTGCTAGGCACAGGAATATCATTGGATGTTGATTCAGAAAGGCGCCCGCCACAGTTCCTCCCGAGTGTGTCTGATCTTGCCATGTCGGAGGGCTCTCCGAATGCCGCGCCTCAATATCGGTCCCTGGCGTTGACGAGGTGTCTCGTGACGTTGTCATCCTGCACGCTTCGAGGTTGCAAGTGCGAGGTTTCATTGATGTCATTTGGGGGAGGGTACCATTTTTTGTGCTAGAAGCAGCCCGCACTTTTTTTTTTTTTTCCGCGCCCAAATGTAACCCCTCGACATGATATAGGCGCTTGCACCTGGGGTATTTAAACTAGCCTGTGCCCGGCCTTGTGCCCCTATTCCCCACAAACACTTTGCTCTTGTGAAACCATTGCTGACGCTAACTCTGCTAAGTACAATAGCCATTTCCAGGCAGACCCATCGCCAGTAAGACATTTCATTAGCGGCGAGAAGGTAGCCCCACTTTTTCTTCGAATACCTCACTTCTTGTGACCATCTTCTAATTGCATCGCGTCGACCTACGCTGCACCAGTCTTTCATCCCAATTCTTTCTATATCTCAGTTTTTTAGTCCGAGTCTTAATACCGCAAGTCTACCCCAAGTTTTATACCAAGTCTTAATACCAAGTCTTTATACCAAGTCTTAATACCAAGTCTTAATACCCCAAACCATCAACATGGACGACAAGGTACTCAGTGATGTGTCTATAGCTCTGAGCACTTCGTCGCCAATCTCGGATTCCGACGTCCACAACACCTTGAACATGGCGCTCACGGACTTTTCCCGAAGCGTCAGCCGCTCCCATTTGGCCGAGTATGCAGACGGGGTGACGGAGTCTTTCGAGGAGGCGCTCCGCGAAGGGTCTGACATCACCATGCTTCCCAACTATAGCATCAACCCCTCGGGACGCGAGCAGGGCGACTTGCTTGTGGTGGATTTGGGCGGGTCCACCCTACGCGTGGCAGTGATCTCCATTGCTGCAGCGCAAGACGGCGCCGGCATTGCCAGGAGCCGCAAAGACCGCATAACCATAGCGGCGCTGAGAAAATGGACGGTGGAAAACTCAACCAAAACCGTCGGCAAGAAGTTCTTCGAGTGGATGTGCGACCGCATCCACGAGACTTTGTCCCAGCAGTCGGTCATAGCCACGGATTCGGAGATCACCACGGGGATCACGTGGTCGTTTCCCTTAGAGTCCACATCCTACAACTCCGCCAATATCCACCACATGGGCAAGGGGTACACCGTGGCGGAGGAAGTCCAAGGCCGGGATCTCAAACACTTGCTAGAAAGCACATTGAAGGAAAAGCACCACATCCGCATCAATGTGCAGTCCATCATCAATGACTCGTTGGCGGTGTACTCTGCTGCCAGGTTTCTCGACTCCAATACCATCATGGCGTTGGTGTTGGGCACCGGCCTCAACTTTAGTTGCCAGTTGCCTGCGCTGACGAAGATCGCGCAGCAAAAGCACATAGGGACCGAGTCCTCCATCTTGTTCAACACAGAAACGTCGCTTTTTGGGCACAATTTGTGTGTTCCATTCTCCACCAAGTACGACGAAGAGATTGACCGGCGCTTTGGGCTCACGCCGGACCGCAAGCGCTCGCTCTTGGAGTTCCGCCCGCACATGACCACGGACCCCAAAACCAATACGATTTTTCAGCCGTTCGAGCTTTTGACCTCTGGAAGGTATTTGCCCGAATTGGCGCGGTTGGTGTTGGTGGAAATGATCGAGCAGAAGGAGATCTTCGCCAACCAAAAGAACTTTGGGGCCGTGAGCACGCCCTATGAGGGCTTTTCGGGCGAGTTGATGTGCTTCATTGCCGAGTGCAAGAACAACGCCCAGATTGCGCAGAAGTTGGAAGCCGCGTTCGGCTGGAACCCCAACCTGGTGGAGATGTCGGATGTGGTGAACATTCAGCTCTTGGTCAACGCAATCATAAGGCGGCTGGCATTCATTGTGGCCATAGCCATTGTGGCGTTCATCAAGCTCTTGGAGCACCACGGCGGCATTGCGGACAAAAACATCACCATTGGCTACGTGGGGTCGGTGATGGAGTACTTTGTGCAGTTGCGGACCATGGTGGTGAACTTTGTCAATGAGTGTTGGGACATGCAGAAGCTAGGCGTGAGGGTGAGGATCGAGGGCGTTGACGAGAGTTCCTTGGTGGGCACTGCCATCGCTGCCGCCAGCCGGGCCTGCTCGCCCGAACTGGGCAAAGCTTCCGAGCAGTGAGCGTGTTGGGAGGTCTGTTGACTGAAGCAATGCCTTACAAAGAACAAAAACATGGCCCACTCGGCAAAGACACCAAGAGGCACGTGGAAGGGCCCTACCGCGCCAGCCAAGTCGAGCCAGACTGTCGCGCAACACTAGAGCGCGAGGCAAAGCAGTTTCCAGCTGGAGGTTCGTGGCCGACAGCACCTTGCTGGGTGGCCGGGCTTGGCTGCAAAATGCAAATAGTAACTAGAATAGATGCGATAGCTTCATGACAAAGCACGCGGATCTGGAGCTGTGACTTGTTGTCTACAGCTCTTGTGGTGCTAGTACGGCAGGAGGGGCCAGAAGACCTGCACACCCGTACACCAGACCCGCCAGACTCTTCGGGCGCTTTCAAACGCAGTGCCTCCCAGTACGGTAGCGCAAGCACTCTTGAGAATCCGAGCCATAAAAAGTCCTTTGGTTCACGTGGCGACTGACCCTCGTATGGCCTGGCAGCGTGGCATGTTGGACTCTGAGTAACGTCAGGTGCGTAGCGAAGACGTAATCCGGGATTGACCCAGAGAAGGACTATTTACACTTGTCTAGAAATCCAGGCCCACGCTGCCACTGCAGGTCGCCTCCCTTTTCACAGGGTCCCACGCGGGCCAGCCGAGAGCAGCATCTATAAGCCGCCACACCTGCGTCCCAGTCCCGAAGGCAAGCTGTGAAACGGAACACGCGTCTGGTCAGGCGGGTCTCCGGCGAAGGCGCCTTCGCACTATAGTGGATTCATGGGTGGTGCACTACCCCGTGGGTCAGGGGACATGCGCATTCGCGCCGCGCAGTTCACGTCAAGAAACTGTAAAGCGGATAATTCGTGCTCAGCGTTATACATGGGTGTGTTTGGAGGACCATAGAGCAACCAGGGGCTGATGTCCAGTGGGATCCTAGTTCGAATAACACAGCCATGGTATCGTGAAGATAGTGATGGACTTCCTTCTCATTAGCAGATACATATGTATTAGGGTCTGGTTCTAGGAGGCATCTTTGATGATACCAATTTGGGTTTGTATGATTACTCTTGTGTAGTTAGCAGACAGCTAGGCTTTGATATTCGGGGATGTACGGTTTCATCTCATTCACCCATTAACCGCCTGACGGATTCTGGTTGTCCTGGCAACCAAGACATGCGCAGTGGCTAAGCATAGCGCGCTCAGTCTGGTTGTCAACAGAAACCGTTCCTGCACACTATGCACTAAAGCTCTTGTTGATCATAGACGAACCGGGATGGTTGTAGGAATTGACATCTTGATGGACAATAGAAGGTTCTAGCAACTGACGTTTTGATGAAACGGGTATGCAATCAGCGTGAGTTGCCCTCTTTAAAAGGCTGGAACGGGAGTCACTTATACAAGTGAGTAGACCTCATTCGGACCCTAGTGATGCAACAGCGGCACGACATACACCACTATGGAAAGTACATGATGAACAGTCCCAGCACGTTTCGTATGCACGCTTCTTGAAACAGTTCGCCTGACTGCATCCAGCTGAACATCCCCGAATGTGATGGAGGTCTATGTCTGTATGCACACCGTGCCAAGAGCTGAGTGAACGGGATCATACAATGCATCGCTACATCGATTGATATCTTCTGACTAAACTATACACGTGATTGATTGTCAGTAGAGCCAACGCCCTCTGAGCGAGACATGGACGACTGACATTTATCGACCTCGCAGTCAATAAATGCTTCCAATTTCAAGGAAATGTAAAGTGCAAGACATACCCTTCATCGCTGGGAAAACCAAATACACCTTTTATGATGGTCAAGCCTCCGACGTTGATTTATCTGATCGAAGATTACTGCACTCAAGGATCGGTTTCCAGTGAACCTTCCTACCAAGGTCAAGGGCTTCGACTCAAGCGCAATACCTACAGCTCACAGGTTTCCAGTGAATCCTCCTACCAAGTTCCTAATCATATTGCTGAAGCTCTAAGGATGGATGACTGGCACTTATGGAAAGAAGCTTGTGAAGCGGAAATGCAAGCACAAGAGAGAAATAGGACCTTCTCACCAGTCCCCTGTCCCTCAGGAGCTAAACCTATAGGATGCCGTTGGGTTTTCACGATCAAGGTGGTGGCAAATACAAAGCACGAGTTGTAGCAGGCTACAGTCAAGTTAAAGGGATAGACTACGGTGATACATATCTCCTGTCTTATCTCTTGAAAGTCTAAGGATACTCGCTGTTGCCACTAATCACAAAATGATAGTACATCAAATGGACGTGAAAACAGCCTTTCTAAACGGAAAGCTCGTCGAAGACATTTACATCAATCAAATACCTTTCCCCTTGAAACCTAAAAATGGTCCAAAGGGAAAATATGTCTTCAAACTCAACAAGTCACTTTACAAAAGCACCATTCGTGTGGAACGAAGTGATAAATGAAAATTTGAATCGAGCAAAAATGAAACATGCACTTACTGCAAAAAGAATGAATCCTCAATTGTTTTCATAGCACTCTATGTAGACGATTGACTTGTTCTTGGGAACAAAATTGAGCATGTGTCTAGAACTAAGGAAACGTTGAACAGGACCTTCGCAAAGAAGGATTTAGGAGAAGCCAGGAAATTTCTAGGCATAAACATCGAAGTGGGATATGGTTACACAAAAGTACATCTTTGTTTGGCCAGAGGCTCTGATCAAACAACTAGACGATCAAGGGCAGATAAGTCCCATGTTCAACACAAGACTTTGGCAGTATACATCACATGATATTCACACCGTAATAAGTTTTAGTCATTTGAATCAAGATCCATTTCACAAATTCGTAACACATTCGTAACACATTCGTAACATATCCTGTACTCCTGATGTTGGCAATGCCCGTGCACTTGATTCGGCATATGATCTGCTTTCCTTATAGCAGTATAATCAATATAGCAGAGAAGATCAGATACTAGCTTTGCCCTAGCAACCCAGACCAGCTGTTTAATCTCTAAGGTATTGAGCTTGGTTCCGACCAAACTTAGGTACGGCTTCTCACGGTTCATCCGAGGAGTGTTCATTGGCCCCGATTGGCCCGAAGTCTCTTGAGTACCTATGAGAATCACTTATAGGCTCCCTGACTTTGAGTTCAAAGTCATTCCCCGATCACGTCATAGTACACGAAGATCACCAGCTGTCTCTCTTTTGGAGAAAGGGTCTTCTATTCTTTGAATACAGGGTTTGTAGCCTGTTGGTACCATTAGTTTAGTCCATTGGATTCACAAGTCCAGAACTATTATTCACCCAATGACAGCGCCCTTCTATATGGTTCGCCTATGGGCACACCGTCTTACATTTTGACTCGGTCATTACCAGAGTATCTCCCAGACTGATCCCTTTGTGTATTCTCCAGAGACATTCAAATCATTGTCTTCAGCATTTGATTCTCACGATAAACATTGACAGTTTGAACAGCGTCTATTGTACAATCCTCCGGATTGAGGGAATGTAACGACGGCTCAGTCTGGCCCTCTCTTTATTTAGGAACCGCTGCTTCACTTCGAGGGCTCTCTAGAACGAGAGGATAAGCATTCCAAGAAAGACATGTCTTGAAACCCACAAATCCCTATACGGGTTAAAACACCACTTGTGTGGGACCAAGTGATGAATGATACCATCATGGAAATGATGTTTCAACGGCCTATCAATGAAAGTTGCATCTGTCACAGAAAGAGAGGATCTTCATCAACTAGAATAGCACTCTGTGGACGATCTACTAGTGTTTGGGCATGGTGTCGAAGATGTGTCTAGAACTAAGGAAATTTGAGCACGACCTTTGAAATGAAGGATCCTGGACTTGGTTGTTTTGATCGTGGCGCCCGTTGAAGGAGTTGTGAAGACGTGAGTGGAGAAGGTAAACGGGCACCGAAGACACGAGCATCTTGAACTCCTTGTCAAGCCCAAGCTCCTTGAACCCGAAGAAGTCGTCGGCCAAGTCGTTGGTGGGCGCCGGTGGTGAACTGCTCGCTGTTGTCATGGAAGTTCTGCTCGCTGAAGTTTTCGAGCGTGGGCCGGGCAACTCCTTCAAAACGCCGGACAACTTGCGTCGGAGGTCCTCCAACTTGGCCTCTGCCTTCTTCACCCGCTCCTGCACAAACGTGTAGAGGCGATCGGGTTTCTCCACGCCATTCTCCACAAGCGAAAGGAGCACCTTTTCCTTTTTGCTGAGAGTTTCTCAGATTGCTTTCCGCGTGCAATTTCTTCCTCTTGGCGAGCTTCAGAAGATACCGCTCGGCCACCTGTGTTAGCGTGTTTATGGCCACACCATCGGTACTTTCAAACCCGGTGCATGCTGATCTTGGCCACGCTCTCTCTTTCAAAAACTCGATTTGTGGCTGCCTCATTTGGGTCCAAGACAAGGCCGGATTTGTCGGCGCTGCCTTGGCTCAAAACATCCTCCACCATGGCATTTTCGGACTTGTCCTGCTGAGCATCGTCTATTCCCTTGTACGGAAGCTGGTGATTCCTCCCGCACTGTCGTACTCCAAGAGGTATGGTTCATCGTGATCTAGTAGCTTGTTTCCTTTGAAAACGCTGGGTAACTTTCCTTTGGGTTCTGATGTCAAGTGCTCAGAGAGGATGGATAAAGGTCCCAATCGGGCCAGCTTCAGACGAGTGGCATCTGGGGCGGGCTGGTCCTGCATCGAGAAAACAGTTGCAAGGTTCCACCTTGTAGCTGCACGTGCAGCTTGTGTATCCATGGGAGCGAACTGCCCGTGGTGGATCGCATGGTAACAGGGTTAAAAGAACACCACAGCGGTTCCAGAAGGAAAGAATTGAAAGCGGACAGCTTGACAACACGGCTAAGGGAGTGCAGGTTACAGCTCTCAGAACACAGGCTGGTCACACACTGGCGGTCACACACTGGCCGGTCACACACTGGCAGCTCATGCCACTTTGAGTCACCACGCCACAGGCTTGCTTATCCATATAGGCACGTCAGTCTGGCCCGAGCTTGTTCCTTTCTTGACGGTGGTCTTGGTTTTTGCAGCGGTCACTTCCATTGTATCACGGCTCTGCACTGGCCCGTTCTGCAACGGTTGTTCCGCTCACGTAGGGTATTTCCTTATGGTTTCATTGGAAGTTCCAAGACCGCAGGTGCTCGATTCAAAGGCTCTGTTCGTTGGCCTTCCCTTACTCCTCTTGCCGGAGGACCGCTCTTCAAATTGAAAGACGGTGTATTTGAATATGCTTAAATGGTGGTCACTGAGTTTGTATGGCGAGGAGTCTTGCGTCAACTGAGGGAATGGGATAGGCCTAGACAGACCCATAGGTCTAGACAGGGCCATAGATAGACCCATAGACAGACCCATATGGATAGAAAAAGATAGAGCCAACGACACTGGTCATGTATAAAACCATTCACAGACTCCCCAACCTCTTTGAAATACAAACATTGTTGATCCCCTTCTGCTGCATTCTTGGAACGTCTGTGCCATGACCTCATGAGGGACCGAGCGTGGGACTGTACCTGGCCCGCATAGGTTCCCGTGTCCAAACCCATACGTAGGCTGGATTTGTTTCGGACATTCGAGTTCTGGTTGCGAAGGAGCTCCTCGTTCTGCACCTCTGGGAACTGGGCGTAGCTGCTCTGAAGCATTATTGACGGAACTGCCCCAGTCATCCCGAAATACCAACCTTGGTGAAAGGAACTCTCGTTTTAGCACGACACAAAGAGACTCTATGGAGGAGCCCACATCCCACATTTAAAATCCTTTTCAGGGCCTGGCGCAACCGCCTCTAGCACATGGCCGGTGGATTTTGCACCCATGGGTAGTGCGCCACCCAGGCACGAGGGCGCACAACAGTTTGAAGACTCTTGAGCCCGGCACGACGTGGCATTTGCATCAAGTACCCAAATCCCAGGTGAGTCCCCCCCAACCTTCGCATCTTACATTTGAAATCTGAACCTTGTAGGGAATTGTATTGATGATTATAATTAAAGGTTATTGGTCGCGACCCTCTTGCCAAACAGCCTCATGTATGAATGCTCCGCAGAACAAAACTGCTCAACTGACCACAAGAATTGCACGGCCAAATTTGCTAGGCGAAAATGGAATTACCATGAACTCTTGCAGTTTCCACCCCGTGATTGGACAACACGCCATGGTCTAACTCGCGGCTTCGGTATCTGCCATCTGTATCTGCCCATCTGCCCCATTAGACGTGGCTAGCCTTGTTGGTCTGGAATATAGAAAGTCTTTTCCCCAGCAATTCTGATTGGGTGGACGTCATGTCCAAACATAGGCGCCTCGTGCGCGCCTAGAGCTTGGCATTCAAGCCACTAGCCAAGTGGTCACTCACCACCAACACGTGAGGGTGGCCTCTCAAATAAGACGAGGGAAAGCGGGGGTCGTCCTTCTGTCCATAGAGCGTCTTGGTTAAAGCGTACTTTTTGTTGGCGCCAAGGACTATGATGGCAATCTCGTTGGAGTTGTCAAGGATGGTGGAGATGCCCACCGAGAGCGCATGGCGGGGCACTTTCAGCGCGTCGCCATCGAAGAACCGCTTGTTGGCCTCCACGGTGCTGGGCACCAAGTCCACGCGCCGCGTGACCGAGTCTCGCGTCAGGCCTGCCTCGTTGAACGCCAAGTGGCCCTCGGGGCCCAATCCTCCAAGAAACAAGTGGATGCGCCCGTACTTCTTGATCTTGGCCTCGTACTCGCGGCACTCGCGCTCGTAATCCTGCGCCATACCGTTGAGGATGTTGATGTTCTCCCGGGGAATGTTCACGTGGTTGAAGAGCTTGTCGTACATGAAGTAATGGTACGACTGTGGATGCGAAGGGGCCAACCCGACATACTCGTCCATGTTGAACGTCACCACGTTCTCAAACGACACGAGGCCCTTTTTGTAGCTGGCCACCAAGTGCCGGTAGATGCCCTCCGGCGAAGACCCCGTGGGGAGGCCCAACACAAAGGGTCTGTTTTTGGAAGGCTTGAAGGCATGGATTTTGTCAATGATGTAGTTGGCGAGGTACTGCGACGCGTCCTCGGGCTCGGAAAAGATCACTTGCTTCATGCTGAATTCTTGTGGGTCGGTTTCTTCGGGAAGTGGTGTGGTTTAAGTACACCCGGGGCCCGCGGCCTGCAGGACGCACCCCATGCATGCCAGTTGCATTGGGTGAGGTTGCACCGCTGCGGCTTGTCAGGCGGTGTGTGTAGTAGACCAGGGGGAGGGGGGGGTGGAGTTCGGAGATGCCCTCTGCGCAGCCGGCTGCCGGCTGCGCTTGGCTCGTAGTGCTGTCCGGCGGCACTTGGCTCGCGCCATGGACGCATTCATATTAGCCCGGCGGGAGGTGACGTTGCATTTTCGCACCGGACTTGGGCGTTATCGCAGTATTCGCGTGAAGGTCTCACTTGGCGCGCTACTGCACATAGGCCCCATGTTACAACTGCAACCTCGGGGTCATGGCAAACAAACAATGGAACGTGACACATGCAGCACATTCTGGCTTATATAGACCAGGCTCGCTTCCGGCTTTTCCAAGTTTTCCCGTCGGACTTCCACCCATCTTTTTCGCTTTTGGCTGTATCGTGCCTCTGTACCTTCGTTCAAGGCCTGTCATCCTAATTTGCCCGTCAACTTTATACCCCCCACGTCTCACAACATTGCATCATGAGTATCGTCAGATTCACCAATTGCCAGCTCTGTGATGATGGCAAACTCTCCCCAGGCGATCTCTTCGTCGACACATCTAGTGGAAAAATCATTCTGCGGCCTGCAGACTCGAGCAACGTCCAAACGATTGACTTGAAAGGAAGCATCTTGGCCCCAGGGTTCATTGACATCCAGAATAACGGAATTTACGGGTTGAATTTCAGCGCCCTCAATTCCTCGTCCACCGCGTCGGACATCAAGCAATTTGCAGCCTTTTATAAGGACTGCATGGCCAAGTACTTGACCACGGGTGTCACAGCCCTCTGTCCCACCATCACCAGTAACTTCCACGACGTTTACCAAAAGGTTTTGCCCATATATGTCAAGACCAGATCCCCTGACATGGCCGACTGTCTTGGAGCCCACATTGAGGGCCCTTTCATCAGCGCAGCCAAAAAAGGGTGTCATCCCGTGGAGACCTTGGTTGATGCCACGTCAGAGTCTTTTGAACACATGTATGGCCACCAGAACTTGGAGCACAACGTTTCCATTATCACTTCCGCCCCCGAGATCCCCGGCGTCTTGGACAATATCCCCAAATTTCACAAAGAATACCCTGGCATTGTTCTCTCGATCGGCCACACCGAGGCCAAGCGGGAGCAGTGCGTGCAGGCTCTAGATGAAGGTGCCACAATGATAACCCATTTTTATAATGCCATGCCTCAACCTCACCACCGGGATGTGGGTGTGGTCGGCATGGTCACGGACCCAGCAACCCAGGGACACCGTCCATATTTCGGACTCATATGTGATGGAGTGCACGTGGCACCCGCCATGTGTGTGATGGCATACAGAGCCAGCCCTGAAACATGTGTCCTAACGACCGATGCCATGCACTTGATCGGCTTGCCCGACGGCACGTACAAATGGGACAAGCAAAAAATCGTGAAAACAGGTGCTCAGCTTTATTTGGAGGGAACGAAAACTTTAGCTGGCGCCGCCACCAATTTGTCAGTCTGTGTGCAGAACCTCGTCAAGTGGGCGGAGATCTCCCTTGCCGAAGCGGTCAAAACCGTCACCAACAATGCTGCCAAACTGTTGAAAATCAACCACAAGGGTTATTTGAATCCTGGATGCGATGCTGACCTCGTGGTATTGTCTCAGCACGGTGATGTGCAGCAAGTGTTTAAGCTTGGTAAACCAGTGAAGACACCTAACCGGTTGCATGCCGTATTGTAACCGTCATAACTAATAGTAATTCCTGTTTTATAATCGAAATCAATGATGGTTCTTAAGAAAAATTGAGGGCACCGTGCACCTTTATAAGAAAATACATATGCGGCTGCAAAACCTGAAACGCCCCAGTTAGGCAGCTCAACGCTCCTGCGCACGCCACCTAGCAGGGCTGCAGTAAAATCATCCCTATATATTTGCTGAGATTCGCTGCGTATTGAATTCGAGCCGTCTTTATTTACCAATGCGTTATTTACCACAGCCATGTCCACATCCGCCTTTTTGGGTCGATTTATCAGTCGAGAACAGGATCTTTCAATGCCCTTAGATTTTCTTTATCAGATACATTCCCAGATAATCTGTCCGGTAGTAGCTGAATACCAAATTAGTTGAGATTTCCATGAAAAGCTATCTCTTGTTAACTGATTCAGTTCATTTCGTGAAAATTTCTTGATGAAATGTCCCATGCTAGCTGATTTACACCATTTTGCGGGGGTTACGACTGCACACGACTGCCTGTTGCCCTACTGGCCTTTGGGATTTTCTCTGAAGTTTTGTCTTTCCAAATTAGCCAGTTATCGCATGCAATCACTACATGAGTCCCATAAATTGCAGTCTTTCAGTATGGTGCTTGTTTTGCTGAATGTATTCATGTGTGTTGTATGCAGAGAGTCCGAATCGCACCGGAGTGCTTAGAAGCTTCAACAGATAACACACCATAGATTCGAAACACGGCCGTCAAACTCGCAAAGTCAGAGATTCAAGATAGGGACGGTGAGAACTCTTGGAAATTCACTCGAAAGCAGCAAAATAGCTGGGCGATATGGCCGGGATGGCAAAATCTCCCTCCTTGTCATTGGCTCCCATGTCCCTTCGGAGGTACGCCACCACACATTCCCAGTACAGTCTTCATCAGTGGCCCAAGGGAGTAACACCCAGCCCACATGAAATCTTTAGCTTTCCCGAGAATCCTGTCTCACGTGCCGCCTACGACAAAGCGTTAAAGGCCATGTACCAGAAATACGTCAAGATCTACCATCCAGACGCCGCACTGCAGCGGGATATCATTGACGACCACACTGGAAAGATGCTTTCTCCGGAGCAGAAAAGAGCCCGGTTCTCTGCAGTGCAGAGTGCCTATGAACTCCTCAAAGATCCCAGGAATAGGATCGCCTTTAAGCGCTATGAGAACACGTCGTGGGCAGACTACAAACGAGGAAAGACGACCAATTTCGAGGCCTTTCGCATGGCTAATGCCCATCGGAAAAAGTATGCTTACGAAAACGACCCCCAGTTCTGGCAAGCCGGCACATGGGAAGACTACTACCAAATGCGTTATAATCGACCAGCCCCTACACAGGAAGAGTGGGACAAAAATAAATGGTCCATCCTCTACGGAGTGCTTGCGGTTCTGGCCATTGTGGCGGCGTTGCAAGTGATGTTGGCGTTGGAGAAAACAGATGAGTTCAATCGGCAAACACGCCTCATGAACCTTCGTGCTAAAGCCGATTTGAGCAGCGCCTATGAAAACCACCTGGAGGGCATTTCCAGCTTCCAGAGGGTTCGCCGATTTTTGCTTTTCCGGAGATCGAGTCTCAAGGCACGTGACGAGGAGGAGGACAAGGCTCAGAAACTAGAGGAGAACGAAATCTTGACCCGGTACGCACGTGACCAGCTCCAAAAACACTGGGGAGACGAAGTTGGGGCAGGCACTGCGGAGCCCGCACACCACGACACCACACAGGCCAGTGGCACACCCTCGGGCCTGCACTTACCCGTACATGACAAAGAGTGAGAGGGCAGAGCATATGGGCACGCACGTGATGCGCACCCCAAAGCGAGCCAGCAATCGAGGCCCTTAGGAGCTAATGGACTTCACCAGGCCCGAAACTGTCTTAGACCTCAATAACATCCGGACATGTCTTGTTCGGATGGAGGACACGATTCTTTTCGACTTCATTGAACGCGCGCAGTTTTTCCTGCTGCCCAGTGTGTACCAGAAGAATGCGTACGACATTTCAGGCTTCGACGGGCTGTTTTTGGAGTGGCTTCTCTTGCAAACGGAGAAAACGCACTCACAGGTTCGGCGCTACGAGGCGCCAGATGAGACGCCCTTCTTCCCCAATGAGTTGCTCAAGCCGTTGCTCCCGTCCATCAATTACCCCAAAGTGTTGGCTTCTTACAGCGACGACATCAACGTCAGCCGCGACATCTTGGACTTTTACGTGACCAAGATTGTGCCCGAAGTGTCCTGCGCATCGGGCGATCAGGTGGTGAACACGGGATCCGTGGCGGTGTGTGATGTTGAGTGCTTGCAAGCGCTTTCTCGACGGATCCATTTTGGCAAGTTTGTGGCGGAGGCAAAGTACCAAGGTGATCCGGCCCTATACCGAAAGCTCATTGAGGCCAAGGACATTGCGGGTATCGAGGCCAGCATCACCAATGCCGCAGTGGAGGAGAAGATCTTGGAGCGCTTGCGGGAAAAATGTGAGGCGTATGGAACAGACCCCAGCTTGCGCTATAGTCAGAAGCAACAGCTGAAGGTAAAGGCTGAACTCATTGTGCGGGTCTACAAGGACTATGTGATTCCTTTGACCAAGAAGGTGGAAGTTGACTACTTGTTGCGCAGATTGGAGGATGAATGAGGGCGGGACTGTCCAAAAGACCGGGACTGTCCAAAAGACCGGGACTGTCCGAAAGGACCGGGACTGTCCGAAAGGACCGGGACTGTCTGAAAAGGACCGGGACTGTCTGAGAATGAGGTTTAGTTGAACAAGCGGCAACATGGGAGACAGATGAGGCGAGAATTGGGGCGCTTTAGGAATGAGGAGACTCAGAAGATTATGGCAGATCCAAGAATGATTGACATGGGCAGGCTTGATTTGGAGGAACCGCGAAGAGAACGCGGCTGGAGTCAACCGAAGTTGTTGGGAAAAATTGTTGGGAGTCCAGTGTTGAGCCTGGAGCTCGGATTTGCGAATGAATGAGGGTCGAGCCCAGCGCCTGGGATGAAGTTGGCACAGGGCAAACCAAGTCATGGATCCAAGCGGAAAACTAAACGGAAGACTCAATGTTCCTGCACCCGAAGATGAAGGCTCGACGCACCAATGCCACCAAAATTAAGGAAACGTGAATTACCAGGAAACGTGGTTGCGTGCGCACGTGCAGCCAAGGCACAACGTGTCGCTCATTGTTGGTGAGCAGCGTTGATTGGACCCGCTGGTAACGAGCCATTATCTCTGGCAGCGGCCGATATTTACCGGAGAGGCGCATGAAAGCGGAGCACCAGTCATTTCGGCAATCCTACAGGCATTCTACCGTTTCGGCAATTCTACAGTTTCGGCAATGGGCCTACTGTTCTCCAGTTCTGGTTCATGTTTCCGGTGCTTGTCGACTTTTGGCGATTTCTGGCGCCCTTGGGACGGGGAGAGGGCTGCCAGGATCACATGACAGGGCTAGCCATGGCCACATATCTCAGGAGGCTATTTCGGCCGCGCGCCAGGCTAATTTATGGTGGACCATGTGGCCGCACGTTTGCGCGCGTGTGCAGGATCCAATGGATTTTGCACCCACCGGGTCTGCGATAAATAGCCCGACTTCTTGCTTGTTTTCGCCCAGCACATCGTTGCTTTAATACCACATTTGCTTTCGACAAGTTTTGGCTCCTCTTCTCCGGGCCTTCACACAGCTTCCCACTGCCTCCTCGCTTCCCACCTCTTCGCTTCTCGTCGATCGCCTCCACTGCCTCCTCGCTTCCTGCCTCCTCGCTTCCTGCCTCCTCGTTCTCGTCGATCGCCTCCTCGCTTCTCCTTGACAAGCCGTTGAAACCCCCGATCCATGCCGCTGAACTCCACCGCTCCCCTCGCCCCGCCCCCCGCCCCATACGTGGACTCTCCAGGCACGCTTGTGTCTTGGGTGGTGCTCCTCGGAGCCGCGGTTTTGGTGGTGTCTCCACGCACCCAGAAGCTGACGCGTGCGCTTGTCCGCTTTGTATGGGCATGTTTCCTCAAGCCCATGGTCGGCAAGCTCCACAAGGACCCCCAGGTGCAGGCCGACCAGCAGCAGCACCTCGACCAGTTTTACCTGAACCAGGCGCACATCTATGACTCGACGCGGGCGGTTTTGCTCAAGGGCCGGAAGGAGTGCCTTCAGCTCGCGGTGCTGCATTTGCAGAGCGGGCCTCGGCGCCGGGCGGGGTCCAAATTGGTGTGGGTGGACATCGGCGGAGGCACGGGCTTGAACATCGAGTACATGCACTCCATCTTGCCGATAGCAGACAACTTCCACGCCATATACTTGGTGGACCTCTCGCACTCGTTGTGCGAGGTGGCGCGCAAGCGGTTCGAGGGCACGCCGTGGCGCCACAAGGTGCACGTCTTGGAGACGGACGCCAGCGACTTTGCCATTGTGCAGGAGCACGCCGACTTGGTGACGTTCTCGTACTCGTTGCTGATGATCCCCAGCTTCAATGCGGTGGTGGACCACGCGCACAGCTTGTTGAGTCCCACCACGGGCGTCGTGGCATGCGTGGACTTTGGCGTGCAGTCGGCGGGAACCTCCATGGGCCGCACCAACACGCTTGGAGGGAGCTTCAGGCGCAACAGCCCGTGGTTCTTGCGTCACTTCTGGCGGATCTGGTTCGAAACCGACAAGGTGTATTTGGACCTGGCGCGCCGCAACTACCTCGAGTACCGCTTCGGCACGGTCAAGTCCTTCAATGCGTACAACAACTCGTTGGGGCGCATTCCTTATTATGTGTGGGTGGGTTGCCACAAGGACCGCTCTCTGTCGCTTGTGCACAAGATCAACTGCTTGGCCACGGAGTCGCCGTACCTTGCGCCGTCTGACGAGACCCAGGCCATGGAATACCCGTTCCCCGGCTCGGACTCGGACCAGGCGGCTTTCCCCATCAGCAAAGGCCACGAGGCGGCGTTGTTCAACCTCCGCCGCAGGTTGCCGTACCCCTCGCTGTACTACCAGCAACAGCCCTGGAGAGTGTACTATGACGAGGTGGACGCCAAGTACCACCAGTTTGGCAACCAGTACATCTATGCCTTCACCTGGGAGGACCCCCGAGAGGACCACCGCATCCTCAAGTTCTCGCGCAACGACACGGTGTTGGCCATCACGCTGGCTGGCGACAACGTGTTGCTGTATGCTGGGCTTGCGGACCCGCCCCGAAAGATCCATGCGGTTGACCTCAACCCGTGCCAAAACCATCTCCTCGAGCTCAAGTTGGCGGCGTTCAAGTGCTTGACCCGCGAGCAGATCTGGGCCATGTTCGGCGAGGGCAAGATCGCCGGCTTCACGGAGTTGTTGCTCCTGCGACTCGCCCCCCACATGTCTTCGCAGGCTTTCCAGTACTGGATGGACAAGGGCCCCAAGGCCTTTTCGAGAAAAGGGCTCTATGACACGGGCTCCACCAGGTGGGCTCTCCGGTTGGCCCGCGGCGTGTTTGCCTTATTTGGCATCTCCTCCGTCATCGACGACTTGTGCAACTGCACGGACCTCCTGCACCAAATCCACCTCTGGGAGACCAAGATCAGACCCACGCTTTTCAATCCGTTTGTGGCCACGTTGTTGGTGGGCAACCCCATCTTCCTCTGGAAAGCCCTTGGGGTGCCTCAGAATCAGGCCGAGATGATCGGCGACTCCGTGTTGAAGTATGTGATCAATACGCTTGACCCCGCTGTACGCAGGTGCTTGATCTCCTCTGACAATTACTTCTATTACTTGACCTTGCAAGGCAAGTACAGTCGGCAAAACTGTCCAGACTATTTGACGGACAAGGGCTATGCCAATTTGACCAGCAAGTCAGTCAACAGTGAGTGGGTCAAAAAGCCCGAAAAGGGCGATTTCAACCCCAGCAAGGAGCTCGGCCAAGCCACCGACGTGGATTCCGGAGGCGGTCTCTCGCCCATTGACAACATCCGTCTTCACACTGACACCCTCAACGACGTGTTTGCTCGACTCAGCAAGAAGTCCATCACCATTGCGATCATTATGGACCACATGGACTGGTTTGACCCCAAAAAGGATGATGCAACATCCGAAATCTTGGCTTTGCGCGAGTGCTTGGCCCCCAGCGGAAGAGTTATGCTTCGCTCTGCAGCTCAGTATCCATGGTACATCAAAAGGTTTGAGAAGTGTGGCTTCAAGTGCAAGCCCGCTGCCATCAGAAGAGCCCACGAATCGATCGACCGGATCAACATGTACGCATCCACGTGGGTGTGCACGAAGATTGAAAGCACGCAGCGTCGTCGCATGAGCTCTTTGAAGATATAAGACTATAGTTCCGGCTGTAAATTGACGCGGTTGGGCTGTGAATGGGTGCGGTGGATTCAGACCAAATGATTTCGCCTAAATTAGGTAGAACTGGATTAGCGAGACTGAGCTTGGCTTCGTAGATTGGTTCTGATCTGGAAAGTGGGTTAGTTCCTGAAACACTGGGTCAGTTCTTGATGAAACATTGGGTCAGTTCCTGGATTCGGCCAGCTCCTGGATTGAGCCAGTTCCTGGTGAAACACTGCGTCAGTTCCTGGTGAAACGTTGGGTCAGTTACTGGACTGAGTCAGTTCTTGATGAAACACTAGGTCAGTTCCTAGATTGGGCCAGTTCCTGGATTGGGCCAGCCCCTGGACTGAGTCAGTTCTTGATGAAACTTTGGGCCAGTTCCTGGATTGGGCCAGTTCCTGGATTGGGCCAGTTCCTGGATTGGGCCAGTTCCTGAAGATTTGGATCAAGTCGGCTTGAACCATTGCGCTTTGCATCTGCAGAGGTGTCAGTAGAAAGAAACGAAATTTGAAATCCGTTGTAGCTCCATCGACAATGCCTTGAACTTTGCACGAGCTTTAGGAGCAGGCCAGGTTGGCCACTTGGATCAATAACGAACGTCAATGCCAACCGGGTGGATGGCCCCAGCCATTCATCTGGGCAGTGGTCTACCCAATGAAGTCTGCGCATGCCTCCACCACCGCAAGCCTGATACCACCACCGCAAAAGACCGACATACCCCCGCCTCTAATCGTGCATTCGCCAGTAGTTCGGGATGGTGCCGCTGTTCTCCATGCGGTATAAGCGCCAGGCCTCCCGCACGTGATCGGCGGTCAAGGGCATCTTGCGGTCGCCCAAGTACTCCAAGGGCCGCTCGGCAATGGCCGGCACGTTTTCGCCCGCCGCTAGCATACGGATGGTCTGCCGCTTGCGGTTTTTCTTGGCGTCAATGTCCAACACCAACTGCGTCTTGTACTCCTGTTCCTGCACCTCGAACGCCTTGGTGATCACGTCGCCAAGCAACAGTTTGGAGAGCCCCGCCAAAACCACGGCGATGTTCTGCGGGATGGAGTGGCCCAACACGGCGTTGGCGATTTTCTTGACGCCGGGCTTGTTGACCCTCATCCGCCGATACGCCTCGAAGCGCTCCATCTGGGCGTCGGTGAGCGACGTCACCAAAAGCCGGTTCTTGTCGTCGTCGCTCATTTCGGGGGCGGAGTTGTTTTTGAGTTCTCGGTAGCGGGCCACGAGCGCCTCGTCGTCGATGTCCGAGAGGTCGGAGGGGTCCGAGAGCTCGTCTAGAGGCTCCTGCGGCTCCTGGATCGGGAGCGCCTGAGGGTGCAGGGCGGGGCCGGCAGGGAGAGGCAGGAGCGGGGCGTCGGGCCTTTCGCCGGGCTCGTGGCGGTCGGCATAGAAGACGCGCCAGATCAACGCCTCGTCTTCTTCATCGAGGCTGACGTCGCTCTGGATGCTTTCGGAGTCACTCATGGGGGAGATGGATGGAGGAGCGCGCGAGGATATGCTCCGCACCCGTACACCATACGGTACACCCGTGCACCAAGTGCCCCCCGTGCACCCCGCGAACGGCCATGTATTTCTCCGGAAGCCAATACAAATAGAACTGCTCCTGAAAGGGAAGTCCGCCAGTATGCTCGGGATGTAGGGGCTTCGGGAGGCACGGGTCTTCGGCTGCCCGTCTTCGAGCTCATACACGGCGCCCCATTGCACAGCACGTCTGGAGAAATGTATATTTCCTATATCATCGCAAGCGGGGCTTGCCCAAAAGTCATCACAATCCCAACCACAACTTGGCCTTCTTAACCTCAAAGGTCTCGTACAACTCGATGTCATCGGAGCTTGTTCCCACCTGCACCTCGTACTGACCCTTTTCCATGTTCCACTTGCCCAAGTATTCATCAAAGAACGAGGTGGAGTCCTTCAAAGACAAGTCGAACTCCACCGTCTTCTTTTCGCCCGCCTTCAAGTTCACCTTCTCGAAGCCCTTTAATTCCTTGATTGGCCGGTCCACCTTGGAAGTCTTTGGCGCAATGTAAATCTGCGCCGTCTCAGAGCCTGCAAGCTTGCCAACGTTTTCCACCGTCACACTACCGGAGAGCTTGTCTTCAGACTCATTCACCTTCACGCTCAAGCCAGATAACTTAAACTGTGTGTACGACTTGCCGTAGCCGAATGGGAACGCAACCTGCCTCTGCAACTTCTCATAGTACCTGTATCCAACATAGATGTCTTCTCCGTACAAGACCCTTCCTTGCACGGTCTTGAAGTTCAAGTATGCTGGGTTGTCGGAGTTTTTGAAGGGCCACGACAATGACAATTTTCCACTGGGGTTCTCTTCTCCAAACAAGACCTTGGCAATGGCGCTGCCACACTCGGATCCGCCATACCACGCGTGGACCAATCCCTTAGCCTTGGATAACCAGGGAAATTCAACCGGAGTTCCAGATTGGTTGAGCACGATGGTGTTGGGGTTTGCTTCGATGACTTGGCGCACCAAGTCGTTGGTAAGCATGGGGAGCTCCATGTCGGGTCTGTCCCAACCCTCGGTCTCCCACTCTTGGTTGAGACCAATGGACAACACCACCTTGTCGACCGACTTGGCCAAGTCAACCGCCTTTTTGATCTCTTCTTGTGGGTCGATCTTCTTGCAGAACCCAATACCAACAGCTCCCCCAAACGTAACTGTAGATCTCTGGTCAAGTTTGGAAGTTTTTCCCGAGCCGTATTCAACCAAAATCGTATAACGCTGGCCTTTGTTCAAGCGGATAGTTTCAATCATCTCCACAGTTCCGCTTCCAAAGAATGCTGAGCCAGGAGATTGTTTCGTTGCGTTGTCGATAAGTAACTTTCCATCAACATACAACTTGCCTGATCCACAGACTGTCAAAGAAAAGTCGTAATCGGCGGTTTCGTCCGGGGTGACGTAACTCTCAAAATCAGCGTAAAAAAGGTCCTTACCCTCAATAGCCTCATGATAGTAGTCAAACAAAAGCAAATGGCCTTGATAGTAGCTTTTCTTATCAAAGTTCTCCCTTCTTTCCAGCGCGAGTCCCAGCTTGTCTCCGTCACTTGGTGGTTTCGAGGTGAACCTTCCACTAACTCCGGCCTCGCCGGTGTAGGGGTCTACTGCAAACTTGCTGGCAGCCAAGGAAGGCAAAGACTTGTGAGCATAGCACCCCACGGAGTATTCAGGCTCTTTGCCCAAGATCTTAGTAATTCCATCAAAAGGCGTAACCGAAGAGATTCCGTACAAAGCAGCAGAGCCACCGCCCGAGGTAGCCGCGATCTTTGCATTTGGACCGATCACGGCGATTTTGTCGGATTTTTTCAATGGAAGAAGCTCATCTTCGTTCTTCAACAACACAATGGCCTCGGCGGCGATCTTTTGCAAGAATGCCCTGGTCTCAGGGGTGTCATTGGTGGTCTCTGGGCCGTCCTCAGGAATTCCACTTCTCTCACACCACTTGACAAAATTCAACACCCCGCGCACGCGGTCATCCACATGCTGGATGTTCAACTCCTTGGAGGTGATCATGTGTTGGATCTCTTTGTGGAGTCTAAAGTTTGAAGGGCCAGGCATTTCCAAGTCCAAGCCATTCTCGATGGCCGTTTTGGTAGTATATGTTCCGAACCAGTCCGACATGACCATGCCGTCCCAAGCCCATTCCTTGCGCAAAATGTCCTGGAGAAACTTCTTGCTTTGAGACACGTGCTCGCCATTGACTTTGTTGTAGGACGACATGAACGAAGCGGGATTCTCATACTTCACGGCCAAACGGAATGGCTCCAAGTATATTTCCCTCAAGGCTCTCTCGGTGATGATGGAGTCCGAGGCAATGCGCTGATCTTCCAAGTCATTACCGACAAAGTGCTTAATCACCGCGCCAATGTCTTTTTCTTGGATACCCTTCACAACGGCAACCGAAGCCATTCCCGCAAGGTATGGATCCTCGGAAAAGGACTCGAACCCACGGCCACCCAAAGGACCTCTCTGGATGTTTGTGGTGGGGCCCAAAATAGCATGGGCCGACTTTGCCCGTGCTTCTTTGGCCATGAGGTTACCCGCTTCCCTGATGAGGTCTTTGTTGAAAGTTGCAGCCAAACCGGTACCGCAGGGGAAACATGACGCCGGCTCTCCGAACGCAAACTTGGTGCCTCTCACACCATTAGGTCCGTCGGACACACGAACAGAGGGAACGTTCAACCTTTCCACTTTGTAGGTGTGCCAAAAATCCACGCCGGCAAGGAGGCTGATCTTTTCTGAGAGCGTCAACTCGGAGAGAACTTGGTCCACGTCAAAGGTCGTCATATTAGAAATGGGGGAAGTTGTACAACAGAAAACAATAGAGGGGGTTTAGTGGTAAGGATGTTGTAGGTGCTGTAGGGAATTGAATGATGAATGGGCAAATTGTAGGGATAACGCTCATTTATATATGGGGCAGGGTCGCCATTTGTTGAGCCACGGCGGATCAACTACCCATTTGGCCATGCAGGATATGCGAGCCACTTGAAACTGCCGCGCCTGTCTTGGCAACCTCCTGCACGAAACTACCCCAGCTTTGAGCGAGTCGGGGATGTTGCACTCGCCGGCGGCCGTGAAAACACAAACGAAAAGGCGGCAAGAAGAGACGCTAGGTTCGTGTGAGTCGGTCACGTGATTTAGAAAGGAGCCGGGGCTTTGAGTAGATTTGCGGGTTCATTCGACTTTCGCCATGTTTCCGGACTCTTCGGCCACATTTCCGAACTCTTCGGCCACATTTCCGGACTCATCGGCCACATTTCCGGACACAGGCGCATTTCCGGACATGCGTACCAAAATTGTAAGGTTACGCCGCCGCCGCCTCTTGTCCGCCTAAAACCGGCATTAGTCAGCGGATGTGGTCGGACTATGCATCGGGTCCAAGTACGCGCATCCGAACGGGCAGGTTGATCCTTTTAGGATAGCCATCCGCGTCCCCGCTGCAGGCCCCACACAAAAATGGGGTGGGGTAAATGAATGTGCGTAAATTAGACGCGACCCCGCCATTTTTTACGCAACACGTTATTGCGCGAGCACCCCGCGTCTCAAGTGGCTCAACAAGGACGGACCAGAAACTGGCTTGGCGCAATTTTCTTTCCGCCCTTGAAGCCCACTCCTCTACAACCCCAGCTTTTATGGTTCTTCCCCCAACAGACTCCCGCCCTTTTGACAGCACGTCAACTGCTTGCTGCCATGGAGAACGTGACTCCTCACGTGACTCGTGACTCTTCCAGGTACCGTGTTCTTATCTCCGTGCTATGGTTCATATACTGCACCGCCGATGACGTGGACCAATACCAGCCATTCCGGTGAATGCCGGTCAATTTTCATGCTTGTGGAAAGCTCAGCCCAAGGTGATCCAATGTACGCTTGGGTGATCAAACTGTACAATGTGGTCCAAAGGTGATACACTCAAAATGAAAAAAATCTATGGACACCAAATCTAAGCTGGCCAAACCGGCGCCATGCCAATGCTCCTAGGTAGCCTCTTCTGGTAGCTGTAAGCTGTTGTTGAGCCTGTGGGGTATTTGTACGCTGGATTGCTTTTGGCCTTCTTGTCTATTGTCTAGTCTATTGTCTAGTCTATTGTCTAGTCTATTGTACATTCTATTCTCTATTCCACTCTATTCTACTCTATTCTACTCTATTCTACTCTATTCTACTCTATTCTACTCTATTCTATTCCCCATTCTATTCCCTATTCTACTCTATTCTACTCTATTCTACTCTATTCTACTCTATTCTATTCCCCATTCTATTCCCTATTCTACTCTCTGTTCCTTGTGCATCGCCTAACCCATTCATGTAGCATGGAATATTCGGCAGCTGTTGCCGGGTCAAACATTGACCAAAAGAGCCCCTTCGCCAAGATACAGCCGGACATAGTTTATTGTCTTGAGTCGCGAGTCGCTGGAATAGACCCTCCAGAATACTTGCAATACTTGACATTCACCATTCCACGGCCGTCAATTCTGCAAGAGGTGCCTTCCAATGATGCAATTGGTCCGCCTCATGCAAACGACGATGCTGGAGATTGCCCATATGCACACCACTGGGACGTGCCCACTTGGAAGGAAGTTCGGCAAGAGACAATGTGCCCGCTTGAGTTTGGGGCTTGCTGATACCATGTAGCTGACTTGGGAAAATCAAGCATTGGCTGTGGTTCGCCCAAGAGTTATAAGGATTCAACAATGGTTCAATCTTCTAGCGCCCAATCAATTACGCCTCGTTTGGTGGCGACACGACAGCATGGAGTTATACCGTTGGCTGATTTTGGTGTAGATCGTGTAGGCTATAGTAGTGAATAGCAGCCACGTGGTAGTGTATTGACTAGTCATGGGTGGGCTAGTCGTGGATGGACTAGTCATGGGTGGGCTAGTCATGGGCCCACGTGGTATTTGTAATGGCTTGTCATGGGCCCACGTGGTATTTGTAGTGACTTGTCATGGGCCCACGTGGTATTTGTAGTGACTTGTCATGGGCCCACGTGATATTTGTAGTGACTTGTCATGTAGTCACGTCGTGTAATTAGTCGCCCCCTGCGTGCCTGGTAAAGAACGTATTCAAAGGCTTAGATAACCAAAATAGGCCGCCAGAGTGACTCTAAGTGTAGGACCATGTATGGAAATGCTGAGTGAGAGCATTGGATCCCACTCTAATGTATGGCATTGCATCCTGGGCAGTGTGGGCCACTATATGCTGATCCAGCAATATGAAACCTTCTTTCGATAGTTCGATAGGTGGGGCGAGATCTGCTTCACATGCCATAGTCACCACAGTGAACACACAATCACAACCTAATGCAATCTGGTTACTTCCACGTATGTGCTAGTTTCTGGACTAGTTTAGTAACTTCGGACACTGTGCACTTTGGCACTGACCAGTTCATCTCACTGAGGATAGTCGGCCTTGGGAATTGGAAAGAAACACCCGATTTTCCATGCGGCAAAAAACAACATCTCTAAATCTTTTCTCAAGTGACGATCAACTTTTGCAACTGAGTGTGAATGTGGTGCACTTGCAGGAGACGATGCTCCCAGTCGTGGCACTGCTCCATAAGAATGCCATCAATCAAGCCACAGAGTTCGGCGTAAAGACGGAGCGAGTCCGAGCTTCTGGACACACCATGCGCAACAAGAAGATCCAAGCATTCGTGGATACCCTGCACGGCAAAGTGCTTCAATGAGGCATGCACTCGGAGGCCTAAGTGCTCATAGTTCTTGGGAAGCCTCAAGGAAGACTCGATCACCTGGCGCATGCCGTGCACGAGGTCGGAGATGTCGTAGGCATCGTGACAAAGGCGGGGCGCAATATGGTCGCGAGCCGTCCCATACTCGGCCCCTGCAATCGACGCCACGCGGGGGAGCTTGTCAAGGTGAAACACGGGCACTCCTTGCACATGGTCTGCATACGGCCTGAGCGACGTGGAGAACACAAACGTCACCTGGGAGGTTGTGTTGCGTAGGTAGGACGGCGGGATGAGCTTCCTCGACACGTCCACGGCTTCGACGTGGGTCGTCGTCAAAGCACTGTATCCAGCCAAGAACAGTTCGATCGCCTCGAGGATTTCCGACGCAGGCGACCCCAGCTCCTCCGCCGCAATGACATTGATGGCGTAGTCGGGCACATAGTGCAGGAACGGCTCTCTGCTCTTCCACATAGCCAAGTCAGGAGCAATCAACGTGTCGAAAATCGCCTGCGTCACAAAAAACGGAAGGTCGTTGCGGTGCATGAACGTGAGGTTGTAAGACATGTGGGCGGTGAAACTGTGCTCATCCATCCACACTCCAGGTTCGTACCAGTAGTGAAGCAGCACGCCATATTCCGGGTGGACGGAGGCATTGTTGCCAGAGCGCCCCTTCACATGATTTTGACCGTGGTAGTTTCTGTCTTTCTCGTGGCCTCCGTCGGTAATTTCCTCACCAATTGCTGCATTTGTTTGGAAGCTGCCGCTGGACAAATCCGGCCCGGTATAGAAGACCGGCTCGGGCCCCAGGGGGTGGTCCGGTCGCTCAATGACATCCGGAAGATCGTTGATTATTGGGTACCGGTATGGACAGCCAATCAAATCAAGCCGGTAGTCGAGCTGCTTTTGCACGGCCGCCGCCAAGTCGGGAAAGCGAAAGCCCACATCAGCAAGGCGGATATGGATGCTTTGGGCCACGGGGAACTGCGAGGCCGTCATGGCGCGGAGCTGCTCAGCCTGCTGTTGCAAAGAAGGCACATGGAAATGTCGCCATAGAACCACGGATATTGCCACTAGAGCAGAGAGGAAGAGCATCAAGGAGGGCGGGCGGGCGGCCGGCAGTGAAGCGTGCTGCTTGGCCTTGCCTCGCACATACGCGCATACAGGAGCACGTGTCACGTGGAATGTCACGTGATGTGTCACGTGATGTGTCACGTTATCAGACCGAGCGGCGGCGCTGCGTGTTCTCGGCAGCGCCCATGCAGGACAGACCCACTGGGTGTGCATGTTCAACACGTTACACCCACCTCTTCGCACACCCCTACACCAAGAACTGGGGTCCTCGCACACCCATACACCAAGAACTGGGGTCTTTGCACAGCGCGCTCCACTCGACCCATCCCGTCAGCATGAGCGTGCCGCTGGTCCCCATAGATCCACACACGGTGCCCGAGCTGCAGGAGCAACAATATGTCCATGACGTGTATAATGAGATCGCGCTGCACTTCTCCCAGACTCGCTACAAGCCATGGCCCATCGTGGAACGGTTCCTCAAGGCGCAGCCCGACTACGCCGTCGGAATCGATGTCGGTTGCGGCAACGGCAAGTACCTCTGCATCAATCCCAAGCTTACCCTCATTGGGCTGGACCGCTCTCATGGCCTAGTGGCTTGCGCCCAGGAAAACTCCCGCAACCAGTCCCTTTTGGCGGTGGCCGACGGGCTCCATTTACCGCATCCCAGCGGGCGCTTTGACTTTGCCATCTCCATAGCGGTGATCCACCATTTTGCCTCTGAGGACCGCCGCATCGATGCCATCCGCCACATACTCCTGAAATTGAGGCCCGGTGCCCCCCTATTGGTGTATTGCTGGGCCTTGGAGCAAGCCACGTCTCGAAGGGGTTATAAGGAGGGGGACGACCAGGACATTTTGATTCCGTGGGTGTTGAACCGCGGCGTCAATCGCAAAAAGGGACGAGGAAAGGGGCAACAGATCTTGACCGGGGAGAATGAGAAGAACGGCGGAAATGGGGCTATAGGGCGGAATGAGGCAGCGGAGGGAACGAATGAAGTGGAGGCTCAAGGCCACGCGGAAGTGGCGGAAGATGTGAAGAAGGACCAGGCCGAAACAAAATACCGGTACTACCATCTTTATAAGGAAGGGGAGTTGACCGCCAACGCGGTATCTGCAGGAGGGCGTGTTATTGACTCTGGCTATGAGAAGGATAACTGGTGGGCCATCATTGCGCGGCCGGAAACCACCTGACTAACTGCAGGCCAGGACTACTGACACTTGGCGTACAAGTGCCAGGACTACTGACACTTGGCGTACAAGTGCCAGGACCCTGGTGCACGGGTCTACTGGCTCGGTGGTCTTTGGTTGGTACAAGGATCCGTCATAATACACCCCGCCCTGGCGATCTGAGGGATGTACGGGCGAATCTGCTGAAGCAGATATCATCGATTGCAGTCCAAGTGTGCATACAGCCATCCTGTCTGCCCATTGTAGCCAGGGCCTTTGATTGAAGAAGCGAGTGTGTATCTTCCCTTGGACAGAGGTCCTTATATGCAGTCGCGCAGTACTTCCCTCAAAAAGGTCGCGCAGTACTTCTTTCATAAGGGTGTACCGATGTGCGGCCGGATCTCCATGACACGCAAAGACCAGTTGGTTAGGGCTACTGACCTCGATGCCTTGAGTTGTAGGCGGAGTGCAAACGAAAAGGGCTACTTTGAGCCTGCCGACCCGTACATCCAGCCGCTCGTCGGCGCCTACGAACAATGCCTACTGCTCTGTGAAGGCTACACCCACAACTCCGCCACCAAGACCCTCCGCAACGCCTTCAGGGACTCCAAGTTCCCGTTGATCAATCGGGGAACGTTCTACCGCACATACTCCGTGGACCGTCTCGTGTCGGACTTCATTGCCGAGCACCGCAAGTGCCAGATCGTGGCCCTTGGCGCCGGCTCGGATACGCGGGCATTCCGGATCCTTGGCTCCGCCGCCGGCGCCGACGTGTCGTACACAGAAATCGATTTTCCGGAGCAGACTCGGATCAAGCGCGTGGCGATTCTGAAGCTGCGGCTTCTCCAAAAGGCCATTGGTTGCTCGATTGCTGGTGTAGATGGGGGTGAGGCAGAAGAGGGGGCGGGGTGTGCATCTGGGGGTGAAGTTGGAGCTGGAGCTGGCGTGGGAGCTGTGCCTGGATCTGGATGTGGAATTGGTGCGGGAGAGGGAGCCAGACCTGGATTTGCAGGAGAGGGAGCCAGACCTGGATTTGCAGGAGAGGGAGCCAGACCTGGATTTGCAGGAGAGGGAGCCAGACCAGGCTTTGCGGATCGGGCGGCCATGACCGCGGCTCAGTTCCAGGCCTTGCCCACAGACCTCCACCTGGATCGCTATCACATGGTCGGAGTCGACTTGCGGGCGCTCGATGGAGCGTCCGACCGCCTCTCGTTTTTGGAGCGCCACACGCCCACGCTACTACTCAGCGAGTGCGTGCTCTGCTACCTCACGCCGGAGGAGAATGGCCGCGTGTTGCAGTTCTGGAGCCTGCGCTTGGAACACGTGTCCATTGCAATGTACGACCCAATGGGGCTCGACGATGCCTTTGGTCGCACCATGGCGGACAACTTGGCCCAGCGGGGCTTGGACCTTGCGTCTTTTTTGCTGTACCCCGACCTCTCGTCACGGAAGGCCTGGCTTGAGCGCCTTGGTTTCTCGGCGCACCTCACGGACTTGGCGCTGGTGGGAGGCTACGGCCCTGCGGAGATGGCCTGGATCTCTCCGTCGGAATGGACCCGCGTATCCCGCTTGGAGATGATCGACGAGGTTGAGGAGATTTCCATGCTCTTGAAGCACTACTGTTTGATCTACGCGGAGCACAACCTCTGCCTGGGGTTTGTCCACAATCTCAAGTGGTTGATGTCGTGAGCCGGCTCATAAAGGGCAGTGTTCATTGACATCATGACATCATGACATCATGACATCCATGGCATCCATTGAACGGTTCATTATTTTGTTCATGGCTTCAAGTCGCTTTTTACCGTTGAACTTGTGGCTCCGGAGCCGCCTACTCACTGCATTCTTTGGTGCATGTCATACGAAGTTAAAGCAATGGCAGGGGCGCCAAGTACCACGACTTAGCTTGGAGGACTAGTCCAAGAAAGCCTATCCGTCATAAATGAAACCAAGTCCTCAGCATTCATATGCATATTTTGGATATACTGAATGACGAATAAGATGTGAGTGCCCGTTACAGCTGCTCGGTAACGTTCCAGGGACCAGGTGCAGCTGACACAGAGGGATAAGCACGGAGATTTACGTGTTGTAACCTTCACTTTTGGATATCAAGCGAGGGATGCCCGCTCATACTGATGGCCTCTTTCTCGAAACATGAATGCAGCGAATGAGCTACTCCATCGGGTATCCGTTTCCGAGCAGTCACCGAACCCCGAATCAACCCAGGGAACGAATTTCCAACGGCATCATTCCAAGCATCCTTCTATTCTAGCGGCAGACCGAACCGGCAGGAAGGGATGCATAGGCGAGTCAGGAAGCTTGTATAGGCTGACATCATCGCCGAATCCACCTACACAAGTGTCTGCGTGGTGTCTGCGTGGTGTGTGCGTGGACTTTCCCAGGACTGGTTCGCTGGCTCGTGCTCCAGCTTTCCACGACTTTCTGACTCGGAAAAGGCGGCTGTGCTCACCGAAGCTGGGAAATAAACACCATCGCTATTACCAGCGCCAGTTTATTCTTGTGCTTATTCTAACGTTCCAACCAACCCCTCTCACGACCTATTTCGCTAGCTGCACCTGTGAATTGATCAACTCAAAATGCCTTCTCCTGAGATTCCCTCGCTTTCTCGTCTTCATCTTCTAAACCTAATCTTCTAGTATCCATTCACTTCTTGAATTCCGCCAGTCTTCATACCCTACAGCTATCGAACGAACTAGTACCGGCCCCTAATTCGTCCTTCACTCATTCAAAAATGACTTCCGGTATAATGCATGTGAATTTGTGGGTTATGTTCGGTATGTACTTGTTTAGGTCAAGTACTAAGAGAGGAGGTATTCGTTGACCCAAAAATAGGGGGATCTTCCGACTTATATAGATGAATACTGGCCCGATGAATACTGGCCCGATGAATACTGGCCCGGCCGCGTGAGGCCTCGGACATGGCGAGACCGGGCCCTGGTTGCACTTTTAGCCGGCGTGGGGGCACGATAGTGCCACGTCTGGTCGATGTTGGTGTTGGGACAGCCGCCCGCCTTTTCGCCCGTCCGTCCCAATCTGGCTTATCCGTAGGTCAAAGCCTGAGGCGGATAGGCAGTCGGTTTGGACACGCCTCTCCAGGGCTCTCGACCTCGTAACCGCACGTCGCCAAGAGTATCCCATGGTGGATCTAACAGATGTTATCAGAAGTAATGGCTATGATTGAGTCAAGAAAATAGTAAAGATGTACTAGGACAATTTACAGGATTAAAAGCGTCAATTGGGATAGGGTTTAAAATAGGCAACGCGAGTCAAAAGCGTATAGACAGGGTGTAGACAGTCGCGCAGAGTCTTGCCAAAAAGAGGAAAAAAGGCTGTCCAGTGGACGGGTGAATAAATTGGACGAAGCGCAAAATAAATCATAATTGATTTTGCGTTGGTCAAGGACTGCAAGCGAACATGCGCCTGGTTTACAGGAGCCAGTTTTTCTAGGTTTGAAATCATACATTCATGCTGTTAGATCCACCATCGGTAGCGCGCTACCCATGGATCCACACTTGACCTGCGACTTGCGGTTACAAGGGGAAACCGTCGAAAACCCACCTGGAGAAAGGCGTGACAAATCATTTACCGCCCATCTCCGAGGCCCTAGACGTCAACGGCACCAGCGCCGTGGTTTTACCCAAAAGCAGCGCCGTGGCTTTGCTCAGATGCAGGACAAATGGTGCCTCAGGCGCCACTTGACCTACGGATAAGCCAGATTGGGATGGACGGGCGAAAAGGCGGCCCGGCCGTCCCAACACCCAACATCGACCAAATGTGGTAGTATCGTCCCCCCACGCCGGCTAAAAGTGCAACCAGGCGCATTCGGCCCGGGCCAGCTTTTACCTATATAAGTTTGGATGATCCCCTTGTTTTAGGGATCATCAACGAATACACCTTCTCTAAGTACTTGACGAAAATATACAAAAGAACATAACATACTAGTAACTTATGTTTGTGCTACTGTACTCGGGCCTCCAGTTGCGTTCTTGAAAAGTCTTACCATACGTCTATTTGGGGCCCGAGCTTTCTTCTATTTGGCAAAATACACTTGAATAGGCATAAAAGGAAGTTCTAAATTGTTACTCCCCATGGTAGTGTGCTACCCATAGGTGCTCAATTGCAAGTAGCTTCAGGGCATGCGCGTTGAGGCTCTTAATAAGGTCAGACATATTTGTTCAAAGATAAAACCACCCAGTGAAGTATATTGAGACGATTCCTAAAATAGAATCTTCTTCGGAACTGCTAAAACGTATTATGAATTCTTTAAATTGGTGATTACTGCTTGGAGTTCAATCACCGTCTAGAGACTTGCCTTGACAGTTGCGGTTAATTATTTTGTACTGAAATAGGAATCATGATTATTGAACAACAGATTATTAAATTTATTTATATAAAGAAGAACACCCCAAGAAGTTACATCTCTTGACAAGACTATGTATCCACTAATACTTAAATCTTGTGCGAGCAAGTACAAGAAAAAATACTTAAATCTTGTGGGAGCAAGTACAAGAAATAATACTAATGATTCTCCAAGCAACTTCCCGAGGGAGCTCCCACCCAAGACATCGCTTGACAATGTCATTGGTGCGAGCACGTACCGACTCTACAGGCGAAAGAAATCTGAAGGGACTATCAAATCATGATCGTGAATACTACTTCAACACTCCCTCTGAAGGAGTATTTAACAGCTTTTCTAAACGGAAAACTTCGGAAAATATTTACATGAAACAAATGCCAGGCCCTTGACTCCAAAGAAAGATATGTCTCAACAAATCCCTATATGGCTTGAAGCAAGCTCCACTCGTCTGGAACCAAGTGATCAATGAAACCATTAAGAAAATGAAGTTTCAACGGCTCATCAATGAGAGTTGCATCTAGTGCTAGAAAAGTGGATCTTTAATAACCCATACCGACTGCATCAGGCCAGAAAATTGGAGGAACAGCGCCCAGGAGAAGGAAAGTTCGGGCTTTGTCCTGAATCGTTCTATTTTGGCCTTCAGCCGTACCATTTTGGTAGGTACAATTTTGGTAGGTACAATTTTGGTAGGTACCATTTTGGTAGGTACCATTTTGGTAGGTACCATTTTGGTAGGATGAATAAGTGTTGGTAAACTTATGCAGAATGCCTTTCCGAAAGAAGTATGTGATCAAAGTGTCATTAGCAAACTCCAGTCCGTTATCAGTCCTTATTCCAAGGTGATATGGTGAGTATCCAGATTGTGAACAACAGTGATTATCCACAAAGCGCTGGATCACTTCGACGGCACCCGACTTATAGAGTAAGGGGATTGCTGCAATAAACTGCGAGTAACGATCGACCATCGTAAGAAAGAAACGCGATTTGTCATACCCAGGCCAAGAAAAGGGACCACTGACATCAATATGTAAAATCTCTCGAGGTTGTGTAACACGAGTACCAGAGGTGCTAGACTTCGAATAGCGATAGGTCATTTTGGATACATCACAAGCATCACAATCTTGAGTACTAATATGAGACACTGAAGGTGGTATCAGCCAAAGATTGCGAAGTGCGTTAAATGCCTGAATGCTAGGATGACCAAGTCTCTCATGCCACTCCCTCGATTCCAGAATGGAGTCAGGAGGCTTAGAGGATGAAGAAATAGCAGACACCGTTTGTGAGGCCACATCAAGGCAATGATAAATCCAAGTTGTTTGTCCCTGTAGAGGGACGGAATGAAAACCGGGGCAGTATAATGATTTTAAGAGATGATGGAGTACTGATAAAAAAGTATACAGGGATGTCTTTTATAGGGTCAGACCCGGTATGACGCCGGACCTTGCCTGACCTAGCCTCTGTGCTGGGTCCAGACCCATTAGCCCTATCTCGAGAGGCTTATCCGGTCAAAAGCACGACTGCCCGATCAGAGTCTTATCTACCGAAACAGCCCGAACGTGGCGCCGTGGACTTTTCTATACCACTCGGGTGATTTCCCTTTGCCCTACGCATCAATAGATCCCTCCTCTCAAAGCTTACGCCCACGAACCTAAGGTGAATCCTGTAGAGCAAATGTCGAGACTGGTGTATGCTCGTGATGAAAGCATACGAAAAAGCCGAGTGTAAACGACATCCTCCCAATTAGAAATCCCTCCTGAATCCTCTATCGATTAATATAGAGAGTTCCAAAAAGTATCACCTGTTGAGCCTCATTTACAAGTGCTCGATGACCATGTTCCTCCCACCTCCTATACAACTATACTTGAATTGCACAACAACTCCTAGAATACAATTCACGGTTGACGAGCCGATTCCTGAATGGTACTTGCTGCTCTCCCGTTGCGTGGAGATGTTTCTGGCCTCGGTTGTACCTGTCGGGCTGCGACCTTATCTTCCTTTTCGCTAGACTGCAACGCTTTCTGAGATTTTCGAACGTAATGTCCTGGGAATTTTGCTGATTTGATAACGGGTTCCTTCCTGTCTAAGTGCGGTTGAAACGTCTTTCACCGGTGCGTTTGTTATCAGTCATCATCTCGTACTTGTTCTCGGAGTGCCTATCTCCATCTTCTTTTGCGAAGAAGTGATCCCTGGAGGAGCTACCTCTGCTCTTGTGTTTTCTTGTTGAGACACATATGCTGGATCCACACTTGGTACAACTTGCGCTACCAAATGTTAGAATTATTATGCCACGTGGCACGTTACGCCTGTATTCGCAATAGGCTAAGCTTCTAACTGCTTCTCAATGGTTAAGGATCGTATCAGGAACGTTATCGTCAATGATTATCGATAGACCCGGGATGTTCTGAGTTCTACTATCCTTAGTAGCCATCAGAACATCCACTCAGGCTGTGCGCCTGAGTGGGTATCACGACTCGTGCGGTCTTCCGTGTCTATAATTATATTTTCCATAAATACATCAATCAAATTTATACTTGACTTTGGCAGTTTTTGCTGCTCGTAAATTCGGTTCACCACTTTCGAATCGTTCGCCGTTTTGTCTGCACTTTGACCGTTTCACCTTAACACTTTTAATCCTGCCTCAACTGTTACCATGATACATGCTATCTGTTTCAGAAACTCACCTATGGGTGGCACACTACCAGGGCTGACATGCTAATAGCTTGTCCCTGACAATTCACATGCCTTGGATGATGATTTGGACTTATATACATAATACATAATAATAATACATAATACACTGGAATAGCGCATAGTGACCCTTCACAGGCGGAATCGTCACTCATGGGGAGTCTCGCTTAGCACATGTCCAGTCCATGCAGAAAGGTCTGAAGCTGGCGCTTCGGAATCAGAAAGGTCTGAAGCTGGCGCTTCGGGAATGGGAATCATCGCTTGAATGTTCAGTCGAGTCACTTTTCCTGGAGATATTCAATCTGTTCTTCCACCTCTGTGCAGAGCAGCAGGCGCTCGGGGCTTGTGCTGGGAGCCACGCCGTTCATGTCGATCCGGACACTGCAGAACCACGCGTGGATGTAGTGCATTAGCATGGACTCGATGTCCACGCCATTGCACTCGTGCAACAAGTCGTCCGTGTATAGCCTTCGCCGGGCGCCCGACTCCGTCTTCATGCCTCTTCCGCCTGGCCCGCCCATCAAGACTTGCTCGAGAGAAAGCCCGCGCCAATTGGCGTGCAAGAACATGAGCGAGTGAGATTGGTAGAAGTGGCGCTCGTAGTTGTTGACGCTGGCGTCGTGCCTGTTCTTGGCGTACGGCCCTTTGAAAGGCACTGTGCGCCTTGGAGTCGTCGACTCGAGGTAGTCCACAATGGGGTCGTACTGCGCCAAGCCAAACAACCGCCGCTTCCCCGCATCGTCCTGCGGCCCGAACTCGCGAATGAACTCGCTCACCTGGTAGTACGGCAACCCGAGCTTATGGGCCGCTGCCAAGAATGTTTCTTTGTCGCCCTCGCCCGCCGCACCCTGGCTCAAGAGAGCGTAGTAGTACTCGGGCCCGTGAGTGTTGTAGTACATGGCCAAGAAGAGGGTCCGCGCATGGCGCTTCTTGTCGATCAACAATTGGCTGGCTTCGCTGGCGGCCTCGGCCATTGTGCCTCTGGAATCGTGGAACGACATCTGCAACGGGTCGTTCGACTTGCCCCGCAGGTCGTAGGATGAGAACGAATTCCTCATGTGGAATTCTTCGTCGGCTTGGATGTCGGCGACGGTGTAAAAGAGCGGCGACGTGGACCTCCGCCAGAGATCTGGCCACACCACCATTCTCAGCGTCGCAAATGGCTCATTCACAAACATGTGGTCCGGGTTCTTGAGCGGGATGTTGCCTGCGTCGAGGAACAACACGTTTTGGAACGACGATACCAAGAGCGCCATGTTTCGGAGCTGGTGGTCGCTGACCGACTCGCTCATCGCCGCCGGCAAGTACTCCTCCATGATTTTGCACCGAGCATTGAGCGCCGGGAGCGTCCACGTACACAACTGACTGTCGAAGTCAGACCGCCGCGGAAGAATCACCTCCACGGGTAGCGCACTGCCAGTCGCCCTCAACATGGAGATGGATGTGAGCGCCAACTGGGTGGCATTGCCGCCGCCAAGGTAAACGATGCCGTCGCCATGCATAAACTGCGAGAGCTTTCCGAGCTGGTAAACTGCGCCGGGAAAGTCCTGCGGCATGGCGTCCAAGAACGCCTGGTGGGCCTCCCAAATGGAGCGCAACTCGTCGCCGGAGAGGCGCAAAAAGTACAGCAAGTACTCCTGGCTCCGTATGGGCTCTTCCGTGTAGTCCTCGCGCCAGTGTCCATTCTCGGGAGGGATGCGGCCGTCGCTATGCGCAACCTGGTCTTCCTCCCGGGCCTCGGCATAGTGCTTATCGTCATTGATTGCGCCCACCTTTGGCTTATGCTCTTGGATGGTCTGCCACAACTGCGCAAGGAAGCCTGCTAACTCGCTGCCAAACCTAGCATGGTTCTGAATGTCAATGGACGCCAAGTGTGGCTGGTTCTCGGGATCTGGCACGTATTGCTTGATCTCGTGCACTGCTACCAGCAGCCCCGCGTCCACCATCATCTGCGACGCCGCACGCGTCCCGGGATCTTCCTCCACGTCGCGGCTGTCTAGCCGCAACACGGCCAAAAACCCGTGGGGTCGGTCGTCCAAGTATGGGCGCAAGCGCACCTTGGCATCGTTAGTGGACGCTGGCGGCGATGCCTCAATGTCATCTGCCAAGCAACTGGGACCTAGGAACTCTTGAAAGCTCTTAAAGAGGTCATTTTCGGCGGCCCGAGAACGGTTCAAGAAGAAGCTGATGTTGAGCAACAATACTGCCATGATGAGCGACGCTAGAAGTTTTTTGGAAAAGACCATCTTCAGCCACATTTTGGGCTAATAGGCAGCTGGAAAGGAACAACGGGTTGGGACAGCTGGAAAGGGGCAACAAGTGGACAAATGGGTGACAATCGGACCCACTCAGTTTCACGACCCTTCACTCACTGGGTTGGCTCAGTAGATGCGGGAGTTGATAGATCAAAAATGAACTGACCTATGCAATGATTTGCTTGCCGAGAAGAGCTAGGCAGAAGGAGTGCAACAAATTGGTTGCAATGGATGGCCATGTGAGAGTTGTCGCTCGATGATCCACGACTTTTCAGTGACTATTTCAGTGTGCGGTACGGTCTGAGCAGGTGATCGCAGGACCTCAGTCTAGTGGAATGATGCGGCGTGGCTAGGCCGGTGGGATGGCTAAGCTTTGGTGCAGATATGGATCCAGTTTTGAAGTGGTGAAACGTCGTATCGGTCCGGGAATCTTGGGCTTCGTGGGAAACTGCGATGGGGACTGGTCTGTGCTGGTCTGAATGGAGGTCTCGCCGAAGCTTCTCCGATCCAAAGGGCCGCTAGTGTCGTGTGACCAGAAAAGCACTTTTTAGAGTCGTACAGCCGCTGTCCCCTTGCCGATGTGCATGAGGGACGCGGTGCAACGGTGGATACACAACCAAGCCATCGCGTTCCCGCTTATAACACCTCTAGATCTTGCCCCGCCGGAAACACAGAGAAACTTGAGGCCCAAGGAATCTGCCAGATCAAAGGCAATGTTCAAGGATTAAAATTCATCTTAATCTTTTGAAGATTGAGTCGGCCGTTTTTTCTCCGATGAATATACAACTGACGGAACCACATTTAATGGAGGCGATGGAGATGGACGTCATTTGAAATAAGACTAGACTGATGGAGCTGCATGAACACATGCACCATTGACGCGCGTGGATTTCTGGGCACTGCACCTCCAAGAATTTTTGTTATTGACGTGATTCGTCGGTGACCACTCGGTGACCGCTCGGTGAATTTTTCTGTGGTTTGCTCCACTGAGCATGGTGCCCTTAGCGTAAGGGCTCGTGATGCCCCCGTTCTCCACGCTCTTTATGTGCAGAAATGCCTTGTCGTACTCGCTTGGGAATGAGATTTTGACTCTCTGGCCGACCGGCCTCTGCGCACAACAATAAGTGTAGGCAAACCTGTTGACGGGAGATTGCGTGCCTCTCTTTCTGTGTCTCTCGTTCTGCGGAAGAGTCGAAAAAAAAACAGAGTAGATGTGCTTCCTGGACTTGAGCACATCATGCACAGAAGCCCTCCTGCTCTCCACGTCGGTGCGTAAACGATATGCACCACTGGACTTTCGCGCAGTCCCTGGCCTGAGGGTAGTGGCAGGATGTGCTGGACAGTCTTCAACCCGCGTTCCGAAGTAAAGTCTGGCCATCTGGAGACGAGCAATACAAGAAGAGAGCACGTGCCAAATCATGTGCCCTCGTTTCGCAGCCGCCACCTCAATCACTTCTTCTGGAACCCACCCATACAGCAAGACCAAGCACTTCGAAGCCAGACTACTCGATTATCCACAAGTAGGGCCGACTTTTCAAGAGACAACCATTTGGCCACAGCCGTATATGTGGAAGAGATATCCATATTTGCAATAATATCTGAAAAGAGTTTGGAAACTCTTCCTAAAGTTGCTGCACACAGGATCTCTGACTTTACTCGCCGCCTAGGCGAGCCATTGCTTCCGGATTCGCCCAATTTGATCAATTAGAGCCCATGATGTTTAACTCTGGTCCATATTATAACTGCCGAGCAGGTTCCGCGATACTAGCAGTGATTTCAAGCTAAGCAAACATCTTTGGTATGATTTGGCCACACGTGTCTTTTATGTGTTGCTTTAGTCTGCACGAGACATTCCCCTCTTCAACTCCCAGAACTTCTGATATCGAGTTAGGTATTTTGAGCCGCGTACCTCGTGAGAAATCCTCAGAGTCACCCCTGCAAAAGGACAAGCTCTGCGTTTGGGTTTTTGGGTGCTGCCACCTAAAGTAGGGGGCTACGTCCGGAGCTGCTTTCACCAGCGAACGAACATTGAACAACCATTCACTTCCTTTTGGAGCTATCGAAACTTCCACTAGAATGACCATAGAAGCTCTTTAAAAGAGAGGCATTGCGGACAGATACATCCACTCGAAATCCTGGATTTCAAGCACCTTTGGAATCGCCTTTTCCATACACTCGTGCCGAAACAGGCTATTTCATCCTTCGGCTGCTGAATCCGCCTGTGCTGTTAAAACGGACTTGGCTGTTAAATTCGGCCCAAGTAGCTGATCTAAAAAAAATAAAATTGTCAGGTAGGAGGTTCATTATGAACAAAAATTAACAGAAACTCCTTTCTTATATATACGCGCGAAACCGCCCAGTCGTGCCGAGACTGGCTGCAATTTTCACGCATATATAAAGGGGCGGCGCTCGCTGCCTGTAGCGCATCAGCTCAAACTATTAGTTTTTTTTCAACAAAAACATGGATCTGCTTCGAGGTATCTTATGGGCAGGTATTAAGCAGACGCCAAAGTACACCCCTTCAAAAGTCGTCCTGATAGAGCGGTACCGGAAGATACGAAGCCACCGGAATCGCTATGAAAACCATAGTCCTGCTGCCCTTTCTGTTGCAGAACGGATATTATCGGTCTTACGATTGATTTGCGATCTAATCATTGGGAAGCACACTGTGGCTGGTGAAACTACACTTGACATGGAGAAAGAAAGAAACCTTGCGCTTCGAAAAGCCAGGGCCATGAATAACCAGTGCCACGAAAAACACCATCACATGAAGAGACTAAGAAAATGAGCAAGGGATAGAGTGACCAATACACCGAATAGGCAAAGTGTCAAGTGCTCCAGGACGGATGGCCCAGGCAAGTCGACTCGAAGGTGCGTCCAGAGTCAAGAGACTCCATGATAGGGTTGCCTGCGACATACGCGTATAGACCGACCACAAATTAGGATTCGTTGTCTACAGTCCATTACTCGTTAAGCACATTCTCCTCCCTCATTCTTGCTCTCTTCTTCTTGGCTTTCTTTGTTTTACTAGTCTCCTACTCTGGCTACTTGTTAGTCCACCCGAACCAGGGTTATTCCGCCAATTCGTTTTCCAGTCCAGGGCTCAACAAAGGCGTCAGCCACACTCTGAACATGTTCCTGTTGAATTGCGGCTTGAACTCAATGTGTGGATCATACAAGCCATCCTGGCTACCCAAGGGAATTTACAATACCTACATGTGCAGCGGTGGTACTTCACAAGACTATTCAGAACTTCCAAACTTCCAAACTTCCAAATCATTCCAGCATCTATTCCAATCGACTGCTCGACACTACTCCAAAAGAACCCCTCAAAGTATACAACGTGTTTACCAGCTCTGATTGGCCATTTCCGTACTTCACACCTCTGTCGAAGTTCTCGGGCCCACCAATGCCCCAGGAGAAAGGGCGCCAGTTCCATACTAGCAGGATGATCTATATGTTACGTATAATTTTCACAGGGCCTTTTCTTTGAGCTGCCAGGATCACGTATCAGAGGCTATGCGGTGTACACATTCGGTATTATACAAGGTTCTATTTATGCTTGCTTGGGCTACTCGATCCAGACCGCTGATGATCCATCGTTGCAGTGTTTGGTACACAGAGGCCTTCCCTGCCCGTTTTCATGCACATGGCATGTCCATACTTTCTGAGCTTTGCTACGATCTCATTCTCAGACTCAGAAACCAGGACATTCAGTCTGATTTGTCACTAACTGATATTTCATTGTCTGAAGCCGGGAAAAGGCCAGGCTTGAACCTGGTATAGTGCATGAGGAGATTTCATGGCTGGCTGCTACGGACAGAGCGGCCATAGTAACAGTTTGGTAAATAGTAGTAGTAGTAGTAGTAGTAGATAGTAGTAGTAGTAGTAGATAGTAGTAGTAGTAGTAGAATATATCACTAGTAGTAGTAAATAGTAGTAGCAGTATTATATAAGAGTCCATCAGTCAACGAACGTGGGTAGCCTCACGTGGCTGCGTTATGAGCGCGCGCAGCCCCTTCTCGCGCGCCTTCACCCCAACACGCCTAACACTGACCCCAAGCAGCAAGCTCCTAGTCGCTAAGCCCCCTCTCTGAAAACCGCCTCAGTGATCCAGCCCCTTTGTGATCTTGCGTGTCTCCACCGCTTTCTATATATACCTGTGCTATCCGCCTGTGGCTCTTCTCTCGCAAGTGCACATCCTTACACGCGGCTTCGGATACTGGCTCTGAGGATTGGCTCCATTTTGGTTCGGACCTTTCCTCGTTTCAGATCTTTCCCCGTTTCAGATCTTTCCTTGTTTCAGGTCTTTCCTTGTTTCAGGTCTTTCCTTGTTTCAGGTATTTCATTGTTTCCGGTTCTTCACTGGTTCAGGTTTCCAGTGTTTCGGGTCTCATTCGGCTTCCAACCGTTTACTCCGGGCCGTCCATTGTATCCAATCTTGCTCTGCTGGAATCCTTTCTTTTCGATATCCCGTCCATTTTGTCAAGTGTCCCAATCGATACTCGCTAATATCCGGATCCATCCATTAGGGTAATTCCATTGGCGTTGTCCTTGAAAACCCTCCCAAGTATTCAAGCACTGCCCATCATGAGTGATAGCTTTCTAGAGATCGAGCAGGATAACAACCCGCTGTTCTATGGCGATGGCAAGCCCGACTCGTCCTATCTCCAGGACAGCTTTGTGGATTTTGGCCTGCACGCGTTGGTCAACGACTCTTTAGGCCTCTCCCAGAGAATCAAAAAGTTGCTCCAGAACCCCCGGCTCCAGATCAATGTGATCACCACCGAGAGGATGATGAACTCGGCCACTACCGTGTACTTGATCGAGCTCTCGGTCGAAGGCTCCGACCCAATCATCGTCAAGCGACGCTACTCCGAGTTCAAGTCTCTTCGGGACAACTTGGTCAAGCTTTTCCCCAGTGTGATCATTCCGCCCATCCCCGAAAAACACACCATTCTCACATACTTGATCAATTCCATCGATAGCTCCAAAGAAATGCTGGTCATTGACGTGCGCAAGCGCTACTTCACTCAGTTTCTCCGCGACGTGGTGTTCGATTCGAACGTGGCCTTGCGCAATTGTCCGTTGGTGCTCAAGTTCTTGGACCCCAACTACGAGCTTTGCTGGGAGAATGCGGTCAACGAGCCGCCAGTCAACCAGCTACCGCAGAACCTCCTCTTGGCCAACCCAAATGACACCACCGACCAAAACGGCCTCTACATGCTCCTACCCTCGGTCGCGGGCTTCGATCTCCACTCTTCGGACCATCTCCTGAACCTCCTGAAGATGAACGATGATCTACACCGCCTCAGCAACGATATCCGCCTCTACAGCCTGAAGGAGCTGAATATCCCCGACATCAATGATGCAGAAACTCCCAGCATGCTCAATGACATTCCCCTGGAGTTGGTGGCGTTTGAACGCAGCTTCCATGCCAACATTAAGGTGCTTTCGGACTTGAACAAGCTCAACTCCAAAAATATCCGCAACTTGAAGCTCATGGTAGAGACCCTAATCGAATTGGGCGGCAACCTCAACAACTTCTCGCTCCAGATCCACGAAATGGCCGTGGACCCAACCAAGCACGCCACCCCACCAGCCGTTGACCACAGCCACAGGCAGCTCTCGGTGGCTGTGGAGAAGTTTGGGCTGACGATTGACTCCAATTTCTTGAGCTTGGAGCACTTCGTGCACTCACATGTGATTCCTCACTGGGAGGAGCCCATCAACCAGTTCATGCAATACTACTACTCGGCGTTGCAGTTGGTCAAGTTCTACAAGTACAAGTTGCTCCAGTTCAAGCTCCTTTACAAGCTCAAGTTCAGCAAGATTCTGGAGCTCTCCAACTCAGCCCAGGCCGACCACCAGTCCTTGAGACATTTGAAGGAGTTGAACATCGACAGTCCGTCGATCACGTCTGCCATCGAGCGCGTTGAGCTGAGGCACCTCAGAAAGGGCTCGCATCAAAAGAAGTCGTGGTACGGCTTGTTCGGGGGAAACAAGACCGCATTCAACTTGCCAGAGGACCAGTTCAAAGACTCTCTGGCGGACTCGGCGCCGCTAGATCGGTCAGTTCACCAGGGTCGGCAGCAGCATATCGAAAAAGAGATTAACAAGCTTGACCAGTTGATTGAACTTTCCAGCGGCGACCTTGTCACATTGACCAACAACTTGAAGACCACCTTCGACGAGTACACGCTAAAGATGGAGAGGAAGTGGCTTGCAGTGATGTTGTCCTTCGTGCGTGCAGGAAAACAGGTTTGCCAGGAGAACTTGATCAGCTGGCAAGACATGAAGGAATTTATTGAGCAATAGCCACGTTTGCCTGGAAGGGAAGCTTGCTGTAACGCACACCAGAGGCACACCAGAGGCAGAGAAGAGGCACACCAGACGGAGAAAAGGTGCCTGCCAAGAATGGCTAGGGCCTTCAGAGGTGAAAGTATCAGGTGTATGGCGCGGCCTGCACACAGCGCACCACTTGGGCGCGCTTGTCGCCACATTCCAACTCAAAGTCATGACTGCTATGCAAATCGACACAGATTTCTCCACGGTCTTGGCCAATTTGAGGCTGGAGACCGAAAACCCGCAAATCACCGAAATTCTATATCAGTTGGAAGACTACTATGAAAGAAGGTTGTGGAACCAGTTGACTTTATGTTTGGAGGAGTTGTTCCAGAACCCCGAGTCGGCCGCCAACAATTTACGGTTCAAGATCTTCAACAACTTCATCTCCAAATTCCAGGACAAGTTGAACTCCATCAGCGTGATCGATTTCTTGTTGCAGTCGTTCGAAAACAGCGGAGATTGCTACGACAATCTAAACGACTTGAAGGCGTCGTTGATTGAGCAGCTCACCAAACAGTTGTCGTCTCGTCGGCTCGAGAAATTGGACGAAGTGTTGAGCAACGACGAGGCCATCGTTTACATCAATTTGCAAATCGCCCGACACGCGTTGTTGTTGCACAAGTTGGCCCAGGCCGATGAGATCTTGGAGTCCATCAACGACAAGTTCGACTCCACATTGCAGAACGACTACAGCTCCAAGATCAACGCAGCCTACTACTTGACCAAGTGCCAGCAGTACAAGCTTGCTGAGAATTACAACCTTTTTTACACCAACGGGTTGCTCTACTTATCACTGATCAACACGCCCATGACGCGCGAGCAGCAGGTGGCGTTTTGCCACGACCTCTGCATCGCGGCATTGTTGGGAGACAAGATCTACAATTTCGGCGAGTTGATCCTCCACGAGATTTTGACGTGCATTGCCGAGCCTTCCGGAGACTACTACTGGTTGTACGAGTTGATTCACCACTTGAACTCGGGCAACTTGGCCAAATTCCACCAGGTGTTGAGCTCCGCGCTCATCAAGTCCCCGCAACTTGCGCACCACCAGGACTTCTTGAAGCAGAAGATCGTCATCATGGCGTTGTTGGAGTCTGTGTCGTTGAAGCCCACCACCAATAAGAGGTTGCTGTTCAGCGAGATCAGCGACGTGACCAAGACCCCGCTCGACCAGGTGGAGTTTGTGATTATCAAGTGCTTTTCGCTCGGCTTGATCAAGGGCTTCATCAACCAGATCGACCAGGTGTTGGTGGTGACATGGTTGCAGCCCCGCATCTTGAACTTGGGCCAAGTGGAAACTTTGTACCATCACTTGGTGGACTGGGACAAGAAGGTAGAGGCGCTCTCGCACCAAGTCCACGCCAACGGCGGAACGATTTGGGCCGGCGTCTGAGGCCGATCTTCAACCGTTGAGGGTGGTTCTCCCGTTGAGGGTGGTTCTCTCGTTGAGGGTGGTTCTCTCGTTGAGGGTGGTTCTCTCGGTGAGGGTGGTTCTCTCGTTGAGGGTGGTTCTCTCGGTGAGGGCAGTTCTCATTGAGGATTTAATACATGGTTTGCAAGACTCGAGTAGGATAGTAATGACCCGTGGCTTTATATACGGGGCTGGGGCGGCGAATAGGGAAGTGCTCCGTTAGTCGGTGCGGGTCTTTGGCGGATTCTTGGCGTCCTCGTCGTCCTCGTCTCCAAGCTCGAAAAGAGTGTTGCTAGCATTCGAGGTGGTGGGCACATGCTCCACATCAGCAGACTCGTACTTTGGCGGCTGGTCCAGCTGGCCCAACTCAAAGCTGTCGCGAGTTCGAGCCTCGTCGTCGCTGTGGCTCATCAACGATACATCGTCCAATTCAAACTCGTGGCCGTGGGGAAGATTTCCCCCCTCGTCGCCCTCGCCCTCGCCCGTAGAAAGCTGCTGCGACACCGCCAACATGTACGATGTCTCGGTGGGTCTCCACAACCAGGCCACGCCCAAGAATATGGCAAAGAAAATGAAGCTGGGCCAGAACTCCACAAAGAAGTATGCGATCTTCCAGTTCGAATTGATGGCGTCATTCCTCGACAAGGACAACACAATGACGCTGGAAAAGACAAGCCCGACCACCGTCAACAACACAGATCCACTAATGATGCGGGCCAAGTTCTCATACAACTGCAACTTGATCACCTGTCTCTGCTTATGCAACTTGGTGGTGGTCAGCCTGATTGCGCACAAGATGGCAAGATAGTACCCCGCCAACGTGATAGTCACGGGGATCAATGGAAGAATAGCCCAAACGCTGCCCTCGTAGGCTTTGTCAGTATTTGTTGTGACAGAGTTGGCGATGTTGAAGTTGTAGCTTCCGATCAAGTATAACATGCACGAGGCGAAGTGGGCGCCGGCGAATATTTTGCACCTGGTCATCACCTTTTTGGGGAGTTTGAGCACCACCACTCCGTAGCCCAATGCTATGAGAAGCAATAAGAAGAACGAGAAGGTCGTTTTAGCGGAGCTCAAGATCGACAAGAACACTCCGTAGACCTTCACAAACCACGACGTGCGCGAGGACCGGTTGACCAAGTCGTAAAAGGACCAAATAACAAGCGTGTCAAAGGTCAAAAAGGAAAGCATGGCCATCAAGTACTTTTGCAAGGGCAAGATCTGGTTTTTGTCTTTTTTCTTGAAGAACTGGAACCCGTACAACGCCAACGCCACGGCGTAGCAGAGCGTCAAGATTCCATACCCTGGCAATTTGGGGATTTCTGACGCACTCATGTAGCCAAACGCATTCTGGAAAGACACGTAGCCGTCATACTGGATCTGGCGGTAGATGTCAACGGTCGAAACGCAATAGTAGCCTGTTTCTAGCACACGATACGTCATGTTGGTCTTTCCTGCAGCCGTCAATTGGCCCATGTGAATGGTCGTGTTGGAGTAGTCGCCATCCACCAAAAACGTTCCCAAGTCTTGCGAGCTGCACATGCCCTGTTCAATGGCCATTTCATCACAGACATACTTTCTGGCGTTTCCACCATACGACTTCCCCAAGTGCTCGAGGTCCTTGATGGCGAAAATCACGTAGTTGACCCTGGCCGGGTCTTTTCCTTGGAAATCCAGCGGTACGTCGAAATGGTCTAGATTGATGGAGATGTGGGGGGTAAGAGATCCGCCCCAGTCTTTTTTGGAGTACATCCCTTCGCAAACTTGCGTGTACGCCCCATCATTTAAGATTACCCGGTTGGCGGCCGCCACAAAACACAGTGCTAGGAAGAGGAAGAGGAGTTGCATGCCTGTGGAGTAGGCGGGTTGGGGTTACTTGGCGCCAAGTGGAGCGCGGCCGATCACGTGCAACTTGTCACGTGCGTAAACCGGCCCCTGCGTCTTGCGCCGTCCCCATAATCTACACACAATTGGGTAGAATCTTTCGACTCTGGTATTCAACGACATAAGAAATACGGTGCTCAATGAAGCCACACGAATAGCGCATATAAGAATCAATGGATTAGTAGTTTCAATGCGCAAACTTGAAGACCGGACCACGAGTGCGTGTGGCCCAGAGCGACATTGCTCCACAGCAGCTTCGCCGCTGGTCACGTGGCGCGTTCAAATAGTAGATTGGAATCTTTCTAGTGACTGACTTTGCCAGATTTCGTTGGCCAATGCTGCAGAAAGGTTGAGTTCTGGATATGGTGGGTGGATTGGCCCTTCTCATAGACTTTCAAATAGACAAGTTGGCTATTGACTAGTCATTTAACCAGTTGGTACAACATTCAATTCTTGACCAATCGGGTATTGATATCATCCAGGCTCTTCATTCACTTCTTGACATCAGTCAATGACACAATTCAATCATTCAAACCTCCATTGAAAACAAATCACACAACGCAATCATTCAAACCTCCATTGAAAACAAATCACACAACGCAATCACTCTCATCACTCAAGCTCCTCGAGCCGCTTCATGAGCTTGATTTCCACCTCCGACCAGTTCTCCATCATGCGCTTGTAGAATGCAATCTTCTCGTCGCAGAGTTCCGTCATTGCCCTCTTGAGCTGCGCCTTATTGAACTCATCCCAATTAGGATACTCCTCGTTGATGATGCGGCTGGTGAGGTCGTTGACCAAACAAGTTTGCGCGGAGATTTCACCTTCAAGCTGCAGAATCCGGTTCTGAAGCTTCCACTTTTTGTTGTCTGATTGGGACGAGCCAATGTGTGGAGTGGCGGAGGTTGAGATTGTATCTTTGATTAATTGGGCGGTATTGTTGACGATGCCGCCGGAATACTGGCCAATGAGGGCAGGGTTGGGTGCAGACTGTTGGGGTTGGTGTGCTGAAGGAGCAGTTCCACTGAGGTTGGCCAAATCCACCCGTGCCTTACTCAAGTAGTCCTGAAGCACCTGCAAGTCAATCTTCTTGTTATGCTGCAACTCAATGAGGTTTGTGAGACGAATGATGTATTTGGAACAGTCCTTTAGGGCCACTAAAAACGACTCGTCCACGTGCTTGTATAACTTGGACCAATTCTCCGAAAAGTAGACGAGCGAGTCCGAAAATAGGCGGAAGTTCGTCGTCACCTTGGACACGGCACCGTGCACAGGGGTATCCGCATTAGCAACAGGCTCATTTTCAGCCGCAGCCGCCCTGGAACTGGCCGATTCTGCATCGGTGTCTAGGCTCTTGGACGACTCGTTAAGAGCTGCCAACTTGTTGATTTGCTGCAGGAAAGCTTCGTAGTCGGTCTTTAGGTCGTTGTTCTTCTTGTTCAATCTGGAGAAGATGCGATCCAATTTGATCAAGTTTTCGTAGAGTTTCTTGAGTTTTTCGCTGATCTCCAAGATGTCTTTGTTGGTTTCTCTCTTATGCTTGGAGCTGGTGAAAAAGTTCATCACCGTTTCGGTGAGTAATTCCTCGTTGACCACCTTCCCCACTATCAGGCTCTCGGAGTCTTCGTTTTTGAGTATCTTGAGGTTTTGCGTGAAAGTAGTCCACTCCGCGGAGTCGCTGATGAAATAGTGAAAGACCGAGGACTGGGAGAGCAATTTGTGCTGGCATATGTAGGTAATGAACCTATCGAGAGAATGAAGCCGCTTGTGTACGAATGACGTACTGAATGTATCACCCGTGAGATACTTGAAGTTCAGTTTGGCGGGTAGCGGTGGCACAAGCAACTGGGGGAAATCTGCCATCAAGCAATCGTGAAGGAAGCGGAAGTCGCCGTACCTGCGCCGCACCTTCACTGTTGCGAAGCCAGACTCCGCGGCTTTGGACTGTAACCTTAAAACATCGGGGTGGTTTGTTTTGGTCACCACAAGGTACGAGATGAACGCTTTGGAGTTGCCATCGCGATCGCTGAGAGGCTCACTGACCCGCAGGGAGATATCATACTGGGCATACCTATCTGCCATTTTTTGGAACGCCTCTATCTGACGAAATTCCGCTTCTTTTTCTGCATTGGGAGTATCATGTGACGCCCTTGCTAGAGCGCCTTCTTCAAGCACACCCTGCTCGCGTTTGGACTGAACACTGGGGCCTGCTGTATACTCTTCCGCGCGATCTGCCCCTGGACCATAATCAGATGTGTTTTCGAGGGCTGACCCATCGGTATAAGTGTTTGCTGGTTCCGAGGCGGCATTGGTGCTTGCAACGTCCGAGACAACATGAGTGCTTGGAGCGTCCGAGACAACATGAGCGCTTACCGGATCCCCAGAACCCACCGCCGATTCACTATTGAGTGTGTTTTCCGCTTGCGGTTTGCCCTCATGAACCACTTCAGAGCTCCTTGTGACGCCATTCCCGGCTTCTGCTGGTGGGCCGGGCACCTTGACTCCGGAGGCGTGGCTCAGAACGGTCTCCTGGGGTGATAGCGCCGATTCTTGTGCAGTGGCTTGAATTGAGGACTCAGAAGCCTCTGCACGGTCATACATGTCCGGACTCCCTGGAATTTGGGGCGGCTCAGGGGCAGGTGCGCCTTGTGAGTCAAAATGATCGGAAACCTGCTCCAGAGGAGGGGTATTTTGGAAGGGCACGAAACTTGGGGTCGCAGAATTGAATCCAGCATTACTGCCTTCCGCTTCCTCATGGCGGTCCCACTTAACGGACGTGAATGGATCTTCAGGTGACATGACAGGGGATGTTGCGGTAGTGAGGCCCAGTGTAGGCTATCGATGGTGCGCGCACTACCTCTCCCAAGCTGGGTCGAACGTGGTGGGGGGAAAGGGACAATTAACGAGGTCTGACGTGCTTCTACAAGCGAGAGGTTCTAGTGGCACTAAGTGTTTTCTAAATACGAACTTTCAAGCACTGTTAAATACAATAGGCCAGAGAGCCATTAACTGCATCTGATGTGCGCAGTCAAGTGTTTGTTGCTGGAGCTGTAGTGACCGTAGCCCTGAGGCTGTAGTAGCAGCTGCTCTTGTAGACGCAGTAATGTCAGACTCAGTGCTGAGGCTGCAGTGGCAGACACAGAAAGTGGTCATTAGATCACCAACCATACACCGGTTCCGACAACCGCAGCACCAATCACTGCCGTAATGATACTTGCCCCAGCAGTGTCCTTGCCGTGTAAGGAAAGTGGCTGGGCAGTCGTAGTCAAATGGCCGTATCCGGCCGCCGGATTGCCTATAGACGACCCACCCGTATTTGCAGTGTAAGGGCCAGGTAAATCGCCCACACGCAAGTTCTGGATGACTTCTAAAGCACTCATTTGCTCGCCCAAGCCCCAGGTTCCATCATAGGTGGTGTTGGTCCACGAGAGACCACATGTGTGCCCGTCAGCGCCACCGGAGCAAGCGGACCACGAGGCGGCATTGGCTGAGTCCACGAGCCAGGGACGGATAGTGTCCCAGGTATCCGGCACCAACACAGACGTCAATCCTAAACACCGCGAGAAGTATGCCTTAAACGAACGCTGATCGTTGTTGCAGGTGGCATAACTGGAGGTAGTCAGCTGACAGGCACGTTCGTACATGATCTGGGCATCGGCCGACTTGTTGAAGAAGAAGACTTGAGACGCGTGCAAAAGATCCATGGTGCGGTTGAGCCACTTATTGTCCAAGGTGTAGTTGTATAGGTAGGCACAGCCCGCTAACATAAGGCCCTGGTTATAGGTCCACAACAACTTGGTGACATTCAGGCAGTTGTTGTTGATCTTGACACCATCGTAAACGAACCACCAGTCGCCCTCAGTCAACAAGCCCACACCGTACATCCAATCGAACACCTTCTCGGCCCATTCCACGTACGTATCGTTGCTAGTGTAGCGGGCCAAGCGCGCAGCCAAGTGGAACAAGGCACCGTTGGACACGGAGTTTTTGTAGTCGTAACCCGAGTTCCACTGGAAGATCTGCCACCGGAGTCCACCGTTGCAGTCGGCAAGGTCCCAGCGAGCACTCATGGTGTTGAACACGGCCTGCGCCAACGAGAGCCATCCCAAGCGTGGATCGGAGGGATTGGTGAAGTTTTTCTCTGCGGCCGCCATCACCGCAATCCCCCAAAACGACTGGTCATCATTACCCTCGGTGGTGGACTGGTTAAGCGGAATGTAGTTGTAGTCATTGCCCACCTGGTAGGTCAAGGCGGTCTCGATCAATTTGTCGTAAGTATGGTTTTCCATGTAGTATGAGTAGTCAATCATGCTGCCCCATGCACCTCCGGCCTGCCACCAGTAGTAAGGCCAGGTGAACATTCCAACAGTGCCGCCGTAATTTTTACCATCATAATAGTCTAGGAGGCCATCAGCCACAAGCGCTGCAGCATACTTGATGCTGGTGACATTGTTTGTATCTAGTGGGATGCAGGACACCACGGCCACCAAAAGAGGGAGGAGGCAAAGCTTCATGGTGGGGGAAGAAGAACAGGGGTGAAGAAGAGAAGGCGGTGTCGGCCGCGGGTCATGTGCGCGCGCACGTGCGTGTCACGTGCGCACCTCCTTGCTATCAACTCCTGGCGTCGAAATGCATTCTTGAGTATGACCTAAAGTGCTTCATTATGCCTTGAAATAGCGTGTACTCAGTGCTTTCCATGTCCCGCCTGTGCCCCGGAGGATATAAGAGTTTAGAAATATTATTCAGATCTTGGAAAAAGTGACAATAATGAAAGGCAGACCTGTTAATACTACAGGAATCGGGCAATTTTATGAGGTGAAGCCCATTTACATTTAATCAAGGTGGCAATTCTGAAGTTCTTTTTGTCCAAGAGTCTATCGAACTTTCGGATTGAATGAGCTGGCAACTTATTGAGACATTCCACTTTTTATCGTGCCACAAGGACAAACTGTTTACCATTTCCTTCTGTTTGTTTCTACTCGTCAAGTGCAGAGGGAAAGAGGTTCATTGCGTAGACCGGGCGGAATCGTTGCTTTATAAGGAATGAACTTTCCGTGTGAATAGCGATTGGCAGGGGCAATGGAGCAGTCTAGACCTCAGACACGTCTAATCCACCAAACTTCCGGTATTTGTGACGAATCGGTTGTTTATACTTTCAAAAAAGTTTGGTCGAAAGTGGAGTATAGCTAGTCAGCAAAACTTGATTACCATTGGACGGATATAATCCTACGATTAATCCTAGTTCAGACTACACGAGAACAGTGGCGATAATGCTCGGCATCGGTGAGCAGTTCTGCTTGGCTTGCGGATTCCGGCACCCACATTCTAGAAAGCCAAATTAGAAGCATATTGGAAGCCGTATTAGAAGCTGCTTCAAGCTGCTTCAAGCTACTTCAAGCTACTTCAAGCTACTTCAAGCTACTCCAAGCTACTTCAAGTACTTCAAGCTACTTCAAGCTACTTCAAGCTAATTTGGAACCTATCAGACCGTGCAAGAAGGTAGCCCGGCGGTGCGCGAGACATCTCCGAGCGCGGTGAGCACCTCTCGCTCATAGTGGCAGCAAAATTCTTTTCCAGACACTTGCGCGTTAGCAACTCTTTTGCCGCATTGCCGATGGTGTGTTGAAGAGTCGGAGACTTCAAATGATGTTAACATCGACTGAGTTGAGACTAGGCACACAACGCAACGACACTCTACTCGCATGTTGCAGGTAGGTGGGCGATGTATAATAATGCTAGCGAGTGGCGAATTACGACCACTTTGGTAACCATTGTGGTAATTCGAGGGGATCATGATGAGGATGAGGGGTGGTGAAGTACGATGCAGGAGAAGAAACTGGCGTGGCCAAGAGTTGGCGATGAATATTAAGTGGTGATCTGGTGATCTGGTGATGTGGTGATATGGTGATGTGGTGATATGGTGATATGCTGATATGCTGATATGCTGATATGCTGATATGCTGATATGGTGTTTGATGGTGGTGGAGCGTGAGCTGCATCGCTACGCGGTCGCACCACCCCATCTTCCATATTGGCCGCACGCAAGTCCACTATCCAGGATCAACTGAACATTCTGGACTAATCTGCTGGTTATAATCCCTTCGTTTGGGTCATGACCTATGGTATTTGATCTCCGTGGACATCATGCCCGCGCGGAATGTCCTTCTTGCTTCGAAGTAAACCATACCGGGATCGAGGCCTTGGAGGCACTCGCGAATAGAGCCTCGCCCTCACCCGCACTGACCTCAGCAAGATCGATACAGGCTTCACCCACCACTTGCCCTGCCATTGCCCTGCCATTTCCCTGCCATTTCCATTTCCCTGCCATTGCCATTTCCCTGCCATTGCCCGGCCATTTCCATTGCCCGGCCATTTCCATTGCTAGCACGACATCCAGTTAGTCAGTATGGTGGTTTTCCTGACCAAAAGTCTTTTAATGATGACTACGGGTACTAATGATATGTGAATACAAGCAGCATCGTCTAGAATGCCATCAGTATGATAACAAAAGTCGGATGGAAGCATGCAGCATTGTTTGGACCTATTTGGCTAAGTGATGCACTCTTCTGAGTCGTCCGTGGAGGAAATGCTGACCATTTTGCACCCATGGGTGGCGCACGACCATGCGACCGAACCAGCAAATGATGCATTTTACTATGACGCATGTTCATAAGGCCAGTGTAACGCTAGCGATCGACTGCATTAGCCCTCCGAATATGTAGCATAGCTTTTTCAGCTTTTCAGCTTTTCAGCTTTTCAGCTTTTCAGCTATTCAGCTATTCAGCCCTTTTGTAACATCTCACAAAACCCATAAATCCGGAGTTCGGCCGGAATCTGTCGTATTGGATCCCCTCTAGTTCATTTTTTCTGGAAAAATTAAGATTGCATCTCATACATAATAGTTCCTATTTCATCCAATGTTCTTGAATCCAAAGTTCCAGGATCCCACGGGGTGGGGGCCAAACTGGCCATGGCTTCGAGGATGGTGCGTACTGCATACAGCGCCCTCGGCCCAATGTGGCCACGCCCGGCCCACGAAGCCCACTTCATACGGGTCTCTCATGTCCCGGCTTGCCCGCCTGCATGTGTCCCGTTCGGCGGGTCTGCCTGTGGCACTTTTGCTTATGTGCAAGAGCAAACTTGGAGTATTTGCCGAATCGGTCGTGGCGGCCAGTAGGTGTCTGGGACAGATTGGACAAAAGGGCGGGCACGCCAGGACGAGACCCAAAAGACCATAGATGAGGTTATACTATTACTTAGTTTCTTAACATGACTCCCGCTTGGCGACTCCCATTCGCCTTCACATCGTCGCCGCTGGTTCTCGGCCCCGCATCACCTGGTCAACTCCTAGTCACGCTCGGACTCCACCCGTATTAGTCTCGCGGCTCTAACCATATGCTGGCTGCCAACACCTCCATGGAGCTTGCGGCTCCTATCTTGGTTTCCACCCGCTTGACGGTCCAACAGTACCTTGCGAATATTTAGCATTCTTTTCTTGCGTTTGCTTAGACATGCGCGGACGCCGTCCTGTAGGTCCAGATCTGGGGGCCTTGCTGTGCTTGGACTGCTTGGCGCAACTCATTCACGGGTTCCTGGCCTTGCAGGCTTGGACTGGTTTTAATCTGCAAATGCAGGGTCCAACTCGCTCACTTGCACAGTCTTGCCGATGTTTTCCAAATCCTTCTCCACTTCGCTCTCGTTTTCGGCGTTATCGCTCTCATCGTCCTCCACCGGCGTGTTGTCGTCGTCTTCGGCGGTTTTTTCTAGAACATCGGTTTTTGCATCCGGCTTTTCTTGCTTGTTCTTGGCACGCACCTCGGAAATCTGCTTCTCCAAGCTCTTGAAATCCTTCTCGAATTGTTGTCGCTCAATTGGAAGCCCAAGGTACGGGTAAATTTTGCCCGGACTCTCGTCAAACGTGAAGCCCTTGGCCCTCATCTTCTCATCAAGAGTCTTTAAGAACACGGCATCATAGCCCTGGCTATTACTCTTGGTGCTAAGCTTGATGATGGCCACATTCACCTGCACCATGAAAATAAACTCCACATGCGTCGAGCCGTTCTCATAGTTGGCAATGTAGGTGCTCCTTATGGGCGGCGTGGAGATGTAGTAGTACTGCAGGTTCACCTTGGACACAATCGGCGGCAATTGGTTCACTTCCGCCACGTTCTGTGATACGCGCGAGAATTTCAAGTGCCGCATCAGCCCCATGAGCGGATCGAGGAACGTCTCGGTAAACGTGTCCAAGAGCAACTTGCGGAACTGCTCCTCGGAATTGATCGCGCGGTTGTTGCTGAGCGACTCAACAACGTATGGCGTAAACTCCGAAATGAACGACACTGAGTCAGGTGCCTTGGGTCCCTGCACTGCTGCTAGAAAGTCCGTAAAGTCGCGGTGCAGGTTGGCCTTAGAGTACGGATCGGTGTAACATACCCGGCATAATCGATAAATCATAGACAATGTGTCGTCGGAGTCCAAGGTTTCGGCACAGTGTTCACACTTGGTAGGCAAGGCCACGCGGCTGCTATCGCCCTGGTTCTTCTCCTGATACTGTCTAAAGTAGTTCTGCAGACGATCAAGCGGCTGGACATTGCTCAAGCCCAAGTCAGATCTTTTGATGGCAGCTGCAGCAATGGCGGCCGCAGTGGCTGAAGACGTAGGGGTGGCGGCGTACGTGCCGGGGTTGGGCGGCATCTGGCCCATGCCCATCTGTGGCATTTGCGGCGCCTGGTAGCTGTTCTGCTGAGGAAGCTGCATACGAGCGTTGGGATATTGCACCCCGTTGGCGTACCCGTATGTATAGTTGCCATTATTAGGAATGGCGGGCGGCGCCCCAGTAGGCTGCTTGTACATAGAGAACTGAGCATTGTACAGCTGCTTGGCCGGGTTGGACACGCCCATGTCACGCAGAGATTGGATGTCGTTCATAAGCAGGTCATTAGAGAAGATATCGTCGTGAATGAAGTTAGCGTTCTGGTTTTGCTCCTGGAACTGGCGCATTCCATAGCGCATGGTCTCCTCGGCCAAGGGCTTTCTCAGCTTTTTTTTGGTGCGTTCAATGATACGGCACTTGGCACAGGTTTTGTACTGCTGCACTTCTGGCGGTTCGTCGTCCATTCTCCGTCTTTTGCACCGCCGACACCGTCTGGCGTCTCCTTCATACAGCATCATTTTGGGTAAGCGTTAATGGAGGTGAACTAGGGTCGTAGTGACTAAAGCGCTAGTCCAATAGGGAATCTTCACCAAAGAAGGCAAAAGATGTTCCAAAAGTTTGAAATGCCGCCGGGAATGGCAGTATTTAATCTCTGTTTCTTGAGACGTGTTGATGCGTGCGAAACTGCGATCACGAGCACCAAAATAAGTCACTATAAGCACTAGTCGCTAATGAAGATGTCACTGACAATCGTACACAAACAAGTCACAAGCGGCGATAATAAGGCCTTTGAAAGGAAGTACGAAATAAAGGTGGTGATATTTCGATGGACAGGATCGGCGCCCTGCGTTTGCCACTGTTGTTAGAAATTCCTGTGTGCAGACAAGTAAGAGTGATTAGTAATCAAGCACGGAACTCCGAGATGACGACACTGCAGGAAAGCTGCGGGGATTGAGGATGGTCCGTGAGTGGCTGTGGATGGTCCTGAGCAGGTAGTCGATGATGACGGTTAGTTTGTTGTTTGTTTGAGAACGATCGAAAAACTGCGTTTGGGAAGCACACGCTCCCGGTCCACCAACCACACCTGTACACCTGGCGCCATGTCCACGCGCGTGGGTTTTTGGCGGGAGGGGGCGCATCACACCCGTGCACCAGATCCCGCGCTCCCTCCAACCTCACCCGTGCACCTGTTATAATTGCACATCCGCACCTCCCGCGCCCCTATCAAGACAACCCGCTCCCAACTCCCCCAAGCAACATCACTCACCCGCCATGTCCAAGATAGTACGCCTGATCAAAAACGTGGCCAACGGCTATTCAAGCACGCAAATCCTTGTGCGCAAGGCCACATCGAACGATCCCTCCGGGCCCACCACATACGACATGGAGGAAATCTCCGCCGCAACCTACAACTCTCAAACGGAATTTTTGGAGGTCATGGACATGCTCGACCGGCGCCTAAACGACAAAGGCAAGAACTGGAGACACGTGGCCAAATCCCTCACTGTGTTGGACTACTTGGTGCGTTTTGGTTCGGAAAAGTGTGTTCTTTGGTCCAAGGACAACCTCTACATCATCAAGACGTTACGGGAATTCGTGCATTTCGACGAGTTCACTAACGACCAAGGAGCGCTTATTCGTGTCAAGGCCAAGGAATTGGTGGCGCTTTTGAGAGATGACGAGAGGTTGGCTACGGAGCGCAGATTGGCCCAGCGGGGTGGCCGCAACCGCCGGAGGCCAAATCGGCAGGCGGCCTCCGATCCTTACGATGCTGATTTGCAAAGGGCTTTGGAGATGTCTCGTCAAACGGCCGAGCAGGAGCGGCACAATGCCCTGGATGACGGGAACGATGCGGACTTACAGACTGCTCTCAAGCTTTCGCTTGAAGAAGAGGAGTTGCGCAAGCTCCATGCGCAGCAGGCTCAAGACGACCAGCTCCGTCAAAACCAAAATACGAACCTCTTGGATTTGGGTGATCCTCAACCCCAGCTCTACCTGCAAGTGCAATACATGCAGCCGACGCAATTCTTCCAGCCCCAGCAAACAGTATACCAGCAGTACGACATGTTTGGTAATCCTATTCAACCCACCGCCGGCTTTCAGAATTACGATCAAATGCAACTTCAGCAACAACAACTCCAGCAACAGCAGCTCCAGCAACAGCAGCTCCAGCAACAACAACTCCAGCAACAGCAGCTCCAGCAACAACAACTTCAGCAACAACAACTTCAGCAACAACAGCAATTTCAACAGATTCCTCAGTACACTGGCTTTAATGCGCAGCCTGCTGAAGAGTTGAAGCCGCTTAAAACGGGGTCAAATAATCCGTTTGCGCTTAGCAGCGGTCTGCAAGAGCAAAAGCCAGTGCAGGGTGAAGAGCAGAAACCAGAGCCAAAGCAGTACTACACGCAGCCCTCACAGCAGCCTCAGCAATCGCGCTATAACGACACGCACGAGCTCAATGCCCTTTTGGCTAACGGAACCGGGTTAGATACTTTTGGGAACACGGGTGTCACGCGAATCCCCCACCAGCATACGAAAACGGGCACTTTCATTAACTCTAGTGGTACTGGGTACGCCAATCAAATGGCAAATGTGCCATTAAGCTCAAACGCCACCGGAAATCCCTTCTTGAATACCGGCATCGGTGCCACGGCCAACAGCAGACCTGCAAGCTCCAGAATAGACCCTTCACCCACAGGTTATGGGTTCGGAAATTCCAAGGATGAGCCTAGTTTAATAGATATTTGAGACCACTATTCGAAATTTGGTGACTCTTGGCCGAGATGCTCTCTGACCAAGCGCACAGGTGGCTTGGTCATTCGAATAGTAATACATCGAATTAATGTGCTTAAAGGAGGGTGCAGTCTCGAAAGTCTGGTGACTGAAGCAAAGGGGATTCTATGCGCTAGGAAATGATAACCGGCTATTGATCATGAGCAGGTCATAACATGAAACAAAGCGGTCAAGAGCATGCGACACTCGATAATACGAATAGGCAATTAGGCCTATTCCAGCACCAGTTCCTTTTTTTCTAATCCGTTGGGCCTAGCCGGTATCACAGAAGTCCATTTCCTATGGCCACTTTGACTGCCATTACACCGCAGGTATTGGGCGCAGAATGCAGAAAGTAATATACCAGTGCAACGGAGACCTTTTTGCTGGAAACGGCTAAATTATATGCCTGAGGGATGAAGGTGACAGCCTAAATAATGTCTCAAAAACGATGTCAATGATGGTTCAAGAACGTTCAAAGAAGACTCTCGCGGGCTGGCAAATTGAAAACACAGTTATGGATTTCGCCAGATCAAGGGTGTTTAAATTGAGTCGACTACTCAAAGCGGTATTCTGTCGGCAAACATGATTCTTCATCGCTCCCGGGGCGTGAAAGTGGATCTGGGTGGCGTTTTTAACTACGCATTGGCCTTATCCAGCAACAATTCCACGCTCTTTGGTGTGATTGCGATCGAGCTCAATTGCAGCAAGTCCTGTTAATAGCGGGGCTTTATATGGCTTGGCAACCGGATCGGATTTATCAGACCCAGTGATCATGAGGTGGTCAGGTTTCTACATATCAACAGGACCGAATCTAGTTATGCTGGCCGGGTGTCTAGGTGGTAAGGTCACATGGTTTGGTGACCAGGCCACAACTCCATTGGCCATAGCTCCTTCTATGTTCTATCCAGCCAATCATCCTCAGCAATGCTCCAGTTCATGTCTGAAAGATTCAGTCATGGAATCAACCAATCAGCAGGTGAAACTATTTCGAGTCAACTGGCGGCCGGCAAAAGCGGCTGCTCATGCTCATCCGTCGTGAACAATTGGCGACTTCTTTGTGTTAATCAAGACAAAAAACAACGGCTCATAAGAACTAAAGACTTGTCTCAACAAAAACTCAAGAACCCATAAATTAAAAGGGATAGTCCTAACTCATGAGGGTGTATTGCCAAAAAGGATTAAATTAGCCTCTATTATTGATTCATTCAAAGTCTCAAATGACGTGAAATGCAACATCCCTAGAGTAGAAGGACTTGATAAATCTTTTCCAATTACAATGTATGACTGATCCATAGTTTCCCGGAAAAAGTAGATGAAATTCCAACAAGATCACGTGAGGCTCCCCAATTTGCCTCGATGTACATCAAGCATAAAGGTAGTCAAATGTATGAGGAATTGGGGAATAGCTAGGAATTGAGGAACCAATAGGAATCGATATTATCAGGCTTATAATATCCCAACGTCATTGGTCAGGACTGCAGAGCATCATGGGGCCGATTTATGCTCAAGATTCGACTTTGGTCAAAAGAAGGCGTGCGAGTCAGTTTAGACCAGACACTCTGGCTTGGGCACAAGAGCCAGCACTTGTTTCACCGGCGGTCAGCGCCGCGTGTACGGCTGTAGGCAGCCGTGGAAGATGCTCTTGACACACCAGTCCCAATCCACCACCGTCACGTCAGTCAATTGCTGAACCAACTTCTTGTCCTTGGTCTTATGTGCCACCAACAAGGTCACATTGTCCATGGCGAGCATGTCGCCAGCCTTTTCCGAGAGCTTGACGATTTTGGCTTCCTGGAGCCCGTGTTCCTGTAAGATACTGGAGATGAGCTCGGGCCCGCCATTCAAATTGGACGAGAGATTGAGCTTGAGTCCCTCAAAGACATGGCCGCGCCCCTTGTGGAGCAACTCTCGAAGCCCGCTGGCTTTGCCCGAGAACCCCAAGTCTTCGTTGATCTTCTTGATCGGCACGACCTTGTCCAAGGCATAGTCTTCGATGTTGAACTCCGTGGCAATGTCTGCGTATGAGGTCTCGGGGCCGATACGCTCGAGCACCTTGCACAAGAAGTCCGGATGTACTATGCGGCTGGCTTTGCTGAGACTCTTGAGGAACTTCTCGGTGCGGAGGATTCGGGGCGCAACCACCGTATCGATGTCCTTTTTGGGCGAGTACTCATTGACGATGGTGATGCCTGCTTTGGCCAACCTGGCCACGTCGGCGCGGCTTAGAACTAGCGTCTGTTCGCACCCAGTCATGATGGCCTTGAGGTGACACGCAGAGCCGCTTTTGGCACCCGCCTCTGCTGTTGGATGTTTCCTGGGGTGCGATTTCGTCGCTTGTTTGCCGGTTACGGTCTCTTGACTTGGCGCGTGCTTAGGCCTCTTCGGCGTGCCCTCTTTGCCTTCGGAGATCCGCTTCGGGCCCTCAGGAGATGCCTTGCTTTCAAGCTCATCCATGTAAGTTTTCATTTTGCGCACTGACTTGGTCATCGAAGTGTAGTTGTTCAAGTCCTCCATATTGTTGTGAAGTTTCATGGACGCTTTCTGCTTGGCCAGCCTGGCGCGGCTCGAATGCTCCATGGAAACTTCGCTCGGCTCGCCGATATGGCTTTTGTTTCCAACTGTGTCAGTACTCTCCGCTTTTCTTGGATTCTCTCCTTGTACAGAAGAACTGTTGCCGTTATCTAGAGACTCTGCTTGGGCCAAATGGTTGTTCTTTAGTGGAGAATCCGCTCCGGATATCACAAATTTGTTTTTCTTTTCTGGAGAATCATTGCTCTTTTCTAGAAAGCCCTCTGTATCTCTTTGGAAGGCCTGGGGTTCCGGGGAGTTGGCCGAGCCATGCGCATATCCCTGAGAACCATCTTCTTTTGGCACTGTAGGGGTAATTCCGAGGGAGTCGTCGGGCTTTCCCACAATCTCCTGAACGCCTTCGCTTGCAGCGGGATGGAGGCTTGCGGTCGCATTCTTTTGATCCAGCGTGCTGAGACTCATAGGGTTGGTCCCCGCAGGCGTTTTGTACGAGGAATGCTGCCAAGCACGGGTCTGGCTGCTCTCGATTTCCAGCAAAACCGAAGAGCGTACACTTTGAAGCTCCTCGCGGAGGAGGTCGGCCTTGAGCCGCGTCTGGCCCAAGGGTAGGGCGGGGTTGACGAGCTCAGTGTAGCGGGGCAAGGCCGGGTCCAAATACATCCACTGCTGGAAACACTCCTCCACCCAGAGGTGGTTGACTCGAGCCACGTTTTGCCAGCGGCGAGCAGCCGCCGCGTACTTTTCGCCGGAAGTGGAGCCACACACAAGGAAGTCGTTGTTGGCGTCCAAGGTGCGGGTGAAGTCTGCACCCAAGGCCGTCAAAAGCTGGGTCAAGTAGTGGCGGGCGTCACCGCCGATTCCCGTGATGCTTATGCGGAGGCCTGCAAAACGAGCCACGGGGTTGGGGGGCACAGGAAAGTGGAGCATGTTCAGCGACAAGGCACTCACGTAGTGGCCCCGCATGATCACGTGGTAGAGCCATTGCACCGACGCCACCTCCACGTGGCTACTGGCAAAACTGCTCCAAAAGAGCGGGCCTTGGCGATGCTTTCCCACGTAGATGTCTATCTGAGCGGCTTCGGCGTCGTGCACAATGGACGCGCCACAGCTCTGCGCAAGAGCCTCCACCGCCAGTTTGGTGTGTTCACTGGCATTGAAATCCGAGTGGATGTATAGCTTTTTGCTGTGGAGCACTGATGCGGATTTGGGGGGATTTGTATTCGAGGAAGTTGCGTTGGAACCATCTGCAATGGGATCCTTTGTGGGATCCTTCACACTGGAATCAGTTGCTCTTGCACTTGAACCAGCCGCACTCCACCCACTGGAAGCTGCAGACGACCGCGCCTGGAGATTCTCCCGGCTGGTCACAAGGTAGTCCGCCTCGTCAACATGGCGCTGGAGGCGCATGCAGGCGTCGACCCATTCGGGAAGCACAATGTGGATGTCCATGGAGTCGCGCTTGCAGATGTTAGCCGCCACCACGGCCTTGTTATTGGACATGTCCACCGCCACCAAGTGGGTGGTGTAGCGCAGGAGACAGTCGAGGTACTGGCCACCAAAGGCCCGCGTGGCCGCGTACATGAGCTCCTTGTCGCCTAGCGGAAGGTTATCCGCCACACACAACACCACCTTGTCCATGAACGGTAGCGGCTGCGGCGAGTAGAGCCTGTAGTTGCGGCGCAGGCCGTGGCGGATGGAGTCGTGGACCCACTGGGGCGTGGTGATGGGCAAGAAGAGCTCGAGCGCCTCGGCGTACAGACCAAACGAGTAGTTGGCGGTGATCACATGCGCCACGCCCAGCGCCGCGAGCAGCGGGCCAGCGGCGTGCAACACGGCGCCGCCGTGGCTGGAGATGGCCGCCTCCATGGCCGCATCGGGGTCGATGACGAGGAACGTGGTGCCGGAAAAGAGCATGGTGGTGGGCGCGGTGGAGACGATGCGACGCGTTGCCACAAGACTTGCGCGCGCGCGCCTGCTCCACATATTTTGCACCCAAATGCGTGCAGCCCGCCGGCTGAAGGGATCCGGGCCTCCCCAATCGGCGGCGTAACGGATTAGACCCGTGGCGACGGCGGCTCATGTTCAGGGGCGGTACTTAGGCTACAATTTCATTGGAGGGAGTAAGATCTGGTCGTGTGTCAGCGTTCTACCCGGAAACAGCGACAGTATTATGAACACTTCTGGCAAGTGCACGGCTCTATTGTCACAAGCTTACCGAACACCATCAAAATAATAAGGGCCACTCCTGGAAATAAATTCATTTGAATACAAGCGCAGTTAAGATCTTTAATTTCAGATGCATCAGTTCTGGCTGCTTCTTTTCTAGCTGCAGTTCCAGCTAATGGAGTAACCTTTGAAGTCAAGTGACCGCCGTTTGGAGAAGCCCTTGATACACAGCTCCCTGTCAGAGGTTTGCACATTTGCGGTCCAAAAAGTCCCAGGGTGTGTGGCTCCATCACCCAGAAGAGGCCATATTCATGGCCCGAGGAGGGCCAAGCAGAAAGCAGCGTACCATCGGGCCGACGCTCGATGGGGATTTTTTTGGGCGGCCTGTATCGGCCAACTGTCCGTGGCTCGTCAAGCCTCCGACTGCACTTCAAGGATTGACTAAAGGATGCTTGTGGCCCATGGCATGGCCATTTAGTAATGAGGTATAAAAGACTGTATGTTTCATGGACGGTAGTGCCGCCTAGTCTTTTGGACTCCTTAATCCTTTGGACCGTTCTGACTGCTTTCTTCCCTCCCACCACAGAAAACCTGTATATCCCGTTTAGAGCCATGCCAAATCCATAGCTTTGCAACCTGCAAATGAAAATACTACTACTTTTGGCTCTTTAAATTTGGGGTGGTCGAGCCCATTTGCCCCGCTGGTTTGCATTGGAAGTACATAGCAGGGTGTTTCCACGGGACTTTGAGGCTTAAACGTTCTCCCCAAGACAGAAGCAAGGGCCAAAGACTTGAAGCGAGGCTTGGGCTTGACTTGGGCTTGCTGAAGTGAGTGTTCAAGAAAAAAAACTCTTTGGCCCCATTTAGCGAGGCCCCTGTGGCAAACGGCTCTTCATGATGGGAATTTCGTTGACGACGGGGACAGCGGACGCACAAAGTCAGAGCTGGGCAGAAACGGCCCGTTTTTCAAGCTGCAGCGTTGCGCGGGGTACATTGAGCTCAAGGCGTGGTTATTCTTTGGCAGCTCATATGAATGATGTTTGTGGGATTCTACGGTCAGGTCAAGGCCGGAATGCTCAACAGGGACAACGCGGTACCGTTTCAACCGGTCGTAGTCCGGCTCACCCTTCAAGCACGGCCAGAGAAGGTGCTGGAGATTTCCCTCGTGGATGATAGAAACAGAGATTCCGTTGACTCTTGGCTTAGGGTTCTTGCACCGGTCAGAAAAGAATGGGTACTTGTTATGTAGTCTTGGACTTTGAGTTCTTTCGACGTACTGCCTCATGGATCACTCTGTAGCCTTTCTACCGCTGCTGTCGAGCCAAGGGGGCCCGAGAAAATTGTTGGTACGTTGCCATTCGCTTGAGGGAATTCTTCATTTGTTCCAGCGGGTGTGGCAAGCCGATCGTTTTCTGAATTTTGGGTTTTTGCTGGCTATTCGGGGTTGTGGAATATCTAGGTTAAACTCGAACATGAGAGACTGGTTCTGGTTTTCAGAAACTTCTGAGAATGATCGAGGGCATATTCAAAAGGGAATAAATTCTTTGGACTCCAAGCACAAGCCCAAGATCAACGGGCAACGCTTAACTAGGTCATTTTGGTGTCGCCTCATTGTGCCACCAGGGCTTCGTTTGAGGGTGGCCAGTCCATTCAACGTTGCCCCGCGGCCTCGGGATCTGACTTGTTGATTTCGCTTCCGTGATTCTGCAGCATTTTCTGCCCAAATTGTCACCCAGGGATGGCCCTGTGATCCAGATTTATTTCAAAGATTAATAGGCTAATGAGCCAAAACGGAGCATGATTTGGAAAGGAAGAAAAATCTTAAGCCACAAGAGTTCACATATGAAATCAATCATCAAAAACCACGGAGAATGAAGACCCTTTTGAAAATGAACATGTGAAGAAGTGTGGTACAAAGAAGTGTCATAAAAAAAAGCCGATTGAAAGAAATTACCCTGCAAAGCTTTTCTTGAGGTCAATAGTAAAGTAGATCTCAATGGATATCCAATTTCAGACTAACCATACGACCAGCAAAATATCACGGGCATGATCAGCCCAGGCAGGAACCTTCAAAGCCGTTCATAGCCGCTAGAAATGGATAGACTATAGCAAACACTATCTAGAAGAAACAACAGCTGGTTGCTTGAATGACGGCTACGAGAAGGATCTGCGACCGGAGCTGCAACGCCCCGCTTGGGATTTCTACCCCCGTGAAATGTCTACCATATGTCTGCCCCGTGAACTGTCTCGGGAAAAAATACGACTCAGTAACCCTTAAAGCATGTGGTTTCACAGCGGGTCTCGAAATATGAGATCATTGTACGTATGACGTGCCAGTATCGAAAAGCATTGATTCAAGGTATGAAACAAACTCTAGTGGAGACTCGGTGGTAGGGTGCGTTCGGACATCTGCACCATTTGGCTGAATGCCATTTTCAAACACATCATCTGGCTCGGAAAAGGGGCGATATATAGAGCCTGCCGAAAGCCTCCCACACTCGGCACCCTCACATAATGGTTCGGGACCTCTTTGCTCTCCGGGTTTAGTATCGAAGCCGAAATTCCAGTGGGACTAGTATTGCCGTTGAATCATGAGGATGGAAGTACATTCCAGCTACAATTGAATAACTGGTCAGGTACTCTACGGTCAGGCTCCATGGAATACACGGCCAGGCTCCATGGACTCTACCGTCAGACACTTCATGGACATTGTGCCAACCCGGAAAACCTGACTAGGACGTGCCTAGACTGGTGACTTGCATTGAGCCATAGCGATACTGAGGGATTTCTATAGAAAGTCCGAGTAGAGCTCGTTTAGAGTCTTTCTGGCATCTTGTTCCCTCGGCAAATGGCGGACCAAGTAATGAGCTAAGTTACACCCAAAAAAAGCACCTAATAAATTGCAACTAATAATTGACCGACTAATTGTAATTCAATATTTTGTAATTCTTGTGTCACCATGGGCAGTGCGCTACCCATGATACGCGTTTAAGCGTGCGGTTCCATGTGAGACCGTCGGGAACGGGAGACAGGTGTCCAATTCGGGCCGCCTAACTTCGAGGTTTCAAAAGGGACCAGTGGCAGCCTGTCAAGTGCACCGTGGCGGTATTCGGATGCAGGTCAACCACGCTTCAGGCGCCACTCTCGACTAAAGCTAGCCCGATTGGGACCTTTTGGGTGGGTGACACGGACGTGACCAGTCAGCACCCACCGTCAAAAAGTGGCAGCAGAGTCCCTCGCCCTCAAAAGTGGTGCAAACGGGGCCCGCTCCGTCATGCGTCAACGCCTAATGCGGCCCTGACCAGTTTCATAGTATAGGTGAACCCTTGTTGGGATCAACGAATTCATCTACCAATCACTCTCATTATCAAAGAAACCAAAAGACGGTAAGTTACACCAAGAATTACCCCTAATAAATCACCTAAATCACCTGGATCATACCTCAATACTATGTTCTTACCAGTTTCCTTATCAGGTCAAGTCCTGAGGGAGAAAGTTGCTCAAGGACCCTGAACAGAAGAGACCGCGTGTATGTAGGAAAGTGGCCATAGCCGCTTCACGGCGATATCGTGGGGGACCCCACGAACCCACGAGGCTGCCACGAAGTTGCCATGAATGTGATGGTCGCATACATGCCTCTCCATGCGGGATACCAATTCTGCCCCGTAACCGCTCTTTGTAGGCTGTGTATATGAGCAGCGCTCCCACAGAGAGCCCGACAAAGGCATAACAAAGTCTGAAAAAAGATACTTGATTAGATGGACACCTCGTCACGGAGTGAAATCCCGGTATTCTTTCAGCACTGTTTCAGCAACTACACGAGTGACCGCCTTTATAGCTGATGACACCCTTTTGTTGAGCAACTGGCATAAATGCATAGGTCTGGATGAGTCTAGTCATCCCGGCCTGCCTGTTTTATGTTGTGTCTTTATTTTAGAAATTCAGAGGTACAGGGCATGACGGTGCACCTAGCCTGACCAGTGCGAAAGTTCATGTTTTAGCTGGTAGAATCTGATACGTGAAATAATGTTAATCCATTATAAAAAAGGATTCGAGTCATGGAAGATCACACCTCCATTCTTTCGGGCGCCAGTACCACTACTATGCACCAGCACAATTACTAGGTGGTATCTTCAGCGAGAGCCTTATCATGGTGCTCTTTACTCGATGCTCACCCCATGAGAATACACCATCACCAAACAACAGCACCAAGCCAGAGATTGATCAGACCATTACCACCACCATGCACAGCAAAACGCCACAGTACCAAGTCATGCACAGTGCCAAAGTGCATGACTGAAACACCGGAATCACCTCTCATCGGGCCCCCGCAATTTGGGCCATGCGGCACTGTCGGCATAATATGGATCACGGCCACCGCCGCTTGGCACTTGGAGTAAAGTGGTGTGGCCTTGCATTGCACTTGGCTCTTGGGAATTTGCCAGTACCCTTGGCTTGATGGATGGAGTCACGTGACCGCCATACTCCCACATCCTTTAGCGAAACACTTGGAACCGGGCAGTTCTGTCTCTAGTTATCTGGCCTATGATTTTGATACTGGCCTATGATTTTGATACTGACCTAAATTCTGGTACTGGCCTATGATTTTGATACTGACCTAAAATCTGGTACTGGCCTATGATTTCTGATACTGATTTCTGATACTGATTTCTGATTGTTGATTTCTGATTGATGTTGCTGGCCCCAAGGCTACTGCTATGGTCTCGGGGAAGTTGGAACCAAACATGCCAATACGGCTTGTATGAATATGCTGATGAAGATACTTGAGAATTGCTGGAAGTCCATTAGGGCCCAACTTTAAGAGCTAGCCTGTAATACCTCCAGCAAAGAGACGATGCTAGTTCAAGCCGTGACGATATGCCGTCTGAGACTAATGTGTCATCGATGACTCCGGCATCGTGTGTCTCATCGCCAGGTGCAGTGACCTTGGAATGCAAGACTGACCCAGCGTCCTTATAGTGTGGAGCGAAGCTGCACCAAACTAGGGTGGAGTCGTCAATAATCGGGCGCTAACATGCCGCCAGAACATCGATTTGCGAAGTTCGGCAGCGTAGCCATGGGTGCACCACGAGACTGAAACAAGCCACAGCTATTTGATCTTGTCAGTGGAGAGGGAAGGGCAGAACAAGTCTCTACCCTCGGCCACCACCTTCTTTGCCCAGCTGCGGCAAACGATGCTGGCCTTCATGAATTTGCGCGTGGCGTACTTCTTGAAAAACTCGTCATGCTCCACCGGGTTGACCAAGTAGAGCACAATAAGCTCGATGCACTCCCTCATGTCGTCCACGCGGTAGCCACCCGAGTAGTGCACGAGATTGCCGTTCCACACCGGGTCCTTGTTTAGGATCATGCGCGCAATGTACATGGCAGCAGCCAGGCAAAGCGACGGGAGAATCCCAATGAATTTGTGGTCCACGATGGTCACTTCAAGGAGAAACTTGCCCAAAGTACGCGATTGCACGTCATAGTCGTCAGCTTTGGAAATGCGGCGCAAGAAGTTCATGGGATTGGGGTAGTTGAGGTCGAACTCGAGCGTCGTTAGGATGTACTTCTCGGCCTGGAGGATCTCCTCTTCCGTGTACAGGCCATCGGTGTAGTATGCATAGTTTTTGACGGAGGGAGAAAACACTTCCTCGTACTTGGCGGCGATGAAAAGCGAGCCGGTGGCCAAGAGCTGGAGCTTGTCGATTTGCACGACCTCCACCGACATGAAGCGGTCCATGATGTTAATGGCCAAGAAGAGCGTCTCGGGCAAAAGCCGAAACCGTTGGTGCATCTCCACAAGCCAGTCCACCAAGATCAGTCGCATCTTGGGCTTGAGCTGTGTTTGCTTGAACAAGTAGCCCGAGTCGGGACACGTCTTCTTTTCAAGCTCATGCAAATAAGGAAAGATTTCGTTGACGTACTCGCTCACCATGAGGGGATCATCAAAGTCCTCCTCGTCGAGGTCCTGCCACTCGTAGTCGGGCTTTTTGCTTTTCTTGACGCAAGGCGCGGCCTCATGCTGCTGGTGAGGTTCCGCACTCGTGGCGGGCTCCACGGAGTCTGCGGGGCGTTTCTGCGACTGTCGGTGCTGCGGATCCAAACTGGGGCCTTGCAGGCCTTTCAGCGGCTCTGGCAGCAGCACCGAGGCGCCGCCTTGCGGAGCGGGTTCCGGCAGCAGGGTCTTTGCGGGCACTGCCGCGGGCACCGTTGCGGGCGCTCTTGCGGCTGCTCTTGCGGGCGCTTTCGAGTCGTCAAGCACCGGCGCCTCCTTGCCCAACTTGATCTCCTTGACGCGGGGGGCTCGCACCGGCCCCATCTCGCTGGCCAATGGCCGCTTCTTGGAAACGTGCAAAGGCTGCGCCGCTATGCCAAAGTGCCGGGACACGTCCTTGAGATGCTGGCGGTTGGCCAAGAGGGATTGGTTCTTGGGATCTGCAGAAAGTGACCCTTCGTTGGCGGCTTCGTCGGTTGCAGGGTGGAGTTTTGCCCTGGATCGGGTGAGTCGATGTTCATTTTCGTTATTGAGCGTGGACATGGATCTCGGGTACACGGCGTTCAAGGTGGTTCGGAACGGGCTCGGCTGGGGGACTAGCGCTAGCAACTGGCAAGGTGCTAACTATGACTGGGGAATGGAATGCACCAAGTTGTGCAATGAACAATGCAGAAGGAGTGACAATGACGGAGAGATGATGAGATTGGCTGAGACGACGCTGACGGTGACAGTGACGAACGGAGACGGTGACTGACGGCGGAAATGATGACAGCGATGGACCCACTGGGATAATGCTCACACGGAGACGGATGTGTGGACGAGGAACGGAATGCAAGGCGAAACAGTCTTTAACACACGGGAATGCCCAAGTGAAACGCTTCGAGAGACGGTGCCGGAATAGAGAGGAAGCCAAACGCGTGCGAAGGAGTAAAAAAAGAGCGGTGGGTGAAGCGTGAGGCGTGGGAAAACTAAATAATGCGCTCGGGGCCAGGGCGAGGCCGGGGCGCTGGGCCGCTGTGCAGGACGCGCTTCTTTTCCGGTCGACTTATCAATACCGTGGAGCAACCATGTGGGCGCACGAGCTGGAGGTGCCAGCCGCTGCGTCTGTGCTACGGCCCATGCCCCATCGGGGCACCACCTGTGTGTGGGTCTAGCCCTCCTCTCTGTCCAGCTGTCTCTGTCCAGCTGTCTCTGTCCAGCTGTCTCTGTCCAACTGCCTCTGTCCAACTGCCTCTGTCTAACTGTCTCTGTCCAACTGCCTCTGTCTAACTGCCTCTGTCTGTCCCTCATCGTCTCTGCCTATCGCTCTACTGTCTCTGTACTTCCTTCCCTTGTCTGCGGGACGCTCCGCCGTCTCGGTATCGCTCTACTGTCTCTTCCCTCCGCTGTCTCTGCCCACCTACTCTAACTTTCTACTGTCTGTCCATTTGTCCAGCTGCCACCTACCCTCTGTCTACTTTGCCCGCATCACATGATCCGCCTAATTCTATATTGCATGTCGCCTTCTTCTCGGACAGGGACACTATTCTAAGACACGGCGCCGTTTGGGAATGTTTAGTGGTCACTTCCGAACATGGAGTATGCTCGCCGGTCGGCTATTGTTACAGCACACGACTTGATTTATGCAGTCTAGACCACCACTTACACTGGGTCCTTGCTCGTGGGGCTTGCTCCCGGTGCCTCTTCTCGGCACCTGCTCTCGGCATCTGCTCCCGATTTGACCCACGCACATCTCGCCGTGGTCACGTCACTGCCCTGATTTGGATCTTTGCTTATCGCCTGCATGCGGCATCGTTTCTTGTTTATGTTTGCATGCATGACGGCTGTTTCGGCATGGAACCGCTGAATGCCGTAACTCTCCGCGCAAGTTCCCGCCTCCGTACTCCGCTGGCCCTTCCACCACAAATCCCTCCACTTGCTAAACTTTTGCTGGCTGCTTTTCCACCTGCCGATATTTGCTGCTCGGCCTCGTTTCGGTCTCCGCCATTTGACCCACTTTACCGGTCCGCTAGCTTAGGCTGACTAGCTTCTGCACATACGCGCGGGCGGCTGCGCCGCACGTTGGAGGCTTGTTGCAGTATTATGCATCGCGCTGCAAGAGAAGCGCCCGAAAAGGCCGTAAAGTCAATATCAGATCCGTTGCGCTGCACACGTCATACTTTGCGCCGGAAGAGCAAACGCTTTTGGGAGGAACGGCTCTCCTAGTCTGCTTGCTGCGGCCTGAGTTGCGTGTCACCTCTCTCCGGTATGACTGGGGTACGCTATTATGTAGATGCCCGCGTGCAGGTCGTCCATCACCATATGCATGCGAGCATATCTTCCCCCATTGTCTGGCATTGTTTGGCTGGTTTCCTAATCTGTCATGATTTGCGGGGTCATCAATCCCCTTAATGTTCGTGCCATTCCAGCAGCACTGTAACGTACAAGCACGCCCCTGGTTTTGCTGCCCAGGCCGGCCCTTCTAAACCGGCGTTTTTCAACCGGCCCTTCGGCGTTTTTCAACCGGGCCCTTGTGGCTAGCCCTCGTTCTAGAGCACCTCTGGGCTTCTTCATACCATCGCAACGGTTCAGAAATTCGTCCACGTAGAGAGACCGCTTTGGCCTCCGTCCGCCTTGGGGCCTGGAGAGGGCCTGGTGCACGGGGGTTATGCGCAGGGCCTTTTGCTCACAACCAAATAAGCTGGGTGCCTCATACCGTTCTGTTCCAGGGATACTTGCCCATGAGTTTCTGAGTGTTTTCGTCCCGCGTGGACTCGGAGTTGGGCCGGCTGCTCTCCACACTCGAACAAGCACTGCATGTAGACGGGTCCGGTTGGCGGCGCGGAAGCTGGAGTTCTTGCTTGGCCAACGAGGTTCTGATCTGCCTCATTTCGTCTCCGATGGTCTTGACGAAACCGGCCATTGTCCTGAGCTCCACTAGGTACTCGAGGTCCTGGGATCCCTGGCCCGGGGTTTCCTGCACAGATGGCTTCGGTTCCGTTGTTTTTTGTACGGATGACTTCTGCTCCGATGTTTTCTCGGATGACTTTTGCTCCGCTGTTTTCTCGGATGACTTCTGCTCCGCTGTTTTCTCGGATGACTTCTGCTCCGCTGGTTCCTGCACAGATGACTTCTGCTCCGCTGTTTCCTGCTTGGGTGAGTCTGGGTGCAGTGTCTCCTTACCCATCAGACCATCCTGGGCTTTAGAAATATGCACGAAACTGTCCTGGACACCCTGGATGCTTCCCATGGGCTGGTTTTCCGTAGACTGTGGGGTGCTCTGAACGTTGTGTTTATCTAGTGCTTTTTTCTGCACTACTTCCATAGCAGCGTGTAATAGCAGCAACAACTCGGATTGTTTTTCTGTGACTTTCTGATTTTGATGCAACTGATCAACTTCGGGTTCGCCTCCTGGTACATCTTCTCTTTGCACTTTCTTGTCATTCTCCTTTTCTTGTTCTCTTTCCCTCTCTCGTCTTTTTTCTTTTTCACGATCTTCTTTTCTCTCTCTTTCTTTTCTCTCTCTTTCTTTTCTCTCTCTTTCTTTTTCCATCTCCTGTTCTCTCTCCCTCTCTCGCTCTCGCTCCTCCTCCCTCCTTTCAATTCGCCTCTCTAACTCCCGCTCTCTCTCCAAGACGTCCAGGTCCCTAACAAAGCGCCCGCGTTCAACCGACTTCGGCGTCGTCGCCAGCCTGGCCCGTTCGTAAAGGCCCTTATACTTGGCGAGCTTTTGCCGGAGAAGCAGGTTCTCCTTGGTGAGCCGAGCCTCGTTGCTGTGATACCTCAATTCGGCGTAGTCTCGTTCAAGCGCCTCCTTCAGGCGGAGGAGAACGCCGTAGTCGGCTTTGAGAAGCTTGTAGTCGGAGGCCGTCACGTCTGCGTGGGCGCGCTTGGCACGCTCCGCCAGCAACTGCTCCTGGAGCTGCAGCGAGAGGGCCTTTTCCGCGGCCAATTGCGCCAAGAGCTTTTCTGTGGACGACGCCACGAGAAGCCGGTACCGGTCGTACTCGGACGCCTCGGGGAAGAAGCTGCTTTCGGGCTTGAGATGCGTGCGGACCTGCTCGATATCGCGCACCTCGGCATCGCCCAAGTCCTTGAACGGGGACACGTGGTCAAACACCGAGTCTTTGTCAAACGACTCGTCACTGGTCAAGTCTAGTCCCATATCATCGCTGCCACTGTCGCCGGCGGGGAAGTACCCGGCGTAGTTGGCGTAGTTGATCCTGGGCGGCTTTTTGACGGGGCTTCCTCGGAGCCGGTCGAGATGGCGTTTTAGGGGCAGGTCCAGGGGATCTCTTTCCACGGGATCTTTGAGCGGGTCCAAGGGATCTTTGAGCGGGTCCAAGGGGTCTTTGAGCGGGTCCAAGAGATCTTTAACCAGGTCCAAGGGATCTTTAACCAGGTCTAAGGGATCTTTAACCAGGTCCAGATCGAGGTCCATCCCCGCATGCTGCGGTTTTAGGTAGTTGTTGACGATTTCCTGAGTAGTGTCCATCTGGCGTAGCGAATTCCCCGGCCAGCGTGCTTCTATGTACCAGATATACTCTTTTAGCTTGCAAGAGACGATGCGGCTGGTGGGCTTGTGTTGACCGCGGTCCTGCACCTGCGACACGCGTCTCCCAGTTGGCCTTGTCCGACTTCTGACTCAAGCCATGCTCTGTGTATCAAGTCTTGTCTTGATCTCTACCTTCTCTTTCTTACCTTCTTCCATCTTTTTCCTCTTTCCCCCTTCCCCTCTTTCCTCTTCCCCTCTTCCCCTCTTTCCCCCTTTCCCTCTTTTCCTTTCTCGCTACTCCCTCTCCTCCACTCGCACGTGCACCAAGTAGTCCAACGTCTTCACTACGGCATTGATATGCCACGGCACTAGACGGCGCAACTCGTGCTCATGGTCGTCACTCTCCATATCGCACACGCCCAAGATCTCGTTCATCACAATCAAGTTCTTGTATTGGTTGAGGAGGAGCTTCATCACCAGGTTGAGGCTCCAGTACGCCGAGCAGCTGAGAAGCGTCACCTCAAACACCATGTACTTGGTGTCGCCTTCTTCGGTGTCCTTGCTCTTGATCAAGTAGCCCATGCGCATGCCCAAGCGCGTGGGCGAGTTGAAGGACGGAAGAGGCATCTTGGGAATCACCCCCGTGATGCAGTACCGGGGGTCGACCACCGTCACGTCCGACTCGCTCATGTCCACGGGCGTGGCGCCGTCGGGGGAGAGGAAGTTGCCTGCCGAATTGAGGAACTGGTTAGGCGAGTTGAACGTCAGCGCATTGACCGGCGACGGCACCAACGACACGGTGTTGTCGTTGAAGACCTGCGCGTAGGCGGAACTGGAGAAGCCTCCGCCGTCGCCGCCGCCGCCTCCGCCTCCGCCACACGCCTCATCCGAGTCGCTTCTTGCCGGCCCCGACGCGAACAAGTACTTGGGGAGCCGTGACGTCGAGAGCACAATCAACGACACATCCTTGTACTTGGCCGCGAGCCGCTTCCAGAAAATGAGCTCGTCGTCGGGGATGATGCTGCTGATGCGCGTGAGCACCAAGAACCGCTTCTTGTCGGACTCACACGTGCGCTGCAGGAGGGCGTCTTTGAGGCGCTGGAACAAGTCGTTGGAGATGTCCCAAATATCCACAATCACCGCACCCACGTCTCGAGGCTCGGAACAGCTCCACGACCTCACGTGCGTGACGATGCCCAACGGGTCCGACCACGCCGCGGAGATCCAGTTCTTGTCCACGGACCTCTCGTACGCCACGTGGAGAAAGTGCTCGTCCTGGAACGACGCGCCGTTGCTGAAGGTGTTGCCCTTGTTCAAGAACTTGAAGTTGACGCTTGTGGGTGTGTTCTTCACCAACTGCGTGTAGAGGGTGCGCCGCTCGGTCTTGGCGTTCTTGTCGTGTACATCGGGGCACTTGTTGTAAAGCGTGAGCGCCAACTTGGAGAGCTTGAGCTCGTTCACGTAGCGCCGCGTGCATTTGTTGCCGACCCGCTTGCTGACAAAGTCTGCAGGGAGGACATGGTGGAACACCTGCACCAACGCTAGCTGGCGGTCCTTCAAGAACTGGTGGAAGTTCCGGCATATCTTGGAGATCTGCGCAATGGCCTTCAAGGACTCGTCAAAGTTCAAGAACAATAGAAGAAGCGGCCGGTCGAACTCGAACCGATTGCTCTTGGTGATCAAGTCCACCTTGATCAGTTCCGCCAAGTTGCGGAGCTTGCGGTTGACACGACTGTAGTAGTCTCTCATATCGCTGTTTTTCTCCACTAGAAGAAGCCCATCGCTAACGCTTTCCAATTCCGCGCGGATGCTCTGGAGATGGAGCTTCTTGACTGAACCCAAATTGTTCTCTTTGAAGTTGCACCGGAGCATCTCCAAGAACCCCAAGTTACCGCCGTCATAGAGGCTGCCGTAGTCTACCGTGTTGTCATTCTCACCGATCATCAACACCTGGAACTTCTTGGTACCATTGACCGGGCTGAAATGAAGGTACCGCCAGAACCGAAGGCCCTCGAAGTTGAAGTTCACGATATTCCCACTTTTGGCGATTTTGCTGCGCACCTCGTTGAGCGCAAAGATATTTTCGTCCACCGCTGGGCTCTTAGCTTCTCGCTCCTCCTTGTAAAGTGTGCAATTCTGCTTGTTTTGCGGCGTCTCCGGCCGGAGAGCATCCCACGTCGCCGGGCTTTCCGGTGGCCTAGTTTCGCTGGCGAGCTCATCCAAAAACGAGAGTTCCTTCTCGCGGGCTTTCTCTGGATCCTCCATCAACTCATCCAAACTGACCCTGTAGCTTAACGGGTATGCCGAGAGAAAACCTTCGACGGTCGCTTTGGACAACACTCCGTCGGTTGCATTGTACACCACTTCGTCGCTGAAATTTTGGGGCGTTTTCAACCGGAGCTGGCGAAACCGGTTCGTGCCCATATCAAACACGGTGCTGAGCGTTAGCCATTTGAGAAACTGTTCGATATCAGCCCTTTTCACCGTGAGCCCATCGTTCTGTTTAATGTCGTCGTCGTCATCGTCAAAGTACATGTTGAAATCGCTGGACGTGGGCTCAATGCCGTCCCGGAGAAGAAACTGGTTGGGAATGCTGAACACATTGATGCTGCGGAGAATTAGAGGGAGGCAGTTGGACGACTCTGACACGTTTGGCACGGTTTCTTCCTCCGTCGTAAGACTGGCGTCCTGGGACTTGTCGACTTCGGCGTCATTTGGTCCGTCTTCCCCCAGAATTTCTTGGCTCTTCGGAGCCTCTGCTTCGGCTTCAATGTTAGGCGACGAGATAAAGCTCCCGTGGTCCACAAGGTGGCTCCCCGAGCTCATAGGCGAATCTCCCCGCCAGTCACTGCGGATCTGGCCTAGTGACGGCGACTCACTGTAGCTGGTGGCACCAAGGTTGGGATACACCGCCGAGGGCACACTCAACGTCCTGTGTTCGGCCACAATGCCAGAGACTTGGTTCAAGATATCGCCCGAATGCATGTTGAGCTTCAAGGGCGACATTTTCAAGTCCAGAAAGTGGTCCTCCTCATCCTCGTCGCTTTCATCGTCCGACTCCATAGCCATATCCACATCCGCATCGAAATCACCGTCATTTGCGCCAAGAGACTCCAAAGAGCCTGTTTCTGAGTCCGGTCCTCGCTTTTCTTCCGTATCTGGCTTCCCGCCTTTCTCCCGCTTGATATCCCTGACCAGCCCTGCTGGAATGTCGGAAAATTGCATGTCGTAAACGCTGGTTTCTCGCATGCGGGGCTTCTTGGATTCGGACTCTGGCCCAGAAGAGTCCTCCCTCTCCACGAAAAACTTTCCGCCACGGCCGTACTTGGCGTCGATGCTGCTCTGGATCTTGGGGTTGAACACAATGGGAGAGAAGGCGTAGCCTTGCGATTCCAAATCCCGCGAGTTGTGGGCATGTGGCTGAGACGAAGGCTTTGATTGCATCAGGATCGGCGTAGGCATTATCGGAGGAGGCGCCCCGGGATCGATGTACAGGTCCGGCGTGTAAGACTTTTGCAGTATCATTTGGTCTCTCGGGATGCCGAGGTATGGCTCTGCCCAGCCCTTTTGCCCCAAAGCATGAGGCTTCTCCGGCGTGTCTGCCGATTTAGGCACGTGTTCAAGCGCCATGTCCTCGTCTCTGGTTTCATCCATCGCCAGGTCAGAAGATGCGCCAAAAAGTTCCTGGTCTGGATCGTCTTCGACGGGCAGTGATGCCGTCTTGGCGTCTTCGTTGGCCTCGGTCTTGTCTTCTCGGGCAGACAAAGGGCACGACATATCGGATACAGGACCCGAACTCTGGTGCACCGAGGCGTGGGATTCCTCGATGCTGGCACTTTCGGCCAACGCCTGGGCCGACTGGGACTCGCGGTCGTGTATACCAATAGCGAACGAGATGAAGTCGTTGATAAGATCCATGGGGTCGGTGGTCTCGGGAATGCCACGTTTTTCCTGAGACACCTCGGTGCTCCCGAACTGGAGGATGCAGAGCTCCCATGGCCACACAATGAACTTCTTGTTTTCCACATCGTGGACAAATTGCAGAATTTTGGACGTCTGGTTGTTCAAATGCTGCAAATTAGGAATCAACTTGACCCACGTGATGTCCTTTTCGCAACGATCCACCCCAGTGGAGAGCTTCAAGAGCCGTAGAAGGTTTTGGGCGGCACGCGGAGGGGATTTCGAGAAGTTTTGCGCCAAGTTGTGGGGGTCGTAGAAATGGCACCTCAACCCGGAAGGCACAACGTACACCACGAAGGAGCCGAGGCTGGCGCTGATGTTGTCAGCGTTTAGCACCGAAGAGGGGAACAATGCGAGCGAGTTCCGCTGCGTTAGCGCCACCATAAGGTCGCCGGTGGAGAGGAGCACGGGGTCCACCTGGACAATAGCATACTGGTTTTCTGCCACAAATGCCACGGCGTAGTTTCCGAAAAGAAGCATTTTCCTCTGCGCCAGCAAATTGTATAGAAGCGATCTTTTCACTGCCTTGAGTAAAGAAAGGCTGGCGTATGCCAAGTCCTCGGGGAGGGGGGATTTGTCTTCCTTCTTGTGGGTCCGGTTTGGGTTGGCCAACATCTCTGCACTGACACTGGCCTGCGCCTGCATCTCAATTGGATACTCTTCGAGCAGTTCGCAGGAGTCCCAGTGGCTGAATGAGAAGTGATATAAGCACTTGTTGTAGTATGCCAATAGAATGCGGGGATGCTTGTTTCTGATCTGGAGCTCGAGCTCAAGAAGATGCTGGTCCAGCACGTGGTTCTTGGCGGTATACATGGCATAGTTGACGGCCGCCACGTGCGCTAGCTTGTAGTAATGGGTATAGACCCGCCCACAGTCGGTCATTGTGTCACTTGAGAAAGTAGGTGAATAAACGAAGGGTCTTGGAGAACGCCTAGAACTTCAGCGACTTCAGCGAGATATTTGGTCTCAAGGGATCTGTCGATAAATCTTGAGGATCCTGATTTGCGATGGGGTTGTTGATCTCCAGAGATTATCTGAGCTTTCAAGTTTCTGCGGACAGATTCGAAGTCTTTGCCAAACGAAAGTGAGGGAGGCTTAGGGTGGAAAACACTCGGAAGCCTTGAGTTCTTCGATACAATGCACAAATGGTTTTTGATATAAATCAAAGGTACTCCAGGCGGACTAGTGGGGTTTGCAAGCGCTTCTCAGCGTGCTGGTGGATGTCGGACCGGTGGACTCTGGGAGGCGTTTCTCTGTGGGCTTTCAGCAGGCTCTAAGACCAGACTTTTCAATGGAGTAATCACTTTCAATGGCTCTGGAGGACGATGTAGCGGATCACTTGGTGGGCCTGATTTCTCAAGCTCTCCGATGGGCTAGCCGACTGGAGGAACTCTAGAACTTCCAAGTCGAGGGAGTCAAGGGTGCAATGGCAAGATTCTCTAGGGGCAGTCAGCAACCAGGATGGATGCAGCTCATAGAGTGGAACGGATCTCAAGACGCCTGTGGGAAACGCAATGGAAGAGAAGGCGGGCGGCGAGAAGCCTTGGTGGACAGCGAGGGAAAGCGGAGCTCGCGGGGCGGGCAGGAGTAGGGTGGATAAGGCAGTAGGGGCCACGGGGCAGCAATGGCAGAGGAAATATCAGCACGGGGTGTGGTGAAGCCAAGCCGCAAAGGTGGAGGTGATGATCCGTGGATTGTGGGCTAGGCACCGGTTGGAGAAATGGGTGGAGGGGCCATTCGCGGCTATATGCAGGCGGCACGTCTGGGGCTGGTCAGGAATGGTCAGAAGCAGAGAGCAGTGGGTGGACAGTGACCGTGAACGCGACCCCACGGGCGGGCAGTGTAGTCTTTTTTCCATGATTCGTCCCACCTTGGAAATTGACTTGTTGACCAGAACCGCGCGTCCCTTTTCAGTCGCAAAGGCAGAGCCTCCAACTCCCCAGTGAGACGGGCAAATGCTGAGATGGTCCAATTGCTGAGACGGGCAAATGCTGAGATGGTCCAAATATTGGAGGTGGACTGACACGGCGGTTATGACCAATAAGCTTCCCACAGCGGAGATGGTGGAGGCGGAGAGCGTCACAGGGAACTTCAGCGTCAGCAAAGCGTCAGCAAAGCGTCAGCAAAGCGTCAGCAAAGCGTCAGCAAAGCGTCAGCAAAGCGTCAGCAAAGCGTCAGCAAAGCGTCAGCAAAGCGTCAGCAAAGCGTCAGCAGAATATCATACTGGATTCGCCCGTTCATCTCCGAAAAGGATACCGAAACACCGCTGCATACGACAAGTCCAGCAAATGGCGTTCATGTCGGAGGAGTCATGCAATGCATGCAGGCCAAGACACTTTGAGTCTTGGATAGACTTCAAGGCAGCGTGCTCAATTACAGCTCTCCAATTTCCGTCCCTCAGCATATTCAAAGTATTGCCCAACAAAGCATCACCCTGAATGTTTGGGCGGCCTGTCTACGAACCCCGGCTACACTCGTTCAAGCTTTTCTGGCCATTTATCAATTGTACGAGGCTAAAGACCAAACAGGACGAGTCATTCGAGAACTTTGTGACGAAAGAACTGGCAACAAGGCACTGACAAGGCACTGACAAGGCACTGACAAGGCACTGACAAGGCACTGACAAGGCACTGACAAGGCACTGACAAGGCACTGACAAGGCACTGACAAGCCACTGACAAGAGCGCCTTGGTGTGATCCCCGTCGGCCACTTGCAATGAATGGGCGGACCTCGGTTCCAACTGCACCATGGGTATGATCTTGATCAAGTTTGCTATCTGATCTTTCGATCTGCTCTCGTCACAGGTCCGAACGTCCTTTAAGGACACGTGCGTCAGACTGGAAATATATTTCGCCAGACTGGAAATATATTTCGCCAGACTGGAAATATATTTCCTTCATCGAGACCTCTAGCAGCTCACTCCAAAGACAAAACAGTGAATAAAGACCAGTTCCAATCTCCTTGGGAGAGTCATGGCCCACAACGCTCCAGCGAAACTCTGTTTTCTTTTGGTGGTTCAATCATCCCCTTCTCTGCGTCGGACACTTGTTCAGTGGAACATTTTCTAAAACATGCTTCTTTTTGGCTGTGATTACCTAGTGTTTTCACGTGGCACGTGTCTGTCCCTGGTCCGTCAGGTGCTGGCTTCTCCGGTAATCCTGGCACAGGCGCCGTGCCTTGAATGAGTTTGGGTGTCGTTTCAACTGTGAGTACAAAAACGAGACCATGGTGGTCCGGTCATAGTGCAGAGGCATCTCACGTGCAAGGTATATGAATGCCACTCAAGGGCGGAATTTAAAGAAGTGATGTGAAAAGAAAGGCCTATTCAGAGGTAGAGATGAAATCAGCCATGGAACGGGTCCGACAAGCGTCGCTGCGCCATTAGGAACGTTAGGAAAGCACCTTTATATAGAGGTGGTGAATCTTGTCTGACGATCAAGTCATCACGATTTTGAACAAACACCCCGCTTTGCCGGATAACAATGCGTTTTAAAGAGTCACTACAAACTAGTGAAGTTACCTTATTCCAAGGAATTTAAGAATTTAAAAACAAGAAATTCCTTAATACACTATAAACCAAAACTCCATTCACTGTCCCTTCTATTAAGAAATCTTACTCACGATAATAGATATTAACAATGACTCCACCTGAATTTCGCAGACTTGGCGGATTCAATCAGACACCTTAGACTCGAGAGACTTGGCACACTCGAGGTCAGACCCATTAGACGTGAGGGCTGACTTCTCTGATTCAAGGTCAGACCCATATTGATTCTTGAGTTGTTGTGCAGAGAGCCATCAACTCAGCGTTCATTGTTGATGTAGTGACTGAGGTTTGCAATTGATTTCCACGGTACTGGTGAGGATCCAAACATAATATGTATTTTGAGACGGAGCAATTTGTGACGGAACGAAACTCATGATCTGTTTCCGATCAATAGCAACATCTGAATAAGCATCGACTTGATGAGTTGATTGTGTTTCGTATGTGAGCCCCAAGGTTGCCGTTTTGCTGATAACGAAGAATTTTCTTTGCTGCCTTTAAATGTTTTATCCTAGGTTCGGATAGGTATCTTGAAAGTTTCAGATAGGTATCAGTTTCAGAGTGATGAAGTTTATGTCAAAGCAAACCGTATTAGCAGCAAAGAGTAGTTTCCCAAAGATGCATTTGTACTCTGTTTCGTCGCAAAGGCCTTTTCTTCCTCTGTTGCAGACTTGACAAACCCTTTTGGGTCAGCAGGCACAGTACTTACCAATCAAGTCGTAGCTTAGCAAGAGCTTTTCAACTCGTTCAAGTGTAGTTTTGTATAATTCTATAGAATGATTATGCGACCTGGGACGTTAAGCCTGTATTCGCAATAGGGTCTAAGCTTCTAACTGCTTGTCAATGGTTCTGGATCGTTTCAGGAACGTTACCGTCAATGATTCAGGAACGTTACCGTCAATGATATTGATGGACCCGGGATGTTCTGATGGCTACTAAGGATAGTAGAACTCAGCCAGTCAGATATAATGAGGGATAGACTTTGGAGGTGCTTGTTCGTATCAGTATCGTATCTTTCTTGATCTTATAGAGATGTCTATGCAAGGGAGCTCTTCTAGATTCCATCGGTATACGGCTGTAATCGCCTGGACTAATTCTTCTGTTGATATCCGAGTTTTTCCATTTCAACTCGATAAACGGTGGGTGTTGGTTAACTCTTCTAATCCTTACGATGTCATCTAGACTAGCGAGGATGTCGTCAATCTCGAATGGTGATGTATGCGCATGTTCGTTGGACGACTTGTGGTATTTCCTCAAATTGGCGATGTTCAATGATATTGTCCTTTGAGGAGCTAAACGAATTTCATATGCATTGTCATGGATAACCTTTGATATTTTGTAGGGCCCTTCATAAATAGAATTTTCTTCCGGCTCTGAATTGATTGATTGAGCTAGATTTAACTAGGACTCCACTTTAATATTAATTCCAAGAAGCTTCTTGGCTTCTCCCAAATCCTTCATTAGTAGGTCCTGCTCAACATTTCCTTAGTTCTAGACACATCTTCGACACTAATCCCAGTAGATCGTCCACATAAAGTGCAATCAGTTGTTAAAGATCCACTTTTCTTGCATTAGATGCGACTCTCATTGATAAGCCGTTGAAACTTTATATTCTTCATGGTTTCTTATCACTTGGGCCCAGACAAGTGGTGCTTGTTTCAAGCCGTATAGGGATTTGTTGAGTTTCAAGACATATCTTTGTTTGGAGTTCTTATCTTTCTTCAGGGATAGCCTGGTATTTATTGCATATAAATATTTTCCAGTAATTCTCCTTTTAGAAAAGCTGTCTTCACATCCTTTTGATGTATTGTCATTTTGTGATGTGTGGCAAAGAATACTCTTAAGCTCGCATAAGATACTACTGGAGCAAAGGTTTCATAAAGTCTATCCCTTCAACTTGTGTATATCCTTTCTCAGAAATCGAGCTTTGTATTTGCCGCCATCTTTCATCGTGAAAACCCAGCGACACCCTATAGGCTTGGTTTCAGGTGGACACATGACCGGAATCAATGTTTTGTTGTCCTTGTGAGTTCATTTCAGTATCGCATGCTTCTTTCCATAATTTCCAGTCATCCTTCCGCTTAGCTTCAGCATATGATTGGGGAATATGTAGGGTCGGTACGTGCTCCCACCAATGACACCGTCAGGTTGTCTTGGGGTGGGAGCTTCCCTCGGGAAGTTGCTTGGAGAATCATTAGTATTATTCTGTTCCGGGATGAGTTTCTCTATGATGCAATAAGCATAAAGTTAATTGCTGATTCATTTGACACACCACTGGACACATCATGATTAAAGGTGCTCTGCAAACACCAGCCTACAATGCAGATACATAATCCGCTTTACAGGTTATGAGCCCTTGGACTCGGGCACACTTGGCACGCTCGAGGTCAGACACATTAGACTCGAGGGCTGATTTCTGGGACCTAAGGTCAGATTTGTCTGGCTTGAGCTTTTTTGACATCTTCAGGCGTCGCTTGCGCCTGCTTCGACGGGGTCTGGTCCTGGTTCTCTTGTCTTTGGATTGACTCCACATCCTCCTGGCTCAAATCCTGCAGGCTTTTGGCACGGCGCCCTCCGGAGTCTAACCGTGGCTCATATGGTATACGCTTTGGGTGTCCAGGCTGCGGCTCAAATTGATTTACAATGGACTCCATGTTGGGCTCCATGTCGGGCTCCATGTCGGCTCCATGTTGGGCTCCATGTCGTGTAACTCTCACGCGGCTTCTTTATAGGTATACAATAACCATAATAAAAATAAATTTAATGTAAGTAAATAGCGTCTTTTCACTAAATAAAATACAGAAAACATAAGCTTGAATCATAGCTATAGCAAATTCTAAAATGTGTCGCCCATCTCTTGTAATCCTCCTCTAAATGGCGATGGACATGCTTTAAATTTTCGCGACTCTGCTTCAAAATGTCATGACTTCTTCCAAGTATCAGATACAGGTCAACGTTGAGCCTTTACCAATAAATTAGACCCACTCACCAGGATCCAAAAGACCATGGCTTCTAATCGTGAGGTCCTCGCTAGATATATGCACGCAGCTGCGGTGCACAAAAGACGCTGAGCGTGTAATATAAATTTACTTTATTTGGGATACTTTGACATCATTCGGTCGATTTGTGCTTATACCTTGTCCTGATCACGTGGCCTGTCCCTGGCCTGATCACGTGGCCTGTCCGTGGCCTGTCCCGCGTGGCCGCGACCGGCCTGTCCAAAGCGCGTGCCATGCGCAGCGCATAATGCCTACGCGTCCTGATTGAGCCGTTGTCCTGACGACGCCTCTGCCCTGCTGCACGGCGTAGAAGCCCTCGGCACCACCAAAGAACGGCGCTTCTCTCAGCTTGCAAGGAGCGTCGTCCTTGGTCACACTGAGCAACAAGTCCCTCGCTACTAGACCCGCCAACTGCTCGTGACGGCCATCACTGGAACATTGGTGGATCCACGACCAGATGTTTTCAAGTTTTGGGATGCCATAGTCCTCTTTCCAAAGTTTTGGGGGGCGTGTGTGCACGCTTCGATCCGAAAGGTTACTCTTTGCTCATTGGTGGACTGCATACAGCGAATACACTATACAATACACTACAATACAGTATACAATACACTGTACAATACACTGTACAATACACTATACAATATATTTTACAATGCTACACATTACTACACATTACTACACATTACTACACATTACTACAATACTACTAAGCATCCAGTACACATACTGCTGCGCATACTACAACTACATGCCCCCTTAACCCCCTCATGGACTCGCTATCCAAACCAGAAAATCCCAAAAACCCACAAAACACCTGTTTTCCACAACTTCCCATTCTCCCCAGAACTCGTGCTTAAACAAAGGACCGCTGCCGGCTGGTCCTGCCATGCTTGTCGGCTTGAATATGGACTAATTTATGCAGCAAAAGCTATCGTCTGGAAGTTGAAACGGAGTAGTAGGCACTCCCAAAAGCTTGCGAATGCCGCCGTGACTCTCATACCGCTTAAGGGCTTCAAATGCTGGCGGGGGCCGTGTCGGGAGGTGAGAAGGTTGTCAGCCCACTTTAGTAGCGCTGCAGGCTTCTTTGGCATTCCCCTTAGAGCACCCTCCTATTGAGGGTTTTGCTGAGGTGCCAGTCATGGGCCTCAACTGGCCAAAAACCCCCGTTTGTGGTTTTGACTGATTTTTCATTTGGTGGAAACAATGGGGCCTTCTCGCTGGCACTTGCACCTCACTCCCTCCAGTGAAATTGCCCACTTGTAGTTTTTTCGTTTCGGGATCTTCGCCAAGCGTTCGTGCCGCGATGCCACACTTGCACCTAGGGAAGCTGCACTTATTGATAGCTGCAGCTCCTTGTTACCGCCGGTGTTTGAGAACCGCACGAGCCACCACGTTTCTTCTCTGGCGGTTTTCCTGTATTAGCGGACCAGCATGGCCTGTTAAAATAGGCACTGTTTCCGAGTGAGCATGGCTGACGGTTTTTTGTTGCGGTCGGATGAGGCTTACCCACACATCAAGCGTAAATGTTTCGAAGACGAAAATGCCTGAAGCCTGGAAGACTGAGTCCTGGGAGACTGAAACCTGTCAGACTGAGGCGCGTTGTACTGAGGCCGGTGAGAAGAGGGGTCAGCAAAAAAAAAATCAACAAAAGGAAATCCAACAAAAAACTCAAGACAAAAAGGAGGTGTAATGGGAGAGTCAATCGAAAGTTTGCTAGGAAATTCAAAAGAAAGCGCAAGGGAAGGAGCAAAGGAAAGCGCCGGAGAAGGAGCAGGCGTAAAAGAAAGTCTCGCAAATGAACGTGTGGCCAGGAAGTGTCTTGGGAACACACGGCGCCTCGCCACCAACCATCGATATATGCGACTCTTGTGGAATGCTTTTCGTGGCCACCAAAGCACGTCATGCACTCATTCACCATATTCACCCTGTCAAGCAGTGAGTGCATGAAGCGGGCATCTTCGTGGGATGTGCTGTGACTTCCCTTATCAGGCCCAACATACTGATTCACTCAGAAGACATTGAATTACCAGATTGGACTGCGACGGTTGTGGAAAACACCTTAATTGCAAGCAAACCTGTCAAATAAAACAGAATCGACAGGCGTGAGAAGTTCAAAGTCTCCAGGCACCGGAAATCACCACACGCGTCCGCTTATTCAAAGGTCAGTAATCCACTGTCGACTTCCCCAGATCAATCCACGACAAAACACGACAATCCACTCCCGATAAGACAACACCAACACGAATATCAAAGAGGCAGTCTAGAAGACCTCTATCAACAGCCAAGCTTCCAAAGCATCGAGAATAACCATAACCAAACAATTAGCAGGTTATGTCCCAAGAATCAGAGGGCCCAGGGCGATAAATAACCAGAGCAATCAACGACACACACGGAAAACAATCAACAAACAAAAAACAATCGACAAACGGAGAATGACCGACAAGCGGAAAGCAATAATCTAACTTCTATAATCTGTCATCTTTTGTCTCAATAATGGGACTAACAAGTCTTATCCAAAACATTTGGGCCATGCTGGCCTCTTTTTGCCAGGACACACTTTGCGTGGTGGCAGCCATCCTGAAAAATCACATAAATTAGCCGTTGGATTCATATAGATCTGTCCCAGGGTTAAAAACTGTCCCATTTGCTGCCCTCGCCATATACTTAAGTTATAGCCTGGGTCTTCACATAAGTCATAGGATTTCACACAAGGAGTTTGGCCTTGAACACGAGGGACTGACCTTTTGTGCATCACGTGGCCGGCCCCACTTTGGTTTATATATTCCTGCTGTCTCCGTCGCCGGTACAAGGGGGGTTGATGCCAAGGAGTCGGGGGCGGTGAAGGGGGTAAATGAGTGGTGGCGCGGTTTATACCGACAGGTGGCTGCGAAAACGCCCGTGCGTATAAATAGCCCGCAATCCGTCGCTCGCTATTTCGACTCATATATTTGCTACTTGTACATATCCATAAATTTGCGAAAAAGTGTCCTTGAAAAGTAGAAGAGCTGATGTTGAAATGACACTGATATTTCGTGTTTTGAGAAATAAAGACGGTTCTACAACACTCGGTGTAAAAGCGAAAGTCACTTTAGTGACCCGTGCACACGAGGGCGTGACGGCTGCCGTTTCGACTTGAATATTCTGGCCATGTCATTGAATCCCGCCAATCTCATCTTGCTCGAGGCATTTACTTTACGTTCAAGGACGGGTTAGTGTGGGGCTGCTGCACTCTTGTACTGAGGTCTGGGTTGATAAGCTGAACCGAGGATGGATTCCGGACTGATATATTCGTGGGAGCGTGCTTAAAGTCAGAGGGCAATATGGGTTTTCGAAGTAGCCAGGATATTCTTCAACTGATGGTAACCTATGGCCTGTGACCATGGACTGTGACCATGGACTGTGACCATGGAATATAAAGTTAGTGCTGGTGCAGATCGCTCGGAGATTTCAGCATCCCTACATTCTCCGAGGAGAACCTTTGGCTTCCAAAGTGACTACTGTGACACCTTTTAAAAAGCTGTGGAGAACTACAGTCATAACCTATGGAGAAATGGCAGTCTTCTTTTTGAAAGATATCAAGCTCATACGAAAAGAACACTTTTCCGGGACCCAAACATGGCCTGAGCCATGGTGGTAGAGCGACCCACACCGTGACCAGACCGTGACCAGACCGTGGCCAGACCGTGGCTCCGAAACAACCACACAAGTGAACATCTCTGGTGACTCAGCGGAAGTCAGCACTAAGTACACTGGCCTGGGTAATTTCAGACAGTCTGTTTCTCAGTCACCGAATGTAATTTCACCCAGGAATTGTCACCCATGGCCGCTTAAGTGGATGAGGTACTGATGCGAAATTCTCACCGACAAATACTCCCATTCATCTGTGTCCTAGTTGTATCAGTGCTAGAACTGGCACTGGCACTGGTTCAGAAGGACAGAAGAACAGATGGACATTACTCGTTGGCAGTTGAGAAGCTGGCAGGAATACCGATGAACTGCATCTTAGTGCGAAGCCGCCATGCGCCGCCGTCGATGAGCCGCGAAGGAGCTAATTGTTGCGTGCGCCCAACGTGGATTTATGAATAGGGGCAGTGAAACACGCACTGGTAACAATCACAATGAAATTTCGTGCCCACACAAAACTGCCCTTCTCGCCACTGGAAGCTACGCTTGTCGCAAATGAAGGCAAATCTGCACTCGTCGCGTATGGGAGCGAATCTACACCCGTCGCACATGGAAGCAAATCTACACTCGTCGCACATGGAAGCAAATCTACACCCGTCGCATATGGAAGCAAATTTACACCCCATCGGGAAGCGAATTTACACCCCATCGGGAAGCGAATTTACACCCCATCGGGACGCGAATTTACACCGTCTCGCATACGGTAGCAAAAATTCTTCCCTCCTGTATGGAATGCCCGCAGGGTGGTGTCGTTTACGAGCTTTAATATCCGTACACCGGCCGCGGGCGCGCAGGCGGCCAAGACAAGATTTGGCGGGAGCTGGCTTGTCTGGGCAATGCGCCTGTGTATCTGTGGGTGGAGTGATCGGAGGCACTCTTGGACTTGATCAAAATATGTTTCAAAAGCAGCACCATTACACCGGACCACTAGGCTGAATCCGGGCTGAGACGGACTACGGAGCCAGACTACTGAGCTGGGCTCCCGAGCGGCCAATGCACTACTGGAATCTTAGCTGATATCCCGAACAGCATAATATTCCAGCACATTATGGACCCGAATTGCTCTGGGTGGAGTAAAGCGGCCGCAGACCCGGGTGCTTTGCCGAGCCTAGACGAAGGGGCGGCATGCATGCAGATGCAAGAATGGGTCTGGCCAAGAGCGGCCGAGAAAAACCATTGGCCGAAAGGTAACCATGCACGCCGAGCAGGGCGGTCGCGCAGAGAGGCCACGTGCAGGCGCGCGCTGCCCGGAAGCCCGTATTTATTGGGCGCTCGCCTCGCCCATTTCCTGAAGCCTTTTTTTTCTCTTCTGGTTAGAAAGCTCGTCCACAGTCACTCCTTTTCTTAGCTGAACCTTTGTGCTTGAATCTTTCCTTACACACTCGCTATGTTGTTCAAGTCCATCGTCCAAGCTGCCTGCGTGGCCACCGCCATTGCCCAGCCTCTCCAGCAACAGCAACACCAGCACCACCAACACGAGAAGAAAGATGTCCACACCGAGATTGTGTACGTCACCGTGGGTGCCAATGATGTCAAAGCCGCCGCCGCTCCAGCCGTCGCCACCTCTGCTTCGGCTGTTACCGAGGCTGTGTCAACTGGCTCCGCCTCGCCTGTTGCTGCCTCGGCTGCTTCCAGTGCCGCCGCCCCCCAGTCATCTGGCAACTTCGCCGGCGCTGCCAAGGGTATCACCTACTCGCCTTACGCCGACGACGGAACCTGTAAGCCCGCCTCGCAAGTCAAGTCCGAAGTGGAGAAGCTCTCTGACTACGAGATCATCAGATTGTACGGAGTTGACTGTGACCAGGTGCCCAATGTGTTGGCCGGATTCTCTTCTGGCCAAAAGCTCTTTGCCGGTATTTTCGACGTTAGCGCCATCTCCGCTGGCGTCAGCACCTTGGCCTCTGCCGTGGAGGCTGCCGGCGGATGGGATGTCGTGCACACCGTCTCCATCGGTAACGAGTTGGTGAACGCCGGCTCCGCCAACCCTTCCCAGATCAAGTCGTACGTGGAAGAGGGTAAGTCAGCCTTGCAGGCTGCCGGCTACACCGGCCCTGTTGTGTCCGTGGACACCTTCATTGCCGTGATCAACAACCCTGACTTGTGCAACTACTCCGACTACATGGCCGTCAACGCCCACGCTTTCTTCGACGGAAATGTCGACGCTAACGGAGCCGGTGAGTGGCTCTTGGAGCAAATCCAAAGAGTGTCGTCTGCCTGTAACGGCGCCAAGGTGCTCATCACCGAGACCGGCTGGCCTACCCGTGGTGACACCAACAACAAGGCCGTGCCAGGCTCTACGGAGCAGCAGGCTGCGCTCTCGGCCATCTCCAGCTCTTGCGGTAACGATGCTCTTTACTTCAACGCCTACAACGACATGTGGAAGGCCGACGGTTCTTTCAACGCCGAGAAGTACTGGGGTATCTACTCCAGTTAGGTGGCCATGTGAAGTTGGCCCCGCCTGTTGTGGGATGTTTTTAGATTGAATTGCAAAGGCCCGCGCTGCAGGCTGTGCGCTGCATGCCGGCCGCGCATTTTGTTTATATAACGTGATAAAACGCGCTGCTTTTAGCCAATGTAATAAACCCGCGCAGCAATCCACTGCACCCGGGCTATTCTCCAAATGTAAACAGTGGCGAGGTAAACAGTGGAGGTAAACAATGCCAAGGAAACGCGCAACCTGCAAGGGAAGAGAGCCGGGAGCCGGAGAACCGGGGGAGCGGGAGAACCGGGGGAGCCGGAGAACCGGGGGAAGGAAAGCTAAGGCAATGAAAACCATCCCAACATGACTGAAACCTACTGAAAATACTGACATGGTGAAAATTTCTGACGTGGCGCCACATGGGCTGGCGGTTATCTGACGTGGGCGCTAACTCCTTTCAAGGCAGGGCCCCGCTTGAGCGGGAACACCAGTACCTCCGGGAACCCAGATTCATAGTCTGTCATCGAGGCAACAACAAAAGTACCATCTCCGCCCGTACATCCTAGGGCCTCTCCACATTGTTCAGGTCGTGGACAAGCGAATTGGCCGCGAGGTGGCGGGCCCCTGTGCAGGCGCGGCCGGGCCAGTCGCTTGTAAGGAGCCAGTTTAAGGTCCATGAATCTTGAATGGCTCGGGGTAAAGTCGGGCCGATTGCTGATGGTATAATTATATCGGTGTGACATGGGCCACCCGGGGGCCACGAACCTCAATGACCCAGTGCCAGCTCCAGGCGCCACCACTGAGATGAATCCTGCAAGGATGACCCGGGTTCCAGCTTAAGCTTGGGTGGCTTCATTCTGGTTTCTTGATTCGGCTCCTATTAGGTTCTATCCGGTTCTATCCGGTTCTATTCGGTTCTATTCGGTTCTATTCGGTTCTATTCGGTTCTATTCGGTTCCTATTCATCCGGGATGATCAGAAGTCTTGGTATTCAAGCACTCCTGGCTCTCAGTATTGAGCTGTTTGGTGCTCCTTGTGGTATCATCTAGCCTGGCCAGTTCCCTTGTGCTTCACCCATTCAGTCTATGAACGGCTGGATTATAGATCCAAGCCAGGTGCCTCATTGTTCCCACATTGATTCTGTTACTTGGTCTGTTGACTTGGTCAGGAAAGTCATTTCCGGACATGCGGTCAGGGAGTCCCCCAATCTGATGTTATGCATGCTGCTTATATGAAAGAATCTTTCTTTATCTTTACCGACAGCTTGACCAGTCCATGACCAGTGCATGACCAGCTCCCCAAGGCCCATGCTGTTCTGCGTTAAGGTCGTTTTCTCTTTTTGGCATTTGTCCAAACTCCTTTCCTACTTCCCACTCTACGCAGGCTCTCCGTGTTAGGTGGGTGCAAATCCGGTCACGTGCATCGCCGCCGCATTCCCCACCCTGGACAGAGCGGAGCGGGTCATCCCAAGCCTTCAGCTCGGAACGGCCACATTGTGATGGACGCAAAGAGCCTCCGTGCATGGGCAGTAATACAGGATTGCACAGGCGGCCTCTCGATGCCAAGAATTGACAAAAAGAGGACCGGTGGGCCAATATCAAGCCGTTCGGTGGTGGAAATAGCCGGTTTGAGGAAGCCACGAGGCTGGGTCTGTGGCCTGGCCCCAGTGGAAGCTATCAATACCGGGGGCCCTTGGCGGAACGGCAAAGATTGGAAAGGTCATGGTGAAGAATGCAAGACGAATGAAGAGAACAGAGGATCTGGTACCAAGTCTCAAGCTCCGTATTGACGAACCTAACGGAGCGCCAATTTTATGTTTCAAGTTATTGTGTATGGGCTCATGATCCACTGGTTGGGTCATGGCTGATCATGGCTGATCATAGCTGATCATGGCTGATCATGGTTGATCATGGTTGATCCAAATTACATGACTTACCGCGCCCTTCGGGTGGTATTTTCAATAGAGATGATCGGACTTTTATCCATCGGTGGTCCTTCTTCAACTTGCGCCCTTTGTTTTCATTTCTCTCTTTATTCTTTCTGTATTCTCAATTCACTCATCTCTACTATACCATGATCTCGTTAGATTTCCAAGGGCACGGTGTGTGATTCCAGGGCTCAGAGGTGGGGCCAAGCCTGGATACTCCCTCGATTTGAACCATTAAGTATTTCAATGCTTTTTAATCTGTAGGTGCTTTGTATAGCCATATGCCACTATGAGGTTTATGCCTAGATTTCTTGGCTTCTCCTAATCCTTCATTTCGAAGGTCTGCTCAGCATTTTCTTTGTTACACACACATCCAAAATGTTCCCAAGCACAAGTGAGTCAACATAAAGTGCTATGAAAGAGACACATCCTGAATGGTAGTACCAAGCCCCAGTGGCCAGAGTGCGGTGAAAAAATTGTAACTTTTGAAACAACAGAAGGTTCAGGCTTAGCTTCCTTTTGAAACGACAGAAGGTTCAGGCTTAGCTTCCCTTTGAAACAACAGAAGGTTCAGGCTTAGCTGTCCCTTTTTTGAATGGTGTCATTCATCACTTGGTTCCAAACCAGTGGAGCCTAGGGGTATAGGGATTGTTGGATATCACTGTTTACTTCTGCTTGGGGTCCTCCTTGAAAGACATCAGCTCCTTTGTGAATGTCTTCAGGGATCTCCCGTTTAGAAAGCCGTCCATGTGGTGAAGCACCACTCTATGTTGAGAAGCTCAAGCTGGCTCACTGGAGCAAATGCTTCGTTTATTGCTTCCCATCGGCGCCCTGCTTAGCAGGCAGACACATGACTCGAAAGAAAGTCCCGTTTTCTTATGAGCTCCCATGGATTCCAGTCGTCCAGCCGGACCTCATCGAAAGATTGAGCAAGTTGATGTGTAGTACGGGCTCCCACCGGTGGCTGGGTTCCGTAGAGTGCTTCCCTCATCGCAGTTAAGAAAGCACACCTTCTTCTCGATATGTCTTATTCATTTACCGTGAATTCCCGTCGCTTCTTGGCCCGCTTGAACCGAATCTTCCAAGGCACACGGGGTGGAGATAGGACAACTTGGCCGTGCGCGGCCTGAACCTTTGCACCCATCCGTGGTGCAGCCCGGGCCCGGGCTCGTAACCGGCATACTAATGGTGTCGCCAAACTGGCACTGGGGGCCGACCAGATGGCCTTGTTGAAACGATCCAGTAATGTTAATAGATGACTATGTCCCGTCGGCTCGCTCTCTGCAGATGGTCCCGTATCTGTCGCCACCTCTCGAGGGAATGGCTAGCATTGTCTTTCCTAGGCAAAGAATTCGCCCAGAGAAACCCAACATTTCATATTCAATCGACCCCCCGCATCTCGGAACACGAGTTTGAAAACAGCCGACCACTCCCAGGGAAGACATCGCATGGGTGGCACTGGTGGGAGCACATGCCGACACTACACACCAAAGTGATCCTCCAAGAGGCTAGACGAGTGGAAGTCATGGAAAATTCATATGATAACGGGCTCATCAGAAAACTCTTCCGGTCTCGGCCCACCCGGAGCCAGTCTAGAGTGCCGATGGGTTCGAAGATGGTGCCAGTCGAAGCCATTTATCACCGGTTAGAGGGCGAGGTGAGGATTTATACAGCCTGCTCCAGTCGCCTCACACGAGCTCGAGTGTATACATTACTACGCATCTCAATGATACCTTTGGACGTGAAGACAGCTTTCCAAAGGACCACGTCAGTACATTGGCATGAGAGAGTCCGGGTTTCTGGTTTGCATGCTCCACTTTGGGAGCAGTGAATGAGTCCATTGAAAAGGGTTCAAGCTATAATGATCACATAATGAACAGATCTCCAATCGCACGCAGCCACAAGTGCTTGCAAACATGAGCATGTGCCTAGGACCAAGGGCTATTGAGGGCCAATGAAGAACAAGAATTTCCTTGGCATATGTGGATGTGGTCATGTGTATCGCCTTTGCGGCAGGGCATTGGCGGTCTTGTGAACGAGATGATCAGCGCTCGGAGCTCTTGACTGCTACGCCAGGTTTTGACAATAATACCGTCGAAAGAGAATTGTAAAGGACCGGATCTCTTCTTAGGAGTCTCCCCCGCCAAGACGCACGAGCCGTCTTGGCGTTGACTTTAAGGACCTAGTGCATCCTAGGATCACCTTGAGGCAGCAAGGAGTTCTGATGCACGGACTACACGCAGCTTTGCTCCGAATCACCGGTCACTCCTTTACCTCTGGCCTGCGATTGCTGGACAAATCTTCGTAATCTCCGCCCTGGTACCCATCTACTCTTGGATCGGTCCTAGAAAGGGCGTAAGTGAGTCACCCTCCAGAGTCTAACTCAAGGTTGATGTGTTTTGGTGGAACTGGATCGTTGGGCCCGGGCGCAACCTGTCAACGAGTACTTGGCCTGCCTGGAGTCAAGGTACTTGAAGGAGCGCATGCAATCAACCAATAAGGAGTAGACCAATGCAGCTGAAAAGATGGACCAGGGAGCAAGGAGACATCGTCAGCTCAGTCGGAATCGAAGATAGACCATGGAGCAAGAAGCCACGGAAGGCATCAAGCCAGCTCAGCCAGAGTCAAGTCAGCTCAGTCAAAGTCAAGCCTGCGGTCCGGCTCAGCCAGTATCGAAGGCTCAGACTAAGGCCGATTCCAAATGGTGCCAACACAAGGTCTTGTATGATACAAAATTACATGGCCCTGTACATCTGATATACGGAAACATGGGCTGAAAATAAGAGATGAAGATGGAGATCACCGTTAAACTTAAACGTATGGGAGCCCGCGTGCAGGAATATGCGAAATCTAGGTCCGGAGCGGCCGGCGCAATACCCCATTTGAAACATGGACTCCGATAACTGTGAAATGTAATACGGGTCATTTGTTGGGTACCTGAGGTAAATCAATGCTTCGGCAAGAATATGTCACGATTATTGTAACTGACGCGGAGAGTGAAATTAGTGGCCAATTCTGTAGCTAGCCTCACAGCTCCTCAGCATACCAAAATGGTAGCTTTTCCAAGAGATTCATTGCCATTTTGCTAGCCTTTTACGATCGTCGATCTGTACTTGACCAATGTCGGGAATCGCTCCCCGAAGGCAGTTGTGTCCTCCCGTTCAGAGAGGACGAACATCTTGAACTTGACGGATTTCTCAAGGGCCTTGATGATTGAGTCCTTGATCTTCTTGATGTCTTTGGCAGTGGTTTCGCTGCTGCGGTTAAGACCTTGTAAGATCTTGTTCTCTGTCATGTCGGCCGCCGTTTCGATGAACTTCTATGGATTGATGTGTTCAAACGGCTTATGCTCGAGAGCTTCTAACATTCTCCTCCGTCAAGACCAGGTCGCCTCGACTGATTTTCTCATCCATTCTTTACTTCTTTAGCTCTTATTTTGAATGTAGCATCAGAAATCACTCGCTCGCATGAAGCATGCTTGGGTCCATTTTGGGACTTTTGGTTTTCGCTTGTCGTTTCCTGAGAAGCGTCATTTTCGAAGGGTTCGGATGGCGGTGGTTTCTTTCGGAAACGGTTCGAACTTGTTGTCAATGGTTCATTCGAAAGGTTCTTTGTTGGTTGGAATGGTGGTACTTCTGGCGGAACTGTCTCTGTCGCTGTTGGATCATTTGTGATCGCAGGAGAGTTCTCACTTGTTAACGAAGGTACGCTAAAAAGTAGGGGGTAAGGTAGCGCTTTGATTCGACGGAGGCTGCGTCGTGCTTCCTTGATAATCCCCATTTCCAGAGGGGTCTGCATCGGGTAGATCGCTGTCGTCGTCACCCTCGCTTTCACTGTCCAGCGTAGTGTATTTGTCAGGTTCAGCGTCCATTCAATGCCGTTGTGCCACGAGCTCAAAGGGAATTCCTTTTAGAACAATTCCAAGACAGTGCAGACGACGACACTAGAATTCATCGGTTTTGCCTCCAAAGCCTGAGTGATCTTTTCAGCTGCAGTCATCTCAGTTCGGTATAGACTCTTAATATTTCAACTCGTTTTAGTATATTGCTATACAAGGATATATAAAGCCCCAGCCTGGCCGTGTGGTTGACACATGGAGGATGACATCTGATGGCAAAGGCGTGTTCATTAGGCTGATATCAATGGTGGATGTTTCACCGAGGCAAGAATTATACCTTACCATTACCACAAGCCATCAAACGTCGCCGGTCCACCGTGGCCCAAGATCTTCCACCGGCCATGTATTCACTCGCGACCTTTGGAGGAATGGATCGGCAAAGACTCCAAGTCAGGTCCGATCATGAGCTTTGGATCCTCCTCCCGGTAGGCCAGAAAACCAGGCCAATGCAGGTCTGTGGCCCGGCAATATCCAGTGCAATAGGACAGACGCTACAGATTGGATACACCCCTAAGTTTCTCTAGACCTGAACTGGGAGTATTCTTTAGTATCCCAAAATTATAGCTGCCCTGACCTTGTGTGCAAGTCTTACTACCTCGCAGTTGCCGATCTGCGTGTTTACTAGTGTACTAGGGGGGCCCTTGTCCTTGTTTTAGCACCTCTTGTGCTTTCCCGCCCCAGGTCCTAGTTTCCGCTTTGGCTTTTTCCTTGGCGTCGCTTTCTATTTTTTACCATCACTTCTAAACGGCCATTGGCTCCAGGTTCGGATGGCCGTCGCGACTTTTGCATCTTCTTCACACAATGACAAAAAGACCCAAATATTCAAACGTTAAATCCATGGGTCCTGGTTTGGTTTCTATGTCGTATATACTTTCAAGGTTCTTCACCGCTAGGCGTTACAGGATCAGGTGTCCCAATCGGGTGTCCAAAACGGGTGTCCAAAACGGGTGTCCAAAACGGGTGTCCAAAACGGGTGTCCAAAACGGGTGTCCAAGTCGGGTCACCGCAATCGGCCCGACCGCCATTCTCAGGCCAGCCGAGGCCGGCAAAGCGGAAAGAAGTTGCCGTTCAAGGCCATGTAGGGGCCTGGTTTCTATGCAACTACTGGCCGCTTTACAGATCCCACGAAATTCAGCACGTTACTGAAGAGTCCACAAAGGTGGAGTGCATATGGCCTTCTACATGACGGACAGAAATAACTGCCAGTACACCAGCGAATAACCGCTAGATTCGATGAAATCTTCATTACATAAACCATTTTCTGTTAACGGCTTGGGTGCAGTATGGAGTGCCGAAACTCGAACAAGCGCTTTCCATACCGCCTCTTGAGCGTCTCTGAAACTAGAACCACTAGGATGAGGTCATGGTGCAACAGGGACCCTTAAATTATAAGGCCTAGAACAAAAGCTCTTTTCAGCCCGGTGGAGATTCGCCCTTTGAACTTCGCTGCTGGAATACACCGCCCCGGAATACACCGCTCCGGAATACACCGCTGCTGGAAAATGCATTAGCAAGGGCCGAACATTGGAGCTATTCATCACAAGACTATGGTTCCATATTTGCCATAGCGACTTGTAATAGTTACCAGCAACCATTCAGCACAAACCCGGAAAGTCCGGAGATAATTATGCTTCCCTCGTGCTGACTTGGATTCCTCGTGCTGACTTGGATTCCTCGTGCTGACTTGGATTCCTCGTGCTGACTTGGATTGTCAGGTCGTTTCACCTGGATGGCAACTTGCAGAAATTGGAGGACCGATATATGACCGAATATGAAAGACTCTCCCATGGTAAGGGATGCCTGAGCACTGATATCGCTTCCAGCCCTGAAATACACGGCTAAGTATATTGGTTGGCTCGAGGTGTGGATGGCTCACTCTCTTCCTCCACCCGTGACACATGATAGTCTTCAGTTGACTGGAAAATGCAGCCGCCTTGGCTTTCGATTCCCTGAACACAGGTCCGCACACCTGTTGTTGCCCAAGATCAACACTATCAGAAGCCATATATTCTGATTGAGATCTCCTCAGAAGCCATATATTCTGATTGAGATCTCCTCAGAAGCCACATATTCTGATTGAGATCTCCTTTGGAGGCTCGGCTTTTATTCGGCCAGCACCTATGCCAAAAACCAAAAAATCATTCATCATATCCGATGTCCCGCTGACGGGAGTTTAGCATCCACCAGTTGTGTGATTCTTGTGGTATGCTTTTAGAATCCGAGCGTTTGACGACATCAAGGTTGGAATGTACTCGCTGATTTTGGAATCTGAGCTGTTCGCTGCGTTTGAGGTTTCTGTGGGCTAGTTTGTCATCACGCCCTGTCTCCTCTGCTTGTTCTTCTCCTGTCTTTATTCCTGTCGCTCCTCCTTTCTGTCTCCCATTTGATCGCCTCTGGATATCCCTTCGCATGGAAAAGCTTTCTGCGGACTCCCTGCACACTTTCTGCACACTTCAGGCACTTTTCCGCCACTCTCTTGGCCGTGGCCGTATCGATGAAGCCTGTCCTCTCTTGTGTACAGATCTCGTGATGCCACTGTGGGCCAACTGGGTCCTCGGCATTGGTCAACCCTGCCTTGAGCTGTCTTGATCCTAGTGGTGGCCTCGACGCTGGACTATCCTTGACCAACAAGAGCTTGCTCACGATGTGCAAGGTACGTGCCGGTTATGAAGGCACGTGCTTGGGGTCGGAATCCTTCTTAATCTTCCCACTCCTGCTTTCCCTGCTTTCATCGAAACAAACCTTTATTCAACCATAAACTCGAAAATTTGCTTTCCTTCTCCATCGCCATGCCGCCCATGGCTTGCGCCAATCCAGAGCCCTGATTTATCATTCCTCAAGCCCCAAAAACACCCGCCGGTGCCTCAAGCTGGCCTCCGACATGTACGATAACTCCTCGAGATTCTTGGTGATCAACGCATTGTCTGCCTCGGGCGTCCAGAATCCGTCGCGGTTGTGAATGAACATCACCCGGGAAACATCCGGATCTTTGCTGTCTTGCACGTGGCGCAACATCTTCTTCAAGTACTCGTTGATGTTCATGGCGTTGGCGCCCGTCACCCGCATCACGTGGCCCACAAACCGCCGCGTGAACCCAAGCGATACCAACGTTTCCAGCACTCTTTCGGCGTCCTCGGGCCCGGAATCGGCCAAGAACTTGATGATCTTGTCCAAGATGTTTTTGGAATCCTTGCCATAGAACTGCGCATCGAAGATGTCGTCCATTCCCGCATCCGCCGGCAAGTACTCCAACTCCTTGGCGAGGTCCTGGCTTTCGTCCGGTTCTTTTAACCCAATGGCATAGTCCTCGCCGTCGGATCCCCCCGTGAGATTTGGGTGGATAGCATTCACCATCTCGTCCTCAATATCCACACGCCCTGCCTCCGCGCCCACGTTCCTCAACGCCTCGTGGATATTGGAGTTTTTCACCTCGCCAATCTCCTCGTCCAAAGCGGCATGTCCTGCACGTGCTGCCACGGCCAAGTTGGCCACGGCGGCGGCGGCGTTGTCGTCCAATTGCGAGTGAAGTTGGTCCAAGTGCGAGTGGTGGGGCATCGCATGCCCGTCGTCGCCCAAGAAGCCGCCCTGGTGTGCATGTGCTAGCGATTCGGCCGCGCTGTAAAGAGCGCTGCTGTTCTTCATTTCTTTTTTCCTCTCTAGAGCCGCCTTCTTCTCCGGCGACATAGCTCTCCTTGTCATGTATCTCATTGGCTGAGGACCTTCCTTGGTTTCGAGTGCTTTTTGATAATCATCTCGGTACTTTTGCAACCCATAAGCACGGGCAAATTTCCGGTACCGGTCTCTCCAACTGGAAGACGAGTGCTGGGGATTGTTGCGGGCGTACTCATCGAAAAAGGAGATGGACACACTGAACTTGTCCTCGTTGAGGTATTGGCTTTGCGCAGGCGCCATGGCCGGGTTGCTGATCACGTGGTTGATGATGTCGTTACAGAGATTGTAGTCGTCGAGTGCTGTAAACTTGTTCTTGATGGTTTTAGCCTGCGACGCATCCACCATAATGTGTTGTCCATCGGCATCGAGCACCAAGTTGTCGTACTCATCTGTCTTGTACACATATTGCAACTTATGCTCTAAGTGGGCCCGGTACCGCGAACGCACCGAGTTTCCCGTGTGGTTCTTCAAGGCCTCATGGCGGGAAATCTCCTCGAAGAATTTGTGCAGCGTCCGGAAGCGAGGCTTCATGCGCACCTGCTCCAAGATGTAGTTGTCTGTTTCCGGGGTGAACTTGGTGGTCGTTTTGGAGGCCTTGTGTTTTTTCGCCTCCGGCCCGTCTTCGCCGTAGCCTCTTTTGGAGGGATGCACGGTGTACCCCAAGAGATATTGGAGGGCCCCTTTGGCAATGGAATCTTCCACAAAAGAGGGCAGGATAACCGCTCTCCCACGGCTGTGGTAGCGCAGACTCAAATGGATGAAACTTCCTGCAAAGTTGGCGTCTAGGGTGATGTGTCCTCCATAGGCGATGATTTTTTTTTCTAGGCTTTCATTTGGGCGATCGAAGGGATCGATATAAAAGACGAGTGGTTCGCCGGAATCGTCCTGGAAGAGGTTTTGGCCGGCATGGGTGTCAGCGGAGATCACTTGAGACATTGGATGTTGTGGTGTTTGTGAATGTTAGGATGTTTGCTATGATGTTCGGGTGTGAGGTGAGGTGTGAAAACCCCTCGCCTCCCGCGGGCCGTGCTGAAAATGCGCGCAGGGTGCGTAGAACTCAGACCATGTCCGCTTCCCGCTGAATCGCATGTATTATCCAGTATCCGTGGCCGTCACATGTCTTAAATCTTGCACCTGTGTTTCCCAAATACTCCGGCATTGCACTTCCGGTTGCGAAAGTTTCAGACTAGCACTTTCTGGAGCGTCCTCACCGGGTCTGTTTCTACAGTCCTGGGCCAAAATAGTTGCAATTAAATTCTGCACCTTGGACTTGAACAAGCTTGTTCTTATTAATTTGCTCCGAGAACCGGCCATCAGTCATGCATGGCTCAAGATGTCCTCCTTAACATCGCCTCAATCAGGATCTTGTCCCAATGGCTAGCAGATTCTCTTGATCAATTCAATTCATTACTAAGAACAGCAAGATAGAGGGATGGCCTGATTTTTCCGTCTGAACTCCCCGTCACTCGGGCTTCCTCTCAAACTATTGACTCGACTTTGTAGCAAAAACACCGGCCGCAGCTCAGCATAACTTTATAAACAATGCTTTTTCCAATTTCCATCACGAGTAGTTGTCAACTGTCGTGGAAACCGGTGAATGCTCTCAAGTGTGATTTGCAGCCAAGCTCCATTCATATCGGTTGGTGTCAGTAACCTGGAACTCTGCCCGAGTCTCTGTCTATCAGTTTTCCAGCTTGACTTTCAGACAAGTGAAAGCGAGTCAAATCTCTTGGTGCATTTCCCGCCAAACCCAAATAGTTCACCAAGCGCGAGCCACAATGTTGTTGTTGTTGTTGTTGTTGAAAAAGACAGCCTCAGCACAGCACGCTGACGGGGGCCTCCTTATATATAATTGCCCCCTTTGACGCCCGCTCCCTCCACATCACCATTGCAGTAAGCATGTCGCCGCGCACGCAGCCCGTATCCAATCCCTTGGCCCACTTCTTCAAGTTGAGCCCGCGACGCGCATCATGGCCATAGTACACCACTCGTTGCTCAGCAACCTCATGCGCCTTTTGTTTCATGTTGTAGATCTTCGACCATGACACGCTGTTTTTCTCCGTTGGGTCATCGGTGGTCTCGTTGTAGTAGGGCCCAATGTACGAACGCATCTCTAGGCAGTCTTGAGGCTCCTGCGCTTCGAGATCGGCAATATCCCACCGCAACCCCGCATGTACCGCAACTCCCTGTGCATACCCCTTGTTGCCGTTGCTGCGTTTCAGGTGAAGGGGGACCCGCCCAAGTTTCATCATCACCGAGCACGAGTTTATATATTGGATGTGCCTTGGCTCTAGTTTTTTCGCGAGAATGTACTCAGGGTCAAGGTTGAATCCCATGGTCCTCATCCTAACTTGGCTGCTGTTGCACGAGTACTCGGCGGGCTTCAAATTGTGGAACTGGGCATAGTTGGCCAACGCATAAGATTCGTGGTTTCCAAGCACACACAGGGCGTTTAGCGAGATGAGCTTGTCGATGACCTCCAAGGATTTGGGGCCTTTGGACATGAAGTCCCCGAGCACAACCACATGGTCGTTTTCCTGGCTGTACCGAATCTTTTTCAAGAGCTTGTCGAGCTCCCTGTACTGGCCATGAATGTCGCCAATCAACACGAGTCTTTCCTTTGTACCCTTGGACTCATCAATCTCAAGCTTTGGCCCGCTTTCAAACCCATCATGGTCTTCTTCATCTGAGTCGTCAATTTCAATGCTATTGGACATGCCCTCCCAGGCTTTGGTCCGGTCTGGGGCAAGGGGCTTCAACCGAAACGGCAATTCCTGGACCTTGAGGATCGGCTCGAGTGCCTGTGCAGGCGGGATGAATAACAGTGGCAAGACAAAGCAGAACAAATAAAGTATAATCAAGCTAAGAAGCATGCCCGAGAACACCAAGCCCTTCTTGGCGCGGTCGGAGATATGCCATTCCTCCTCATCATACTCTTCATAATCTTGGTTGATAGCATCATAGGCGACTTGCGACACTCTTGATTGGTCGCTCGTTCTTAATTGGGACATCGCTGATGAGGGGTAAAGGATGAACAGAAGAAAAGGAAGCTTCAGGGCCGAATGGTTTTCTACTGGTGTGCTTTTTACTCGCATCCTGCAGGCATTGGCGAAGCCTTGTGTCAATGCATTGTATTTTCCCAATTTGGTCGTGACCATCGCGGGACTGCATGTGGGACTTCAACGCCAACGTTTCTTTGGCTGCAACATGCCTCGGTAAAAGGTGATTGGGGCCTTACGGAATACAAACTTCGCATGAATAGGAAATCTATACAAGTGGATTTTGGCGCTTCTCAGTCATCTCACAAAGCATCATCGCCACGTTGCCTTTGCTAACCCCAGCTAGAGTCGTCAGTCCGCTCTGACTCCTTCTGAATAACCATCTTTCGGGAGAGCAACTGTCTCAAATCTGGATTGATCTGGACCTTCTCTTTTGAGGGGTTGGTGTTCTCCCTATCGATCAAATCAATCATTCTTCTAAATCTCAAGAAGAGGAGTTCCGCCCGGATAAGCAAGTCTTGGAGTTTCATGTTGCCCAGCAAATCGTTCATGAACTTCAACACCTCATCAAAACGAGATAGGTTCTGCCTGATTATCCTCTCGTTGTCACTAAGAACGGCGAGTGCAATGAACAAATGATACTGGCTCGAATAAAAGTCTGTCCAGAGCATTTCCCAAAGGGTATTGGTCTCGTCCCATTCAAATTCCCGTTTAAACCACACCAACAACATGCGGAAAAAAAAGAAAAGATCAGTGGACTCGCATTTCACCAAGTGCTTGAACAAGTCAGGGAGCATGAACTGAACTAGCTCGTTCAACACCAACATCTGTTTTTTCATGCCGCTTTGGTCCCGCACGAAGTTGCGCTCCATTCGTTCCATGAATCCAGCAAAGCCCCAGAACGACATATACTCATCTTGGAAAACCACATAGATGGGCGACAAGAGATCGGTCATTCCCTGCACGTACCCAAGGTTTTGGTTGTACTCATTATAAGTGATGAGGATTTCTCTCATGTTTGCGAGATGCTTGTTTCTGATGACCGCCAAGTTCCAGCCCTCTTGGTCATCTTCAGAATCATCTCCCTCGGTGTTGTCAGCGACGCTTTCCTCATTGGGGTTTTCAGGATGCCCGTCGCTCTGAGGGGTTTCGTCTTGGAAAATCTTCAATTGACGGTCGTTCCGGTGAATGTCCTTCTCGATCCTATGCTTCTGGTCCTTCCAGAAAGCGGAACTTGGCTTTGAGTCATCCTCCACCCACCTGCGCTTGAAGTCATGATAACTGCTCTCGAGGCTCAGCTTTAGGAGCGAGCGGTCCCCTGCGGATGAATCCCACGGAAAAATGCCCAATAAGAAAGGCCAGGCCTCGGACCGGACATTCTCCTCCAACCCACCGTGGAAAACACGGTCCTTCACCTCATCGGCGGTCAAAGTCAAGCATCCGTTCACGTCGAAAAAGCCGTTCCATTCCACAAGCGAGATCGGCTTCCGCCTTGAGGTATTGCTCACCTCCTCAGGGGTCAACAAGTTCTGTTCGTCGCCTAATTCCTTGTTGATGCGCGCATACACATCATCCTTCAACATGAACTTCCGTTGCGAAGCCTCGGCTTCTTCTTTGACCTGAATGGCCCACTTGGCCAAATACACTCGCGCACTATCGAAATCGTCGCTGATTTTCTTGACTTCTTTCTTTTGGAGAATGGTGTTCACCACCGAGGGCGGAATATGCTCATCCACAATGTCGCGCACTTGGTGCTTTGTCCGGGAGCCAAAGGTAGCAACCGTTTCGAGGATTTTCCATTTGGCCGTGGCAAGCAACTTCAGGAGGTCGGGCGCCTCCGGCATCTTGAACGGCTCTGAGGGCTTGGTGGCGGCTTGCTTGGATTCCAACCTCATGGGAGAAAAGTTCTTCAAGTCGGCGGGCGACGGGTCCACCAAGTATATCGAGGGCTCAATGGTGGATTGCTGGAAATTGACCTGCGCCAGCATAGAGGCCAAGAAGTCCAGACCGCCCCAGTACATCGAGCCGTCGGTGTCGAAGGGGTCGAACCGCTGGTTCTGGACTTTCTGGCGCATCAGAGAAGACGACGCCTCGTCGTCGTGGAAGAAAAGCACTGGCAACTTCTCGCCGCCCTTGGTATGGATCACGATCGACCCGTACCACCATCCCCACGAAGGCGTGCGGAACTGAACCAGGTACACCGCAGACAAAGGCACCGAGAAGCACTCCGCCAGAAGCGACCCTAGTGGCCTCGATACCATGGGCAACTTATTGCTCTGTTGTGCAGGTTTCCCGCCGAGCAGGAGCGCCAGCAACTCCTTGCCGAGACCATTGCCGATATCCAGTTGCTGGTATATCTTGAGCTCTTCCGGCGAGAGCATTGCTTCCGGTGTGAAGCTCAACAAAATGTCCTTGTTGGTAGTGGCGTTGCTCGGCTTGCAGAGCGAAAGGAAGCCTGGTACATTATCCTTCTTGGAGGTGGTGGGGTGAACGTACACCTTTTCTTTGACATAGAGAAGTTGCACGGACGACATTGCAAAAAGGGAAAGGGGGGAGGGCAAAGGGAATATCTGGGGCCCAGCTACCGCAAAGAAACCGAAAGCAATGGATTTCTTGACACTCTTGTCCAGGGGTGCTAACTAAGCAGTTGGTTGCCCACATGTTCTTGTGGCATGACTGCGCGCCTTGATGGTGTGCCTGCATATACATCGTGCCTGCACACAACCGCTTGTCCCTGACTATGTGGTTACGGAGCCCCGGACACGGTGCCTGGACAATGCCACACGACTGCCACCCCTCCACAATACAACTCTACTGAATCAACTGGAGGCACTGGATACGGCCGTTATAAATACAATGAGCCTGCAGACACAATGTCCCTATGCACCAACTCGGCGGCCTTGGCCATTTTTTCCTGCAACTCCAAGTTTCCGATAGTCTTGGCCGCAGCAACCATCTGCTTGATCATCTCCTCCAAGCGCTTGAACATTCGGATCAAGGAGCCCTCATACACATCCGTCATCTTGCAGATTTGCGTGAAGGTGGCGCCCTTGCACCAGGCGTATGTGACCTCCATGAGCTCGGGCTGGAACGAGTCAATGTACTCCTTCTCCACCACCTCGATGTTGCACTCTTTGTACGTCTTGGCAAGCTTGCTGGCCATATTCTGCATCTCCTTCAAGGGCTCCGACAATTCGAGCCGCAAGCGAGGTACTTCCTTGGCCCTCTCTTGAAACACAAAGCACGACAAGAGCGCGGCACACTGCTCCGCCGTCAAGTCGTTGAAAGTCCCGTTGAAAATCAACTCCGTCAACAACAACTCGTCACCAGTGGAGATTTCACACGCCACTCTTCCCTTTAACTCAATGATATCTTCGGGGGTGGTGAAGGCCAACTTGCGCAACACGCGCTTGCGGTGCTTCAAATCGTCCAATTGCAAAACCGCTTGTGCCTGCACCACCTTGTCCTTGATGAGCCTCATTTTGTTACCACATTCCATTTTCTCGGTGTAGCTCTCATAGAGAGCAGCCATGCGGTCCAGACCGTTCAAGGCATTGGACGCCAACTTGCTCAGCAACACGTCGATCTTTCTCATGAGCGTCTTGAATTCCGCGTCGTCGATTTTCATGCTTTCCACGGGGTCCATCAATGGAATGCCATCGGGCAACTTCTTGGGCAAGTCCTTGAGAGTTCTGACCAAGTTGCGCTTGGCCGTCGAGCTCTTGTAATCTTCGGGCATTCTCAAGCGAACACTCGAAATCAGCCGGATGGAGCTGAGAGTCACCGGAATGTACTCTGCTCGGCTCTTCTCTCCCTCCTTGGATGGACGGATGCCCTCGGGAAACACTGGGTTCAACGGCTTGATAAGATTGACTGGAGAGTCGATGAACATGGTGCACACGAACACAGTCACAATGTACGACTCGTGGTCAGAGAAGGTTTCGCGGCTTCTTTTCGACTTTCTCTTGGTGAAGGACGCCACCATTCCCCACCCATAGTAATCGCGTCCGATCTGGACTTCAATGACTCTTCCAGGCTGCAAGAAGGGAAGAATGTGGCCGGGATGTGTGATGACTTTCCGGACATCACTTTGGTATTCTTCGATCTGCTTCTTTATCTCATAGTACTCCTTGATCAAGGGCTCGTCGTCAATCTGGAAGTCGTCGTACTGCTGTTGAAGCTGGCCTAGTTCTTTCTCGAGGACAGGCACGGATGATGCATTTTGAAATTGGTAGAATGAACTCTGCAACATGAACTCGGGCGAAATTCCCTCCACACGCATCAAGTTAAGAATCATGTTATAACCCAAATGAAATGCAGAATCCAAGCGGTCTGCCTGGCCCTTCACCATTCCCTTAGCCACCTGGGGTTCCATCTTCTCATCAATCATCATGATCACAATTCCGCGGTCATCAAGACCTCTCCGGCCGGCTCTTCCAGACATCTGAATATACTCGCCGCCCGAAACCCACCGGAATCCGCTTCCGTCCCATTTTCTAACCGAGGTGAACACCACCGTCTTTGCAGGCATGTTAAGACCAATGGAAAACGTTTCCGTCGCAAACAAAACCTTCAAGAACCCTTCCTGGAATAAAATCTCAATAATCTCTTTCAAAATGGGCAACAATCCGGAGTGGTGGATTCCAATCCCTCTTTTCAACAATGGCAAGATATTGCGGATCTGCGGTAACTCCTTGTCGGCGTCAGGCAACAAGCTGATGGCATTTTCGAAGATTTGGGTCAACGCACTTCGTTCTTCATCGTTATTGAAATCGAGCTTACTCATCTTCAATGCCAACGACTCGCAATCCCTTTTGGAAAACGAGAAAACAATCACCGGGTTGTACCTCTTCATATAGATCATCTTGACAATCTTGTAAATATCAGAGTTGCCTTCTTTGGAGCCGCCTTTGTAGGTCTCGCCCTTCTTTTTGCCTCGGGCCTCAACAGCGGCAGGATCGTCTCCGATATTGTCACTGATGGACGACATAGCCTTTTGAAAGTTTTCCTCCCGGAATGTGCCCTTTTCATCCACAACCAAATGAATGCCATCGCCCGCGGCGGGGAAAAGATAATGCTGCAACGGAGTGGGCCTGAAGTCGGTGTAAACGACGTGGCACGGCTGCTTGTGTGTGTTGACGATCCATTGAGCAAACTCCATGGCATTTGGAATTGTGGCTGACAAAAAGACATGGTGCACCTTATCAGGCAACAAAATAATGGTTTCTTCCCAAACAACGCCCCGGGACTTGTCTCTCATGTAATGCACCTCGTCGAATATAACCCACGCCACTTCTCTCATCACCTCCGACCCTCTATAGAGCATGCTTCTCAAAATTTCAGTGGTCATCACAAGACACCCAGCATCGGGGTTGATGGTCACATCTCCGGTCATCAACCCCACGTCACCGAATTCTGCCAACAACTCTCTGTATTTCTGATTACTCAAGGCCTTGATGGGCGATGTGTAAATCACACGTTGCTTCTCTCTTAGCGACTGTGCAATGGCATACTCGGCAACCACTGTTTTCCCTGCCGAGGTATGAGCTGACACCAACACAGACTCGTTTCTGTCGATGCATGAAATGGCCGTGTCTTGGAAGGGATCCAACACGAATGGATACGTACGCGCCTCGTTAACTCTCTTGTGTTGAGCGATGGGCACGTATGGATAATCAGCAGGCACTGCTACCTCGTGTCTCACCTGATGCTTGAGTCTTAGCTCGTTACCATCCTTGTTCTCTGCGGTGGCAAGAAGGCCCGCGGAGGCCGCCACATCTCTGGATGCCTCAATCTCAATGGCATCCTTCACCACCGCCTCCTTCTTATCCTCTCTCTTCTTATCCTCTCTCTTCTTATCGTCTCTTTTTTTGTCTTCTCTCTTCTTTCCCTCTTCCACTTTCTTTTGAGCCTTATCTTCTGCATCCCTAGACTCTTCTCTGTTCAGATGGACTTTTGCCTTCTTAACGCCTGTGGGGACATCTTGATCGGATGAAGCGTTAGTCTTATCCGTTAGGGACCGCTTGACGCCTGTGGAAGAGTCTGCGGGTGCATTTGTCGGTACAGAAGCTGGTGCTTCCGAAAACACCCCGAAGAGATCATCTTCATCCATATTTATGTGTACCAAAGGGAGGCCTTTTGTTCTGTTTTGAGGCTTGCCTTTTTCGTTGTGAGCCATGCCCGATGACCAGACATACATCCGTGCCTCCGGTGCGAAAATCCCCGTCACTCCTCCAGCCTTGCGGGGCTTAGTGGCAACAACATGAGTCGGTGGGCGTAAATCTGTATTACTGCGGTTGGTTCTTCCCGTAGGTCAACCGGAACACGGTGTGCTTGTGGTTGTGGCATTTCTCGGCTGGTGCGGGCTTTTTCTGATTTTTGTAACTCTTCCACTTTTGGAGCTAATGTAGGGTTGTGGGTAGCGTGCAGAAAAATATAAAACAGACAGACAAAAGCGGACGACCCACCGGGAGAAACCGCCCTTAAATATTAAAATGGTTTTGTGGCCAGTTTGTTTTTGTAAACTAGGCGTTTCAAAAGATGCATATGCATGAAGTTGCCACCTATTTATAGGGGTGCCAGGCCTCAGTAATATTCTGAGCGGTCCGGTCGCCTTTTCTTCCTATCCACAACTCCAAGAGGCAGTACTTCAGACTTTAATGGTGACTACAAAAAGGCCATCAAATGACCATATATCCGATTTTATTGATAAAACCCTTATGAATAGATAATGAAGGTATAATATGAGCTGCCTATCAGTCATCTTCCAACTCCAATGTTTTCAAAGTCCTCCATTTTTCCTTATCGTACTCACCAATGATAGCACTGGGCATGCTGCTAACTCTTGACTTGTCCAGATCAGTGGCCTCGAGCTCCAAAAACTTGTCCAAAGCGTGTCTCTCATTTTTGGCTCCGAAGTTGAAGTGGCTGACATTGTTTTCAAACATTGAAGCTTTGCTGGGGCGGATGGGGGCATGAGAAGATGCAGTCGGAGAAGTAGCCGAATGAGAAAAAGAAAGCCTCTTTCCCTGGTCAAACAGCGACCGGGTGAAAAGGCTCTTGATGACTTTCTTAGGCGACCCAGACTTGGAAGACAAGCCGGAAGTGGAAGAAATCATTGAGGTTGCCAAAGAGTTGGAATGCTTATGCATACTGGTAGAAGATTCGCCACCCATTTTGAGCTTTCCAAACATCTTCCTGATCGGGGACGCTTCTTGTGAAGCAGGTTCGCATGTGGAGAAGTTTGCCTGGGACTGATACGGGAATTGATTCTTGCCCAAGCTGCGCTGAGAGCCATGGTATGTCAAAGGGTATGCAACTTTGTATGACTCGTGTGCAGGCGGAGTCCTTGGCCTATAAAGCGTGTTCTCCAGAAGGCTAAATGTGCTACCCGATTTCTTGGACTGTACGTCGTGAACTTCGCGGTAGGTGTGGAGGGATGGGGCGCTGATACTGCGGGTCAGCTTTTCATCTTGAGCCATTTCGTTCTTGTTTTCAAGTGTTTTGGGGCTGAGAAGGTCCTCTAATGATGCCGAGCTTTCATTTGCTGGGAGGGACGCCGCATGGTGTGCGTCAATCGTGGATGACGTATAAACAAGCGGGCGGGATTGCTGAAGTCCTGAAATCCAATTATCTTTGTTGGCTTCCCAGTACTCTAGAGACACGTTTCGGATGCTGCTTTGGGGTTGTGGAGGTACGTTCCAGTTTGTGACTGCTCGAGTGATTTCCTCGATGTCCTCCATGTCGGACTCGAAAGAGTAGGGCGAGTGTCCGCCAGTCGTGATGCCAGGATCTCTGGAACCTCCTACGAATTTGGTGGATGCCGGTGATTCTTGCAAGGCTTTTGAAAAGTCCAATTCTTCAACAAAACTTGAATCGCCACCCTTGGGAGTTTGCAATATGGTCTCATTCAGGGGATGCAAATGCTCATCCGGAGAAAGATATTTCAGAGCACCAGAGCTCATAGCACACTTTTCGGGGGACGTGGAGCAAAACTCTTTAAGAGCATTCGAAGACTGAAACACATTGAAGTTTGGTCTCACGGGCGAATGGAGAAGGCGCAGCGGCAAGGAGTCTGATTTCCTGAGTTTGCTGCTCATGCCAGTTTCAGAATCACTGGATCTACCGGTGATTTGGTCAGAATCAACTTTTGTGCCCATCCGTCCAGCTAGATAGGGCTGGCTCTTGCTTAAGGGGAGCGGATTCAGTTGATCCGGGTGTTGGTCTTCAGATGGAAGTTTGTTTGTGATGCGGTATTGATGATGATGATTAGCCGATTCGGCATTGTTCGAGGAAGTTTCTTGAAGCGTGGGGAGGCTTTCAGTCTTGGGATGATTGAAGGATTTCTTCCCCCTTAGCTTTTTGATCTTCAAAGCACCAGCCAGATGGAAGGTGTTATCCTTGGGTATTTCGGAAGCAGCAGAAAGAGCAGGTTTCAAATAGTGGGCGGATTCGGACTTGAGGTTCATCCAGTTGTCGATGTCTTGATCGTACAAGTCCACACAAGCCATTGAAGCACGCACCAAAAGATCCACGGAAAGTTCTTCGGAGGCATCGTACTCCGTGAGGGTTTTCTCGGAGTCTTTGTTCTTGAGGGGTTTATCATGAAGGTCATATTGGCCAGGCTTGAAGGCTTGGAAAGAGTCCCGTGGTGTGTTGACATAGTCATGGGCGGCCGAGGAGAAGGCAACCGGGGGGCTTGGGTTATGCACAAAGCCTTTGACTCCGGAGCACAAGTCCGATTCGGAAGTGTCACGGTGGTCTAGCTGATCAAGGGTTTTGGGCCTGAACTCAGGCTGCATGCTCATGGGGGTCAAATCCGGCAGCGCAAGCGTCTGACGATGCCTTTGATCCACAGACATGCGATACTGGGCATTGCAGTTGGCAATGGCTTTGGAGTCCATGAAAGCAGATTTCTCGCCATAGGGGGCAAAGAGAAGGTCATCATTCTCGCCAGCGGCCGAAGACGGCGGCATCTCTAGAGGGACGAGAGCGCCAATCAAGAACACAGAGAGCAATGCCAAGCAGAGCACGATGGCCATGAAATTGCCATCCACAAATGCAGGAGCAAAGAGTGACTGGTCCGACACGGGGCTCTTCATGACGGTCGAGGCCGCCACGAGCACCACTAGCGTCGATGCTAGGAAAAAGGTGTACACCACTGCACACACCGGAAGGAGCAATAACGAGGACACGGGGCCAAAGCAAGACAATATGGCAACCACGGAGATTTCATTGAGGGCCACCACGAACGAGGCGATGCAAAAGACAAGTATCTTGACGTTTTGGGAGTGGGTATATGCAAGGGAGGAAAGAACGCCCTGAACAAGGCAAAAGGAGAATAGGGTGGCATGGAGGCCAAGTCGGAAAACCATGATTGCGGCTTAGGACAAGCGGAAAGCGGCACCACAGAAGAAGGGGCAATGGACGGCACCACAGAAGAAGGGGCAATGGACGGCACCACAGAAGAAGGGGCAATGGACGTGCTTGACCAGGAGGCTTGAATTTGCCAGAAGGAATGATTTGGATGAGGAGAAGCGGTCAAGTGGGTGGCATAAGTCGGGCAATGAATCTTCTCTGTACAGGAGCCTGCCTGAACACAAAAGAAAAGGGATGAGACAACGTATGCAGAGAGAAGGTACAGATTTGTTTATGAGGAATCCAACGGTTGTTGTGGAGGTTTGCTCCAGCGAAGGGCGCTGAGTATTGATGTTTTGGCCCGATTAGGAAGATTGGGTGCAAATCCATTGATGTTGTCGCGCCTTGATGTTTTGGTCACGGGACTCCGCGGAAGCCAAAGAGAAGGAGTTGTCAGAGAGAAGGCGCAGTTCAAGAAGAGGAAAAGAGAGAGAAAGAGAGAGAGGGCGCCGTTCGAGGAGAGAGAAAGAGAGAGATGTGAAATCCATGAAATCGAAAAGGGTTCACCTGCAGAAAGTCAGAAGAAGTTTTTCCAACATGCAGGAAGTCAAGAGGCAAACGCCAGGACAATCCTAGGCAAGTATGGAGGAAGCAGGCGATTGGAAGAACCAACCAGGAACATCGTGGAAGGAATATGAACCACACGGCCCAAAATGGACCTTGCTCGTTTCCGTGGAAGGCATCACGTTGAGACCAACATGCGAATGATTGTCCTTCAAGAGAGGCAATAGCTCCACAAGACTCATAAGGCTTTGACCCGGGGCAGGCAGAAGAGCCAAAGAATACGGAACAATACTGGTCCCAGAGACTACGGAACAAAACTGGCACCAGAGACTACGGAGGAATACTGGCACCAAAGAGGTTCTCGGTGTGCATGGCCCTTGGCCAGGTTCTCAAAACGCTCTGGAAAAGCATACACAACATTTCTCGCCATGGAATTCATACCGGCTAGAAGATGAAAATAATCCGGGGAGCATTGTCAGCGACCACGGGTTTCAAGAGCCTCCAAGATCAACTATTGAGGGAGACGGAGATCTTCCGGTCCAGGGCACTCACTATGATACGTCTGCCTCTAGATGTTCACCGACACTACTATGACTGAGTTGGCCGATTGACGGATCCTCCGTTGGTAGTGCGCGACTCATGGGTGCACAGAGTATGCTTTGGCAATATGCTTTGGCAATACTGTGGGATCCGTGGAGCCAACCAGACTGTTATGGCTAGCCACAACCTTCGCTACTAATCAGATATATTCTTTGAGTTTGGGCTAATGAATTCCTAAGTACAGCTGACAACAGCTGGCAACACTTCGGAGTAGCGAAATGCCCAAGCTGGGCCCTCTAGTACACGTAGTCTCCTGAGATCCACCGGTTGACCATGTCCAAGGCGTTTTCCGGCTGGTCGTATGGCACCATGTGGCCGGCTCCGTAGACCCGCAAAAACGTAAAGTTCTTGTAGTTCTTCACCTCTCCGGCCGCGTGCTTTCCAACGGTCCACTCTCTGATTGGCTGCTTTTCGAACTTGCTGTGGCCGGACCATGGCAACCGGTCGGCCCAGGCTTGGTTGCCCAACCAATTGCAGATAAAGTCCTTGTCTCCCGCGTACACGAGCACGGGCAAGCCCTTCTCCAACAAGTCAATCACGTTCTTGTGGTATGGCTGCATCCAGTCCCCTGCAAACAAAAAGTTGCGGTTGACGTCGAAGTTGCACGACTCGTAGTTTTCCACCTCCACTCCGAGCGCGGCCTTGACTTCGGGCAAGTTCAAGTAGTCGTCAATGTACTGCAAGTCCTCGTAGCACAAGTTGCCTCCCTTGCACTCGGTTCTAATGTCGTACACATTGCGCCCGGTTTTCTGGTATGGTCCCATTTGCGCATTGTTGCAGTAAATGCTGGCGGGCACACACGACCATACGGATCCCGAGTTGTAGCAGTTTTCAATCAACGACAAGCATCTTGGGATGGATGCCGCCATACTGTCACACTCTTCTGGCTCCAACACGGATGGCTCTCCACCGGCGCCACATGCCATTGGCTGGTAGTACTCGTATTGCGTCAAGGGGTCGGTCAATCCGTTTCCAATCAACACAGACGTGAGGTCGAACACACGGTCGTCATGACTCAAGATTTCCGATGCAAACACAGGGATGTAGTGGCCGCCATAGGACTCTCCGGCAATGTGGAACTTTTGCTTGTTGTTGTATTCTGGAAATTGCTTGAAAAACAATTCCAAAAAGGCGTACACATCCTCGCCAGCTGACACGGTATTGGTGACGGACCCTGAGGAGTAAGAGAAGCCCACGTTGACGGGCTGGTCCAAGAAAATCACCGTTGCATTGTTGTTCCACGAGTGAGGGTTGCGCACAGGCTTCAAAGTCAGCGAGATGGACGAAGGGCCCAACTCAAAGAACAATCCCGTCAAGGATGAGCATCCCGGGCCTCCGTTCAACCATAAAATCACTGGGTCGGTCTTTGGGTCGTTTCTGGACTCGAAGGCCCAAAAGAAAAAGTGCTTATCTTGGTCAGCAACATCCAAGTATCCACTGTATTGCTTGACGCTATCAATGCCCAAACTGTCAGGAGTGGATTTCACCCGTAATTTGTGGTTGGGAACCTTGACGTCTTGCACGTGAAAGTCAAACGTGGATCCGGTCTCCGTTGCCTTCTTACCCTTGGTGATGAAACTCATCTCCATCACCTGGCGGGGAAACTCCGCAAACATGTCCAGCCACAACTTCATCGTGTCCTGTGGAATTGAGTCTAAAGGCTGATTCAAATAGTTGGCGATCTTACTAAACACGTCGCCTTTCTTATCGTCTAAAACTCTCATCAAATCGGCATACTTGGTGGAAATCACCTCAACTTTTCCGGTGAGCCCATTCAATTTGTCCGATATGACTTGCTGCGGATTCTGTTGGCTAAGAAATTGGGGCAAAAATGCCGCTTCGGCAGCAGAAAGCGCCACGGCCAAGGAAGCAAGGGTGGCGACTCTCATTGGTTCGATGGGGAAACTGCTCTTCCTGGGGCTCGCGTTTTGATTTTGCGGATTAAATGGGCTTGGCTGCTTTTATATTGGGGATAAAAAGGAGTCGGCCTGAGGAAGAAGTGTGGTAGTGAAGGTAGCTGGCTGTGGAGTCGAATAGGGGGCAAAATCCGTGCGGAGGCCGCCTGCAGGAACGTCTTTCTGATAAGAAATCCCAATCCGGCCATATTGCTACTTTATTCAGTGCCCAGGCGCGCCTAATGTGGGTCACACGACTATGTGGCTCACTGTACATATTTTAGGCGGGGCAGAGTAAAATACTTCCGCGGAAAAAAATTGCTCCACGGCAGGTTCGAACTGTCGACCTTCAGATTGCACACACAAGGTATGAGACTGACGCTCTGCCAACTGAGCTAGTGAAGCTATCTGTTTGGTTTCTTTTAATGCGGTTTACTGAGATCTACGTTGCCAGGCTTGTGATTGGAATTACTTAATCCATGATCCCACGACAGTTAGGGAAGACTATCTTTTTGATCTGATGGAAAGAGCAATTAATCTTGATCGGTTACTAGCCGCATGTCCTTGAAGTTGCAAGAGTAGGTGAAATGTACCTCTTGTCACCTGTTAAAGCTTCTTATCGAACTTGAGTAATGCTGTTCATTTTTTTGGAAACTTATTCACAGATTTTAGAGCTCGCGAATGAAAAAGTGTCTAATTTTCACTAACATAAAGACAATTAGGTATAAAAAAGCAAGTAATTTTAAGCTCACACAACAGCCTGTGTGGCGTAATGGTTAGCGCATTTGACTTCTAATCAAAAGATTCCGGGTTCGAGTCCCGGCATGGGTTCATTTGCGGTTTTAGCTCAGTTGGGAGAGCGTCAGACTGAAGATCTGAAGGTCCTGTGTTCGATCCACAGAAATCGCATTCTTTTTTCCATAATTTTTGTTCAGCATGGCGATGCTGAGGCTCAATCTTGGCGCTTGCAAACTAAGGGAAAGGACGCCTTGCGAACTTATTAATGCGCATACAACAGTCAGTCAGCGTTTACTGTAAGGGAAGTGGTCTGGACAAAGCTAATCTTGCATCCCAATCCACCCAAAAGACATGGGCTTACTCAAAGTGCGCCTGCGGACGAAAGTGGAGCAGTTGGGCAACGGCGTCTCTGGAGCCGTGGAGCGGCATACCGTGGAGCGGCATGGAGGTCGGACAAAGTGTTTCGTGGTGAAAACATACCATTGCAAAGAAAAATATGAGACCCGCCATGAGTATAGAGAAAGAGTCCTTCACGAATATCATGTGTTGAACCGCCTCCAACATCGCAATTTTATCGAGGCGGTCAAATACACAGTTTCCTTGGACGGACGCACGATAAAAATGTACATGGAGGCGGGATCGCGGGATTTATATATACTCTTCAAAAACGCCACCGCGTCACAAATCTCTGTGAATGAAGCGCTCTGTTTGTGGAAGCAAGCATGCACCGGGATAATGTACTTGCATGCCCTCGGAATGTGCCACCGAGACTTGAAGCTTGAAAATATGGTGTGGGATGCGCATTGCAGTGCATTAAAAATCATTGATTTGGCTACAGCGGTTACATGCGAGACCCCGGCCACGGGACTAGTTGGGTCTAGCCGGTATATGGCGCCGGAAACATACGCTCAAATCAGCTATGACGGTGCCGCGTCCGATGTGTGGTCCCTTGGTATCATACTTTTCTACATGCTTACGCGGCGGTTTCCTTGGAAGGAGGCAGTGCATGCGGATGCGGATTTTGTTTCATACGTGTCGAACGTTTCTGAATCACCCCACCTTCAACCCCTTACCAGCAAGATTTCGGAAGAGGGGGTTATTCTACTAAAGGAAATATTATGCCCGCTTCCTAAAAATAGGGTGTCGATGGCGCAAATCCACCAGCATGCCTGGTTTGGAAACATTTCCTTTTGTGACGGGCAAACTTCATGTTCCGGTCCACACATGATCGATATGCAATCTGAGGTGACGGCCAAAGGGAACTGCAAGGGAAATGCAGGCGGCGTGCCACACATCAAGCATTGAACGCATATGTACTGTTGTCTCTTGTAACAGACTTGAGCGCCAAAAGGGTACGTTGAGCCTTTGGGTGCATTGCGTGCATCACGAAGCCATATAAATAAACTCAATTCCAGTGTGCGAATTTACAACCATTTTTTTATGTCTCAAAGAGCTTGTGATGCAAAGCATATTTGCAAGGTTGTCATTTGCTGAAATGTCCCTGGCGCTCGCTTTTGCAGCCGTCACCAAAGTATCAAAGGTAAGTACATAGGACTCAAATGGGGACAAAACATCTCAACAGAGATCAAAAAACTCGGAAGTCGAGACATCTAGCTGAATTTTTGACATTATCAGTTCGCAGGCGCCTGATATATTTGGCGGGTCACGTGCCGGAGGTGAGTCAGAAGTGTGGAAAAAATTTTGGCTGAGAAAGAGAGAAATCGTTAACAGTTCTACACCACGAGCGCAATGCTTTCTCGCCAATTCCAAACGTTCAAGGGCGTTTCTAGACTTGCGTCCGTCAGAAACTATGCTCTATCCGCGAAGGCTCAGGCTCTTATGTCGAAGCCGGTGACAGATGTGGACCCTGAAATGGCTAGCATCTTGGGACAAGAGAAGGACAGGCAAAGAAATTCCATCACATTGATTCCTTCCGAAAACTTCACATCTAAAGCCGTTATGGACTTGTTGGGATCCGAAATGCAGAACAAATACTCTGAAGGTTACCCAGGTGAGAGATACTACGGAGGTAACGAGATCATAGATAAAGCCGAGTCTCTTTGTATGAAGAGAGCTTTGGAAGCGTTTGATTTGTCGCCAGAGGAGTGGGGTGTAAACGTGCAGCCATTGTCTGGAGCCCCAGCCAACTTGTACGCCTACTCTGCTATTTTGGAGGTTGGTGACAGAATTATGGGCTTGGACTTGCCACATGGAGGCCACTTGTCGCACGGATACCAAACACCATCGGCCAAGATCTCGTACATTTCAAAGTACTTCCAGACCATGCCTTACAGATTGAACGAGGACACCGGATTGATTGACTACGACACATTGGAGAAGAACGCCATTTTGTTCCGCCCGAAGGTGATTGTTGCCGGGGCATCTGCTTACTCCAGAGCAATCGACTACAAGAGAATGAGAGAAATATCTGACAAGGTTGGTGCTTACCTCTTGTCTGATATGGCCCACATATCCGGATTGGTTTCTGCAGGTGTCACCCCCTCTCCATTCCCATACTCCGACATTGTCACTACCACAACACACAAATCATTGAGAGGGCCTCGTGGAGCCATGATTTTCTTCAGAAAAGGGATCAGAAAGGTCACCAAGAAAGGGAAGCAGATTCCTTACGAGTTGGAGCGCAAAATCAACTTCTCGGTGTTTCCTGCCCACCAAGGTGGCCCTCACAACCATACAATCTCCGCGTTGGCCGTTGCTTTGAAGCAGTGTGAGGCACCTGAGTACAAGGAGTACCAAAAGAACGTGGTGGATAACGCCAAGGCATTTGCAGCAGCGTTGGAAGACAAGGGCTTCAAGTTGGTGTCTGACGGTACGGATACGCACTTGATCTTGGTGGACTTGCGTTCCAAGAACATTGATGGCGCTAGAGTGGAGGCCGTGTTGGAGCGTGCTAATATTGCCGCCAACAAGAACACTGTGCCGGGAGACAGGTCGGCCCTTTTCCCCAGCGGATTGAGAGTCGGAACCCCAGCAATGACGACCAGAGGGTTTGGCCCAGAGGACTTTGCTAGAGTGGCGGAGTATTTCCAAAGAGCCGTGGACATCTCCATCGCTTTGAAGGCCAAGGAGGAGGGCACGGTGGCCAAGGAGTTGCTCGCTTCGTTCAAGAAGTTGGCCGACGAGTCAGCGGAGGTTCAGCAATTGGACAAGGAGGTCCAGGCGTGGGCCTCGCAATTCCCTGTCCCAGGGGACGCATAGGTAACAAAGGTCAGACCAAATAGAGTACAACACGAGTTAGTAACATGTGGGTCGGAAAGGCGGCGGCCAGTCACGTGGACGCGCACGTGCGCGCACGCTGCTCACGTGAAGGCCACCTCCTAAGCTCACGCCAAGGTCCTGCCGAACACCATGACAGAAGACCACGATCATGCACAGGTTCACCCCCAGGCGATCTCGTGGTCCAAAAATGGGTTCATCTGCTACGCCGAAGATCCTGCCCGCGGCCACAATGTCAAAATGACCTTCATTGAGAACATAAACGGAACAGACTGGCAGATCGCCCCGCCCCACGAACTCACAATCAAGCCCCTGGAGAATAGTGCGGTCCCCAACCTCCACATGATGGAGTGGAGCAACCTCCTGACCGACTTGGCGATTTTGGACGAATTCGGCAACTTCTACGTCCTCTTGGCCGGGGTCGGGCTTTTAAGGCCGAGGAAGAAGGTCGAAAAGGACAGGGCGCTAGACAAGGCCCTGGACAATGGCGCCCACAAAGTCAAGGAGGAGCCAGGCGCAAGCAAGGAGAAAAGCCGCGGCTCGGACGCCAGCCCCGACGCCAAGGCCGACGACGGTCCTCTGTACGAGCTCACGTCGTACAATCATATCGAGATGATATACCGAGACATTCGGCCCGCGACCGGGGGCGGCCATGGCCCAGGGGTGGCGTTCCGGTGGCTTGGCATCGAGAAGCCGCAGATCGTCAACCAGGGAGCGCATCTTTCTGCAGACGCCAAGAGCTATGTCTATGGGGTGCAGCTGCACCAGGCGACGTTGGCAGCGCATCCAATCATCACCAAGCAGGCGTGCGTGGTGGTGCGCCGTGACGGCAGTGTGGTGCTCTACTACCAGGGGGAACACAAGGTGGAGTACCACAAGATGGAAGTCAGCCTAGCGCCCGCCACGGGCACAAGCATGTACTTGACGCATGCCAGTGTGGGATTTACCTTCGACAAGAAGATCTGCATCACGTGTTTGGACGCCGTATCCGACTGCATCTACTGCTACCTCATAAGCATCGATTGGGGGTTTTTAACGGAGCTGGCGGTGCGCCAGCGCACCGACCCACACTACCATACGCCCCCCGAGAAGCAAAACGCGCCCAAAATCACGGTGGATTTGATCCATGAAATGAAGCCCATGCCGCGGGCGCAGGGCTCGGCAAGCGGGAATGACAAAGGCGAAAGGCCGGACTTTTCGGCCAAAGTCGCCGGCTCGGCTGCGCTGTGGACACTCGTGGCCATAGACTCGTTATCGCCGTCGCACGAGGCCGGCCTGGAACTTCATGTGATGGTGTCGTATGAGCTTGTGGACGAAAAACGGCAGGTCTCATATGTGGTGCAGAGGTTCACCGTCAAGGACGTGCGAGACATGCTCAGTAGTCCATTTGCTGGCAAGGAGAGCTCCAAGAGCGTTTTCTTGTTGGAGTTTCAGGACAGCATGCACGTGGCCCGCAAATTGAAGGCCATCAAGACCGCCCTAGGCGAGACAATTGTTTTGTTGGTGCATGAAGACGGCACGGTGATGCCAATTTCGAGACGGACCTGGAGCGTGATTGGGGAGGATTCTCACAACGACGAGACCCCGCAGGTGGTGGAGTCGATATTGCAATGTGGATTCCGTTTCCCGCGTCTTCCTGTGACAGGACCATACCTTTTTGCTGTGTCGCCCAACATGACGTGTGTGGTGTATTCCCCGGTGGGAGGGCAGCTTGAGATGGCAGTTTTGCAGAGTCGAATGGGCGATACGGAGGAAGGAGACAAAGGGCAGGAAGAGAATGACTCTCAGGACAAAGAAGCAGGGAAGTCGGAAGCAGGGAAAACAGAAGCAGGGAAAACAGAAGCGCAAATCTCCACCGTGGATGGGCAAATGTCCGCAAAGAAGGAGCTCTTGGTGGCAGTTGCCTACAGCCATACACATGCACATGCATGCTACTCCAACCTGTGCCTGGACGATTTGTTGGCGCTCATCAAGGAGGAGTACTATCGCATGAAGGACTCAAAGGCTCGCACGCAGTTGATGCGGCACGTTCTCACGGAACTGCACTGTGCCATCAACTTCCAGCTCAACTCGTTTGGGAAGGAGTCCGTCGACAAGCTCTTGTCCAACCCGCCGCTCCAGAAACTACTCTCGTTCCAGCTTGTGTTGAGCAACTTGACCGGCATGCGCATGGCCGGCGACATTGCATGGATCGTGCTCAACCTCCGGTCCACGAGTTTCGGCATCATGTTTTCCCTCTCCAGCATCTACCGGCAGATCTCGAAGAAGAAACCGGCGAACGATACCCATGCCGACTCGGTGCTTCGTGCCGAGTGCATCGTATCGCTTATTGGCAACGTCAAGTGGCTCATCGACTTGATCATCTACTTGAACCAGGAGCTCTTGCAGCTATGGTACTCGCGGTCCAATCCGCAAGATCTGGCGGTGTCCACCGAAAATTCCATTGCGCTACCGATCATCTTGAGCAAAGTGCCGCGGCTCTTCCTCATGTACGCCCTTTCGTCCATAGGGAAGACGCAGGAGATTCTCAAAAAACTCCATAAGGACTTGACCGACAGCAACAAGCTCTATGTGCCCATGAAGGAGGCGTTGGAGCGGTTCTTCAGCACGTGCAGCCTGACGCCGTTGAAGCTCTCGGTGTTTGAGGCATTTCTTCGTGAGTGTGAGTCGCAGATCGCCAAGGCCCCGGACTGCATCCTCAACAAGAAGGACACGCTGCTTGAAGCGGAGAGAAGGCTTCTCTGCTTCGGAGAGGTGACCGAGCCGTTGAAGAAGATGGCGTTTTTGATTGTGGACCGGCACATGGCCGTGTTCTCGCGCGATCCGCGGCTTTCGGATCTCTATTTCTACGACAACAGGTGGATTGATGTGGGCGTGGCCAGAAAGCGGCCCCGGCTCGACTCCCAACTGCAGGGCCACGAGGGGTCCAAGGCCAGCTCCACCATCATTCGGTTCCGCTACTCACGCACCGAGGCCATCGATGCGCTCCGCAAGATCTTCATCAGCTGCGGGCCCACCATCTCGTGTAGCGGGAGCGCCTCGTTGGGCAAAGGCTACACGTCAAACAACAAGATCCGCAAGTGCGTGCGGTGCCGGTCGATATCGTTGGTATCGGATCCCTTGGTGTTCGAGAGCTCCAATGCCATTGGGCTCTGGACCATGGTGTTTCAGCGCACGTGTATTTGCGGGTCTGCCTGGGTCAATTGCGAAAGCAGTGCTTAGGGACCAATGACCAGGGCGAGACTTCGTGATGAACGGTCCCTTTGGCCACAGCTGCCGAAGACTGTTTTAAGGTGCACCCCTCAATTCATTCAGCCTTTGGGAGAGTCCGCATGCACTCATTGGTTTTTTGTTGGTGAGTGGGGTCCATCTCCGTGGGTGGCACGCCTCCGGAAAGAGGCTGACAGCTGTTCACTCGGCTGGTTGACAAATGGACTTCTTGGGCCGCAGGAACCGGCAACGCTTTGAGTATGTGAAGTTCAGACGCGACAGTCAGAGCGACACAGAGCGACACAGAGCGACAGTCAGAGACCGTGGTTGGGCATTTATGGAGAATGGGCATCAGCCCTACACATACGTGATTACGGAATCATGAGTGAAGCTGGAGAAAGAGGTTGAGGGACTTGCGTGTGGTCCCTCTGCTGGTGCTCTGGGCCAGTGGACTCAGTATTGGTGGATCAGTCATTATGGGTTCTTTACTAATTCCTGGATGTGCTCATCCTGGCTGACCCAAAGCGCGTTGCCAAGTTTGGGAACCGGAAAGATGCATTGTAACGTGATGGAGAAGCATTTCCCGAGGATTAATGAGCAGTCATTAGGCTTCATGGTCAAATGGTGTATCACGGTCAAGAAAGTGTCAAAAAAGACACGGTCAGAAAGGACACGGTCAGAAAGGACACGGTCAAGAAAGACGGTTAAGAAAGACGGAAAAAGACACGGTCACAGAAAGTTGAAGCTCGCTCTAACGGAAAATACCAACTCAGCTTTCTTCAAGAATGGCCCTGGGTCAAGTACCAGGAATGCATGGTCATACAGTACCATAAGAACATGTACCAATAGTGGGTACATGCAATGAAAGCGGCGATGATAACAGGACCAAATCATCCCATAGAAGGAAGGGGGCAGTGTCTGTGGGCAGTGTACTACTCATGAGTGCCAAGAAGGCTTAGTCTTGCTCAAGGTTTATGCCAGAGGTGACCAGTTGCAGCGTGTCCTCATCTCGTGAAATGGTGCCACTCAGGCTGGCATGAATGAAGCCGAAAATTGGATGGTATAAAATCGATCCAGTGCAGAGAAAAGGAGAAGGGATGTTGCAGAACTATACATTCAAAAGACCCTGGAATCCCATCCCCGGAACCCAAACACACTCCAGTGCCGTGCCGCGTTCTATGCAGGCGCGGCTGAACGAAGACAAATCGGCAGTGATAGGATTTACCAGTCTTGTACCTTATAGCAAGATGGACTCTTTCATGGCTTTTATCTGAACTTCCACTCATTACTATATGAATTTCTGTTGCCATCCCCAGCACCATAGCTACTCAATGGCCAGGAGTATTCATAGATTTAGCATCCAGTGATGTTAGATCTAACATGAGCAGCGCACGACCCATGGGTACACAATGGACCTGCGGCGTGTGGTTGCAAGGGGAACCACCAATAACCCATCGAGAAGGGCGCTCAACACCCACCGCCCACTTTCGTGATGACGTCGTGGCTTGCTCGATGCAGTGCTGCCGCTGATATGCTTTACGGCTCGAGCCAGCCCCATCGGAACCTCTCAACGGCATCGGCGGCTGGCTGGTCCCTCTCCCGTATGAGGAATGCCCCAAAGCCGGCTTGTTTCTTAAAACATGAGGCCAGCTGGATCGCGCTGGACCGTGTTCTATATAAGGAGATCCCCGTTGTTCATCAACGAATACATCTTCCTCGAGTTGTGTTGAATCCTAATTCCGTGGGATATCTAACGGGTAAAGTATTTCTTCTGACGCGGCCCGAGGCTCGTTTGCAATTTCTGTGCATGCTGAGGAGGATATCGATGAAACGATGCTACTTTGATGGAGTGCCGCAAAAATACCACAATCCCGGTGCTCGTTCCCGGCATCGGTAGACTTTACTATGGCGAGAACGGTTTTTGCCGAGATGAGTTTGTTGAAAACTTCTCTGTTTGGTGAATGATCCTCTGGGTATATTCCTCTGGGTATATTCCTCTGTTTGGGTATCATTATAGACTCACTTGAATCCTTCACCCTACTGGAGATACACATACCTAGAGGATACCATAAAGTCGCTCCTTGACTTTAGTCAGTCACTCCCCTTGGAAACTCTACGGCAAACCGGATCATCCAAGCTATGATCCGGATAGTGAAAGTAAGGAATTACAGATTATGAGGGTGACTCTTCGTCTCCTTCGGTTGAGATCTTGTCAAATCCTTTTATGTCAGCTGGTACTGTTTTGCTCCATCCTTTTGACATCCCATAGTGCAGCAGAAAGCAGGTAATGGAATCATGTAAATGTGGTTTAGTATAACCATTTCCCAATGTTGATACCAAGAAGTTTCTCAGTTTCTCCCAAATCCTTCATTTTGAAGCGCCCGCTTAGCATTCCCTTCGTCTTTCCTTCTCTTTGACACTTCTTCTATGTACATAGAGCGCTATTAATACCAACGAGTCTGCAGTTCGTTGATATAAACGCACGGTCTATTAATGGCTCTTTATCCCATCTTTCTTATGTGATCATTGATCAATAAATTCCAGACAAAAGGAGCTTGACCATATAGTGACTTATGTTTCAATACATATTTCCCGATCCTTTGTTTGGCTTAAGCGGAAATCCAGGAACTTGTAGATGTCTTCAACGAGTTCAGCATTAAGAAATGCCGTTTTCACATCCATCTGATGAATTAACAATTATTTTTTTTTATTATAATATGATTTTTATATATGAATATATGAAGAAATATGAATATATTTTAAAATAAATATTAGTTTATATGCTTCGTGAGGTATAAAAATTATATAAGTTAAATTATTAACAATAAGAATTAAGGTAATTAAAAATTACAAAAAAATTAAAGAAATGGCAATTTTATCAACTTTGGTAACATTTTATGTTAGTCAAAATAATATCATTACCGTTAGATCCAATATGGGTAGCGCACTACCCATGGATACACTATTGACCTGCGACGTATGGTTGCAAGGGGAAACCTTCGACGACCCACGTCGGTAGAGGCGTGTCCAACGCCGACCGTCTACTTTCGCTATAACGTCGTGGCTTCCTCGGCGCAGTCTCGCCGCAGATACCCTTTCTGGGCCACACCAACCTCATCGAGACCTCCCAAGCTGCACCAGCCACCCGGCTGGCTGGTCACTCTCCCGTACAAGGATTGCCAGCCAGCTAAGGCGGCTGGTTCGCTCCTTAAAACAGACCGAAGCCAGCGCGG